>ML675714.1:1531373-1560876 GCA_007922155.1 Mesoclemmys tuberculata
GGAGATCAGGTTGGTTTGGCACGATCTACCTTTAGTAAATCCAAGTTGCAATTTGTCCCAATTACCATTGACCTCCATGTCCTTAACTACCATAGGACTGCCCCAAGTAATTCCTCCAGCAGATCTTTTAGAAACACATCCCGTCTCGATGGAGAATCCACTATGACCCTTGGTAAGTTGCTCTGATGGTTAATTACTCTCAATATTATAAATATTGCCATATTATAAATTATTATAAATAGTTTATATATATTATAAATAGTTATATATATATATATTATAAATAGTATTATAAATATGTATAATATATATGTATTATAAATAGTGCCATATTTCCAGTCTGAATTTGTCTAGCTTCAGCTTCCAGCCATTAGATTGTGTTCAGTTGCTGCTAGACGGAAGAGCCCGTTATTAAATATTTGTTTCCAGTGTGGGGACTCAGAGACTCTAAGGGCTGACTTGATGACAGTCTAGAAGTGCCTACGTGGGGAACATGGACTGAAGTGGGAACCTCCTTATAAAGCCTTAGAGGTTGGAGATGGAAACAACGCACCTAGACCCTCACCGACTGGGCCTTGGGCATGCCTGTTTCTTGCAGAGCTAGATTTTGACTCAGTCCTCATTTTGTTGTTGCATAAAGGGAAGTTAGTGAGAGGCAGCGTAGCCCTGGTGTGTAACTGTTCAAGGCCCTGCTAGCAGGCCGGCTCAGGTTTATTCCTCCCCCTCACATAAACTGTGCCAAGGGTCCTGCTCAGCATCTCTGGGTCACAGAGCCCTGAACTTGCCTTTGTCTCTCGTTACGAAGGCTTTGAACGGAAGAAGGTGCAAGACACTCAGAGCTCACAGGACATCAGTGCCCGGGAGCTCAGAGAATCACTGAGAATTTCAAGGTAAACTCCATGCAGCAGCCAGTCACGCAGCTCCGCAATACGGGCTTAGGACAAAGAAGGGGGGGCAAACCCTCGACTGCGATCCAGATCTGGCCTCCGTTTCCTTTTGCTCCTCTTCAGCCACATTCTCTTTCTTTCCTGTTTGTTAACCAAAGAGGCTTTCTCTTGGCTTGAGTTTCCACTTTACCTGCCCTGGTGCAAACAAGCTGCTGTTTGCCCTGGGTGAGCTCAGGTCTGCTTGCACGTCATGCAAATCGCGGTTTATAGCAGCCTGCCATACCAGAGTGGAGCAGCTACACAGCTCACTGACATCAGGGCTGATCAGGGCAGACAAAGCAAGAGTCAGCGATGCTCCAAGTGGAGGCAAATTATCAGCAAATGAGATTGGAAAGAACTGCTGACTAATGTATTGTGGGATGGCCAGATGTTGCATTTGGATTATGACCCACAATCGTCTCCACAGGCTGATGTACCATATTTGCAGAGCAGCACCAAGTCCAAGATTATTTTGTGGTGTTTACAGATTTATAGAGAATGCACCAATTCCGTAAGCAGGACTTGGGGGACCTGGTGGTTCCAGGGCACGGAAGAATGTCTGTGATGCTCTATCAAGGGCTTTTGATCAATGTGGCTTTGTATTCAGTGTGTGAAGAAACCAAAAATGGAGCCGAAATCATAATTAGCCTCTCATTTGATCAAAGATGGGGGTAGATTCACCCCAGAAATCCACGAACCTTTCAAGCAATGTGAGCGGGGTTTTGTTACAAGTCCTATCGCTTCTCATAGACTCATAGACTCATAGGTCAGAAGGGACCAATACGATCATCTAGTCTGACCTCCTGCACAAGGCAGGCCACAAAACCCTACCCATACACATTTATAACAACCCCGAACCCATGACTGAGTTATTGAAATCCTCAAAAGTGAGATTTGAAGACCTCAAGCTGCAGGGAATCCATCAGCAAGCGACCCATGCCCCACGCTGCAGAGGAAGGCGAAAAACCTCCGGGGCCTCTGCCAATCCACCCCGGAGGAAAATTCCTTCCCGACCCCAAATATGGCGATCAGCTAAACCCCGAGCATGTGGGCAAGACTCACCAGCCAGCACCCAAAAAAGAATTCTCTGCAGTAACTCAGTTCCCATCCCATCCAACATTCCCACAGACCATTGAGCAGACTTATCTGCCGATTCTCTGCTGTCCCCTTTGTGGCTGGTGGTAACAGCCGCAATAACTTGGAGACCGTAAAAACAATATTGTTGCTTTTGCTGTGGGATCAAAGGCGGCCTGTTCTGCCACATAAAATCACAGGATCTATTGCATCTCACTTTCCCCGGGTAGAGGGGTTTCTCTCATTGGTTTGTTGCCCATTCCAAAGTCCTGACTACGCCTAAGTGTCTATTTTGTCTCTAGTGAACCACTTCCTGTTGTTAGCCAGTGGTGCCAACTTTCGCGGTTTTATTGTGAGTCTCATGGTAATCGGTATTTTCGTGGGATGATGGGAGAATCTCCACTTTTAGCCTAAAAAGAGTTATTTTCTAGCCCTCCTGATTGTGGAGAAATGCACACCTCTTGCACTCTCCAGACTCAGCAAGTGAACCCCAAATGTGGCATTGTTTTCAACCGTTTGTTTTTAAGCTGATCTCATTATTCTGGGGACCTGAGTCATGGTGTTTGAATTCTTGGAGTTGACAGTACTGTGTTACTTTGGTCTTTATGTTAAGATTCCATGTATAAATAGTTTGTAAAGAGTGAATACACGATTAATGGAGGGACTGTCTTTTTGTTCTGTGTTTGGCCCAATCCAATCCATACCTCGCTCTTATCTAGGGCTTTTAATTTGTAGCTCTCAAGGTGCTTTACAGCGCAGGTCAGGATTATACAGATGGGGAAACCAAGGCACAGAGAGGTGAAGTGACTTGCCCAGCATCCCACAGCAGGCCAGTGGAAGAGCTGGGATTAGAACCCATGCCTCCTGAGTCAAAGTCTTGTGCTCTATCCACTAGGCAAAGCTGCCTCTCTATAACAACACCGTTATAAACATACTACAGACAGGAGTAGCATGTGTTCCAGACGGTCAAAAGGCAGAGCGTCACAGACACCCTTCTGTGCCCTGAAACCACCAGGCTCTGCTTACAGAATTGGTGCGTTCTCTGTAAACTATTGCTTAACCCTTTATTAAAAACACGTATGAATGGTGTATTGGCCCTTTTATGAATTATTCAGAAACGGAACCTTAATTTAAAGTGTGATTTTAAAAATTACCCATTTTTGCAAATTTTGCATAAATTCTGGCTGAAATTTTGCCAAATAAGCAATTTTTTTTTCAAAATTGAATGACAGGTAATTGTTCTTTTCGTGAACCGTTCATAATTCCTGTCTGCTATGAGACCGAATAAACAACGCTTTCTTTTAAAATCATGATCTTAAAAAGTACCCATTTTTGCAAATTTTGCATAATTTCTGGCTGAAATTTTGCCAAATAAGCAATTTTTTTTTCAAAATTGAATGACAGATAATTGTCCTTTTCGTAAACCGTTCATAATTCCTGTCTGCTATGAGACCGAAGAAGCAACGTTTTCTTTTAAAATCATGATTTTAAAAATTACCCATTTTTGCAAATTTTGCATAAGTTCTTGCTGAAATTTTGCCAAATAACCAATTTCTTTTTCAAAATTGAATAGAAGATAATTGTACTTTTCGTGAACCGTTCATAATTCCTCACCGCTATTTGTCCGAATAACCAATGTTTTCTTTTAAAATCATGATTTTAAAAATTACCCATTTTTTCAAATTTTGCATAATTTCTGGCAGAAATTTCTGGCTGCTGCATTTGCCACCGGGGTACCTTATGACTGCGAATGAGCTCTTTGAGACGATCTTTCTACTTCAATGTGAAGTAGGTGTAAGAGCTGCTGGATTTCTCATCGTGTTTTTAAAAAAATGTTGGTTCAGGAAAGGACTGTTCTGAACCTGGAGGTGAAGGAGTTTGGCATTGCCGCTATTGATGCCCAGGTAATCCAGCTGCTGCCACTTGAGAACTGAAGGTGGGCAGTCGGGTGGCTAAAGCACTGGGTTGGAACTCAGGAAATCTGGGTTCAAAGTTCAGCTTAGAAGTCACTTAGGCCCATATTGTCAAAGGTGTCTAGACCCTTATCTCTCATTGAGGATGTGGCCCATAATGTTTTCAGCCTCAGTTTCCTGTCTGTAAACAGAGGAGGATAATCCTTCCTTTGCCTGTTGTGTCTAGTTTGTAAACTCCACAGGGATCGTTCTTGCTGTGTCTGTCTGTGCCGCGCCTGCCACAGTGGGGCCCTGATCTGGTGGTGGAGGGCTGGGATCTGCGCAGTGCCTGGCACAATGGGAAGTTGATCTTGATGAGGGATGGGGTCTGTGCAGCGCCCGGCACAATGGGGCTCTCATCTCAGTTGCAGCCTCTATCTAGACACTGTCTTAATACCAGTAATAGTCCCACTGGTGCTGCCTTTAGGAGCTGCCTCAAACATCAGGGGACATTTGGAGGACATTTGCTCGCCAGTGAAATGTCGCCGAGACAAAGAGAACAGTTGGAGCACTCCCAAGGACAGCGAAGCACCTTGCAGAGCTGGGCAGCTGTCATTTTCCCCCGGTTTACAGATGGATAAACTAGGGCACAGAGAGGGGAGGTGACTTGGCCAAGGTCACAGAGTGACTCAGTGGCAGAGCTGTAGGGCTCAGCAACCCTAGTCTCTCACTGCAGCTTATGAGGAATGGGAGAATCTTCTGCTCCCTAGGTACCTATGTCAGCATGTTGGGCATGCAAGTTACTAGCATAACATTACCAGTGGTACCTTCTCTGGCCCCGATAATATAATAAAAGCTTCAGATATAGAGCTGCTTTGCACAGGCTGAATCGTGAGCTGCTTTCGAGATGGGATAGGTCACAGAAATAACACCATTCCCGAATTATATAATGCAGTCAAAAGCCCTGCACATCTTAATGCAGCAGGGAAAGCAATTAGGAGGCAGCAGGAGAGAATTGTAGAGAGATGGAGACCAGAGGCGGGGACATGGAGAGGCGACTGCTGTCAGCACAAGCTGTGGAGAGAAGGCGTCTGCTGCAGAAGGAGAAGGAGACAGAGGTAGGAGATGCAAAGAGAGGTTATGGCAAAAAGTAACCAGGTTTTGTTGTTTGTTAGAAGACGATAACTTTGCCACCACGCCACATTGTGCCATGACCCTGGCAAACCTGAGTTGAGGGACTGACTGACTCTAAATACGAAGCTCCACCAGGCTTAGAACAAAGCAGTCCCAATAGATTCCAGTGACATAGGAAGCGACTTCTTCCAACCCCGTCCTATTTAAAAAAAATCCTGATCCTGAAACTGGCCACGTGGGGGTGGACTCTGCCGAGTCCTGCTTGCGCAGAATTCACTGGCTGCCTGGCGGAAGGATTCAGAGCAATTGGAGGGAGTTAACGATTGTTCTAAAGATGCTCCAGCTTCTTCCGCAATCTGATCTTAAATCCTGGGTGCTTTATTTTCAGTGACACTGCTCTGGCCCTGGAAAGTGCGCGTCAGTTCCATCTGCGCCCTCTGTAAAGAGGCCCTTTGCGCCACTGGGTAGGCGTAAAGAGGCCTTGGTGTTCATGAGAACTGGGCCCTGGGCATGTCTAAAATTGCAGTTCTCCCCTTGACAGATTACTTGGAAATAGACCAGAGTCTACTGAAGAGTTTTTGATGCTTTGTACCGACTTAAAGGAGAGCTGGGGAATGTTAAAGCAATAGAAATTAATAAACAAACAAGCCCTCAACATCATTTTTCTTTTCTTCCCCTCAGTTGTTCCTATTGTCCCTACGAGACGACTTGCTCAGAAAGATGAAGGTGATTTTAATAGGGTCTAATGTTGTCATGGAGACAACTGCTCCGTTGCTATTAACTGCAATCACGCCAGCTTTTATCCTGGTAAAAAGAGTGCAAAGAAATTAATTTCTCAGAGGCACCCAGGAATCGTGGAGGCTGTTTTTTTTTTTTGGGTGGGGGGGGAAGGGTGAGGGAGGAAGGGGGTGGAAAGTCTATTGCATTGTCTTACATTAACGGATTGGTACCTGAGTCTGTACACACCCTGCTAGGCAAGGGGCAAAGTCCCAAAGGAGGTATTTCAAAGGCGCTTCCCCCTCCGCGGCTTCATTTGAAGTTCTGTTTGAAATGAACATGAAAATAAAGCACCAGTGGTGTTAGATGTTGTCAGAAACCTGTTAATAGGAAATAATCCATCATGGAAACAGTTCGCACAAATGACAGAAACGAAAAGAAGGGATGGTGGGGCAAAACAGTTCGCACAAATGACAGAAACGAAAAGAAGGGATGGTGGGGCAGATGACTGGGAGTCCGGACACCTGGGTTCTCATCCCAGCCCTGGAAGGGAATTGTGGTCTAGGGGTTACAGCAGTGGCAAGGAGGGGGATGCATGTCCGAACTGCTGGGTTCTGTTCCTAGCTAAGGGAGAGGAACAGCGGTCTAGTGGTTAGGGCAGGGGAAATAGTAATAATTCCTAGTTCTGAGATAGCGTATTTTCTCAGGAGATCTCAAAGCACTTTACAAAGAAAGACAGTAACATTACTCCCATTTTTACAGATGGGGAAGCGGAGCCCGGAGAGGGGAAATGACTGACCCAAGATCACCCTGCAGGCCAGTGGCTGAGCTGGGAATAAACTTTGGGGTCCCAAGTCCCAGTCCAGTGCTCTACCCACCAAGCTACACTGTATTCCTAGGGGCAAGGCTCAGCTCTGCTACTGCCCATGACAAGCCACCTACTCTCTGGTTCCTCACGTATCCCGTCTCTACCCTGGGGATGGCACTGACTTTCTGGGACTGTTGTGAGGCTGCTTAATTTAATGTTTGTCGAGCACTTTCAAATCCGGGGATGGAAGCACTAGGGAGAGGCACGTGTCCCCTCTCTGGAGTGTACAATCCTCTCTGCAGACCCCTAACAAGGGTCTGCAAGCGACAGTCTATATTTTTTGCATACAGGACAAACCCTTCTCATTTGAGCACATGCAGCTTCCCTGTGGGCCAGGGAAATCTCCTGTCTCCACAGAGATGCTAAGACCGAGCCATTCCCTATAAGCTGGTGTTCAATCCAATGCCATAAATAACCAACCCAACAGCTTATAGATTCATTGGTCCCAAGGCCAGAAGGCCATCTAGTCTGACCTGCTGTGTGACACAGGCCCGAGAACTGCCCTAAAGCAATTCCCAGAGCAGATCTTTTAGACAAACATCCAATCATGGTTTAAACGTTGCCAGTGACGGAGAATCCACCATCACACTTAATGAGGTTTAAACTTTGGCTGGAGAATCCTCCCCCAATTTATTGACATTTAAACTGAACTCTTCACTCCCACATGCCTCTGTCTGCCTCTCGGCCAAAGGACACAGTCCAAGTGGTTGTCGTGCAGTGACACTCACTGAGTGCTTGGCCAAGACACGGAATGGGTGGCCTCTGGCTGGGATCCGAGATGGCCAAAGCAATGAGTGAAGATATTTAAACTTCGGCGACGTCTTTAGCACGACATTAAAGTGCACCAGGGAACTGTGAGTTTGCGCCAGCAGGGTCTATGTGGACCCATTCATGCGTGCAACACGGTAGTGCACTTTAGAAATCACACCTCTGTGTCGACATGCCCAAAGTGTCACTGAAACTCACGAGGCCCTTAGCACTGGGCTCTCTGCAGGTGATGCACTGGTTGGGGTGTGATCTCAGTGTTACGCAGTCAGGAAATGCAGCCGAGGGTTGTGTGCAAAACTCAGAGTCTTTTTGTAAGTGGCCTTTTTGGGGGGGCCTGATTTGCATACTGTGTCCATCCTATCCATGCCTGCTCAGAGAGTGCAATCAGCGCCTTTAATCAATGCCAAATAAAGAAAGTGAAGGAGGAGTTGCCATCCAGTGGAAACTGCAGAGGAATTAAGGGAGTCACAACATTAATTACCCTTGCTGAAACCTGAGTAGGATATTGGGGGGTCAGTTCCTAGACTCTTATTTTTAATGATCAAAAGAGGCCAGGGCCAGACCAAGGGCACTTCCATGGCATCTCCTAGCATCTTACTGGGGTTGTGTATTGTGTCCCTTTCCCCCTACGCTTTCTTCATCTCCTTTAATTAGATTGGCAGCTCTTCAGGACAGGGACTGTCTCCTGCTCTGTACAGCGCCTAGCACAAGGGCGACCCAGCTCTTTGTTGGTCATTAGGCATACCCTAATAAACAGGATTAGCAATATTAACACTGACTCAGAGGGGAGAGAACAGCCCCCCTTGAGTCCTCACCCCTCTTCCCCACCACTGATGCTGCAGAGTCCTTAGTGCTGCCCTGGGACATTGAGGTTGGTATTGACTCCGAGACGAGGGGCCATGGAGAGCTCCTGGTTACGTGCAGATGCACCAGCACCCGGCTGAGTTTCTGAGCGCTGTCCTGACTTGAGCACAAGACAGAGCCGCGTCAGGCCCCGGGGGAGGAAGGGAAGGCTACGTACTGCAGAAAAGAGAGGGTTTGGTGGGCTTATAAGATCGGAGAGCCTGAGAATGCCTCCATTCAGTTTTTAGACACCATGCTGCTGCTGGTGTATGCTCCACTGCCACGTGGCAAAGCTGAGCGGTTCTTTGCCCTTGCACCAAAGTGCAAGTCTTTTCAAAGCAAACCGATCAGCTTGGGGCCTCGAGTGCCTGCTAGGGAAATTCAGCAGCGAGAAAAGTTGCAGTTGCTGAGCTGTGTGCAAGCCTTGCTCCAGCCGACCACGCCACGCTTCACGACCCATCAATACTGCAGGGCTGAAGTCAACACCCAAGCTTGACAACTCTTGTAATGAAGCGTCGTGGATGACAAAGAAGCTGAAGCAAGCACCCCAGTTGCAGCTGCACAGCTTGGCTGATGGGGTTTTTTCCTTCCCCCACTAAAACAACGGCCAGTTTCTCTCCGGCTCCCACAATTTGCTGTTTGTGGTGACTAATGCCTAAAAAGGGCTTTCTGCTCACCAGGGCAGCGCGTAGAATGTGCACGAAGTAGCTGTCCATGCAGAGCCGATGATGCAATGACTGTCTTTTTGTTTTGTGCATCTACAACACTGGGCCAGGTAGAGTCTCAGTCCATGACTAGGGCTCCTAGGTGCTATGGTAATACAAATAATTAATAATAATTGGATCCTACCCTCCAGCGTAGGTGCCCCATCCCCTCTTGCAGGTACCAGGAACTTGGCTGCTCTTCCCTTTGCTGGCACCACGTCATGATCTTTGCTTTATTTTTATTATTGCTTAGGCAGTGCCATGTCTTTGCA
Source organism: Mesoclemmys tuberculata (assembly GCA_007922155.1). Taxonomy (NCBI): domain Eukaryota; kingdom Metazoa; phylum Chordata; order Testudines; family Chelidae; genus Mesoclemmys; species Mesoclemmys tuberculata. Next base: position 1,540,572 of record ML675714.1, read on the forward strand.
TTGTTCTTTTCACCTATACAGCAGGCAGGCCCCCTCCCGCCAGGTGTTTAAAGCTAACGCTGACAATAGGAGTGAGAGACCTGAGCCAGGAAACGTAGTGCAATCAGAGGCTGAGAGCAGCGAGAGCTGGAAAGTTGAGCAAGGAGGAACAGGGTGGTTAAGAAGTTCAGTGAAGCAGTCGGGGGACTGATGCGCTCCCTGCAGGCGTCTGTTCTGGGTACCTGTAAAGGCTGGTTGAAGGTCCTGGTGAAACTGCACTAACACAATTACCTTGACCCAGTCAAACAGTGCAGCTTGAGCTGGAACTTTACCAACATCCAATGTATCAGCATCAACCCTGCTTTGTATAGCGCTGTGGGCTTGTACTAGTCCAACTGCAGTGACCTGTGACTTGCCTTCCTGGAGACAGGGCCTAAAGGAGCAGGCAGGACGCAGGCTATGGAGAAGCGTGAGGATGAAGGCTGGGGCAGGGGAGCATGGGATGCGTGTGTAAATAAAGGAGTGTCAGCGCTTAAAAGTGAAGCCAGTGAAAGGGTGTGATGAGGAAGTGAACCGGGTGGGAGGATGACAAGGCAAGCGCAGTGATGAAGGCAGTAGTCCCCAGGGAGAGAGGCTGAAAAGACGGAACAAAAGTAGGTTTGGAACCAGCTGCCTGGGCGAGAGCGGAGAGAACCCAGCTCTTCTGTCTGAAGAAGATAGGGGCTACTTCCCTGGTTCTTCCCTCCGATAGTCATCAGGCACGGGCTGTTTGGAAGAAAGCCCTGGGCTTTTGCCACATCATATGGGGCTTGGCGTTTTGTCCTGGCAGGAGGTAGATGTAAGAGAACCACAGGAACATAATACCCTGCCCCACTCCCATCAGCCTGTAGCTGTGGTTATGCTGAGTGGGGGGAAACGAGGCTAGTCAGATCCTTTGCTGGATATCCTACCGATAATTTTAAGCCTGGGTACCTAGCAATTTGGGAATTGTAAGGTACCCAAAAGAATGACTCCCAGCCGAGGCCAGCTCCCTACGTGCTGTCTCCGTCCACAGGGAGGGAATTCTCAGCTGCTTGCAGTTGTAACGTGGATTCTAACAAGAATGGGCCAGCAAATCTTGACGATTGGCCCATCGTCTAACCTCGCTCGTGGCCCCAGCAGCTCGAGGCTGGTGTGATTTGCTTTAGCCAGGCTAGGATTCAGGAAAACCTAGTGTAGCATGTGTCTATGCCGTGGACATGGGCAGAAGGACACGTGCTGGCCTTGACCAAGCTTGCATGCTAAACGTAGCCATGGCACTGCAGCAGTGAGGGCTAGCTGCTCATGTACACTCCCGGCCAAGAGCCTGGCTACGTACTTGGGCAGTTAGCTATTTTTGGTGCATTAGCTGGATCAGAACTAGCACCTGTATGTCTGCACAAGCTGGAAATTACCCTTCCCAGTCGCAGTGTGAACATACCCGTCGGAAGCAGAGGCTGAGTTTAGTGAGTCTGGCAGTGCGAGAGGACAGCAGCATCACGTCTGTGTTCGGCCTCCTCAACCAAAGAAATCCCTTGTATATTCAGTGCAATGAGCAATGCCTCTCTTCTGCTGCCAGACGCTATCTGGTCTCCTTGGCCAACACTATACGCTTAGCGGCCACTGTAATGTCTTGTAGGGGGTAAGAGCAGCTTTGAGGACACCCCAGAGGAGGGGCTGTCATCTAGTCCCACTGGGCATGAGAATTACATGCTGGGCCTAAAGTACAGCTTAAACCTAAAGGACATCTGTGTCGATCGCTCTCTATTTTTAGGGCAGACGGGGGTGCAGAGAGTGCCTGGAGATCAGGTTTAAACAGACACAGAAACAACAGAAACAGACAACTGACCTGCCTGCTTCCTCAGGAAGGGATCGTGGTAAGCTGACCCCTTTCCTCCTCGCCAGGGACATGGAAGACACCCTCTCCCCAACACACCTTCTAGAAATATGCGGGGGACATACTGACTTAATAACATCAGCAGGAAATGCTAATGATAGCAAGGTCAGGATCTTGCAGCAAAGAATTATAGGTCTCCGCATTCAGTTTGCTCTCAGTCTCCCTCGAAGTATTAGAAGTCTTTTGAGAAATGATATCAAAGAATTAGAGCGAAACCTACAGACCAAGTCTCTCCACCCCCGCCTTTCCCGTGCAGGCTGTTAAAATGGGTGAGGAATGATAGCAAAGAAAACAGTTCCTCACACAGAGCAAAGTAAACTAGCTTTCTGAAGTCTGATCCCCTTTGAACCTCCTCAAACTATTCAAATCAGAACAGGGGAGGGAGAAAGATTTCTCTTTGTCTCCTCAGAACTGGTGGGGCCTAAACAGGCTGCAGAAAAATAATCGTTCCCTTCACGATGGAAGATAATCTGTGAGCTTTGCCTGGGATTCTCAAAGGAACCTGTGTGAGTGAGGCAGATGACTTCCATTGAATTTCATCGGATTTAAACCCAGTTCTTCAGCTTTTTAGGTGCTGAACTCCCACTGAGTTCAGTGAAAGCGAGGTGGAAAATCTGAGTTTAGGCCTAACTCTCTTAGAGTTAACTGACTAGGGCAACTTGGTGCTATGGTATTGCAAATAATAGGTGCCTAAGGTCCAGATCCTCAAAGGTGCCTAATTCCCATGGGAGTTTGATGCCTAAATATCTTTGAGGAACTGGGCCTATGTCCCTGGAATTTGGGCGCTTTTGAACATTTTTACCCTTAGTCTTTAGCTTTCTTTTTGTTTGATACAAACATTAAAGGGATTTTTACATCTGGCTGACCCAGTGGCTGGAGCACAGGTCTGCCAGGGAGGAATTCCTCATCCCAGCTTGTTCATTTGCTGCAAGATCTCCAGCAAGTACCCGTTCCCTGTGCTTCAGTGTCTCCTTCTGTAAAGTGGGGGAAATGGAATTAGCTGCCTTGCCGGCTGTGGTGTGGAGGTTTGTCAGGTGCTGTGAAGATGAAACAAGTTGGTGATATCGGCAGCTTCAGGGCTCTAGGAAGTAGCAGGAATGTTTGTGATACTAATATTTTTTGTTTCTTTACCTGCTAAACCCTGTTTTTTTCCAAAGGTTTGTAACATGACAGGCTTTAATCCACAAACGTCACATTTTGTATGTGAGTGTCAGACTGAAGAAGAACGCAGTCAAAACACATACAGAAAAGCAACAAGAATGCTTTCAGTGGAGCAAGAGCTTCCGTTCGAGAGCTTATTACCAATGTGGGTGCTTAAATGATTATCTAACTGTGAGATCTGGGCATTTTCCTAAGCCACCCACTTTGTAATTTATGCTACTCACATGAATCTTTTGTATGTAAACAGAGAAAATTGTTTGATTTTCCTTCTCTGCAAATAGCTGTGACCCTTTAGCTGACTGCAAACATCTGGACACGCTATTTCTTCTTTTCCCACACACTTTGCCCTAACAAGTTCTGTTTCCTCTTCTTAAATTTGTCTGGTCTACATCCTCTTCTGCAATGCTGCTGGGAAGCCAAGAGACAATGCCACTAAACTCTTATTACAAATCTGTTAGAATTTCTTTCTACTTAATCTTTTTGGCAGTTTCATTAAGCATCGGCAATAGCAGTATATCCTAGTACAATGCTGTGAGCTCCAGAAGCTCTTACTGTAAATACACTGAGTGTATTGTAATGCCTACATCCACATGTGTGTGTCCAAGATATAACTAAAACAGACAGGAAACTAATGTGAGGGGAATACAAGATGTGATGTTGCCAGCTTGCACAGTTTTAAAGCAAGTCTTGTGATATTTGATGTGTTTCTTAAAGCCCCAGCTGCCAGAGTTGTTTGTGCTATTTGTGTGAAACTCTCAGCTTTCATTTAAAACAAATAAAAGTAAGTTTCTAGCTTCTACGGCGAAAAGCTCGAAAATGCGACTCCTAAAGGCTCAAAAGTCAGAAGGCAAATAAAAGGAATCCCCAATTTATTAATTGTTTTAAATCTCATGATTTTTAAGGCAATTGCATGATTTATGTGCAGGGCTGACTCTTTAATTTTTAATGTTGGAGCTAGCAATACTGGAGAAGTGTAGAAAATAATGAAAGGTAGAGACAGTAAGTCCGGTGCTCTTTTTTTATAACATATTTTTTTTAATATCCTGTTTCTTAATTGCATAAGACACAGGCCCTCACTGAAACTAAATCCATGCTGGGTGTAATTCCGCTAGTACTGACATTATACCAGGGATGAATTTGGCCCAACATGTCCAGAATCGCAAACCAATTAACATACAGCAAAGTTTGCCTGTTCTATTCTTCAGAGGTCCTAATGTGCTCCCTTCCTCATATTAATTTTATTTTAGCAAACAGTGCTAAATACTGTCCCTGAAGATGTATAATCTTCCCTCCTTGATTTATAAGTCTAAATTCTGCTGTGAATAAAAATTAAGTTCCCACTCTTTCTGCTTTGAAAGTCCTCTTTGATCTCTCAAGTCCCACCTCCTAGCTCTGCATCTCTGGACTCAGAGCAGGGAAAGGAGAAAAAAAGATTTATGAGTCATCAAATGTAAGTCCTCTTTAAACCCTCCTTCTGTGAGAATTTGCTCCCAGTCCTGTGCATCAGACAAAGCTGCCAGCCTGCTGCTGTTTGAAGGTTTGGTATGTGCTGCCTTGGAAGAGAGTCGGTAGCATTTTTCCACAGCTCTGGGTAATCTTGTATATTAAGTTTTAACAAGTTTCCACAAAGTATCTATGCAAACTCTTCTAGCTCCAGGAATTCTATGCTACCCCTAATATGTATATAGTTTTCACCTTAATTTAATGTCACTTGTTTAAGGAACAGCGCATACAGCATTTGTATAGGCTGAGTTTCTTTAATTTCTTTAAAACTATTTTCCAGTTTATCTGGTCTCTGTCTCACATTCAAAGCATTAATAAATAATTCCTCCAATGAAACCATGCACACTTTTGACATATCAGATTCTCCAAACATTTCCCCTGTTGAAGGGTTTGTACCTCCTACAGAGTTTGAGTTTTCATCTTGAGGCTATGGAGTGTGGGAAATTGCTGGTAGCAGCATTCTCACTAGTGATAGGCTGCTTCTAAAGAAGTCAGTTTTCTTTCCTTTGGGACTTAATTTTTCTCTGTAACAATGCTGTAAATTAGCATTTTAAGATAGAGAAGGAACTCGCCCCCCACTGGTGTAAGTTTTGTTCTCATTTAATGGGCCCTCATAAACATGTTGATGATTTTAGAAGCATTCACCATGCTGGATAGTTGCCTAAAAATGACCCTCTGTCCCCCCATTAGCATTTCCACTGCATGCTTCTTTATTATTAGCATGCCAATACCACACAGAAATCCCAGGCAAGAGCGGGGACCCATTTGTACTAGGCACTATGTAGACACACATTAAGAGATGGTCCCTGCCCTGAAGAGTTTACAGTCTAAATAGACAAGACATGGTGGAAGAAGAGCAGTAGCAGAGCCTCGTTTTGCAAATGGGGCTTTGAGACACAGAGGATATGTCTGCACAGCAAGAACCGAAACAGAACGTGGCAGCGAGTCTTGCAGGTCAGGACGACAGACTCAGGCTCAAACGGTGACATTAAAACAGCACATTCAGACTTGGGCTGGAGCGCCAAGACCCTCCTGCCTCGCCAGGGTTCAGACCCCAGGCTCCAGCCTGAGCCTGAATATTGACATGACTATTTTTAGCCCCATAGCAGGAGCTCAAGTCAGTTGAGCCAGACCCGAAGCTGTGCTGCAGCAGGTCTTTTTTTTTGGGGGAGGGGGTGTAGACATATCCAAAGAGATGAAATAACTTGGCCAAGGTTACAGAGGAAGTATGTGGCAGCGCCCAGACCAGAACTCAGCTCTCTGCTTCCCACTCCCTTAACCATAAAATCATCTCGACTCTCTAATCCTAACCCCCGAATTCCAGGGCTCTCTGACCTGCCTGTGACAATTCACATTCTGGGCTGCACGTTTGCCAGCGATACTCCCTTTTTAGTGTGTTCCAGTAAACCAAAGTGGTTTTGATTTTAAAAGGCCCACAAAGCTATTTGGCAACCCATCAGTCCTGGCTGTGGTCTTATCTCTTGGTATTTTGAAAACAAATGTAATGAACGATTGAGATATGTAACTGGCAAATGTGGCAGCTGGGTGTAGAGCTCAGGGTACTATTTTTGAATACAATGTCACGAGAATTTTTTTTTAATAGTGCATTCCCAGTCAGAGCAATTACAATCTGTCTGCTAAATAATACTACTTAGCATATATCGCATTTTCCCATCTTGTGAACATGAACTAATTAATTCTCACAGCCCCCTATGAGACTGTATTATCCACATTATAAGATGGAGAAACGAAGGAAGCGAGATTCAGGTCTATATTTTCAACAGGGGCCACCGATTTTGTCTTGCTCTGTTTTTGTATTAATACACCGTAAGCCTGATTTTTATGAACATAGGAACTGCATGACTGGATCAAAGCCAAGGTCCATCTTGTCTTGTATACAATCTCTGCCAGTGGCCAGCACCAGACCGCCAGAAGAAGGTGTAAGAACTTTGTAGTTGTAGTTTGTAGTCTCATCTTAATCTCTAATAGTGAGAGACTGTTTTAAGACCAGAAACATGAGGGTTACTAGCTCTTCCAGAATGTTAGTGACAATTATAACTCTGGATATTCTTGTGATCTATACACATGTCCAATCCCTTTTTGAAACTTCCTTGCTGCTTAGCCACAGTGCTTCCTGCGGCAGAGTTCCACAGCCTGATTGTGTGAAAAAAATATTTCCTTTGAGGGTTTCTGCACTTGCCACCTTCAGTGTTACCGAGCACTGACAATTTCATGTGAAGTCGATGGGAGCAGTGAGTGCACACCTTTAAAAGTCAGGCCCACGCTCAAACTGGACAGCCCCCAATTGAAGCACTTAACATTAGACCCTGATCCTGCTAGTCGCTCTGCCCTCACAGAGCCCTATTGATGTCATCGATGTTTAAGGCTAGATGTTACCATTATGATCTTCTAGTCTGATCTGCCTCACACAGGCCAAAGAACCGCTCTCAATCTCTGCATCAAGTCCATAACTTATTGGTGAGATGTATTAAATCTTTTGGAAAGACATCCAGTCTTGATTTAGTCATAGAGCTTACGGTCAGAAGGGCCCATTAGATCGTCCAGTCTGATTGCGCAGACCATTAACTTTCACCCAGTTCTCTCTGTACTGTGCTCAGTATCTTTGCTTTGACTAAAGTATGACTTACATTTGGCAAAAGTACATCTTCCAGGAAAGTATCCAGGCTTGATCTGAAGACATCAAGAGATGGAGAATCCACCATGTCCTATGAGAATTTGTTCCAGTAGTTAATCTCTCTCACTGTTAACAAAATGAATTGTGCCTAATTTCTAATTTCTCTGGCTTCAGCTTCCAGCCATAGGTTCTTTCTCCAATCACTACTTCTCTTCCTCAGTTTACACATCTGTTAAGTGTTTTGTAGATGTAAAGCAGTGTGTAAGGGTTTGGCTGTTAATGCTCCATTTGCTGCTGCTTCTGCTAAGGTCATCTATTAGCATTCAAACCGCACAGGGGACATGAAAGACAGAAGAGGGGAAAAAATCAATAGGCAATAAACATCTTGGGCTGACTGTTGCTCCACCTGAATTTTGTACCAACAACATCTCTCTGGCACTTGCGACTAGCAGGCAAGAAAATGCTCAACTTCCCCATCCGAGTCAGCAGCTCTCCTTGATTTCTGCTCATTTAATAAGAGTAGCATTTAGAAATGTTTCTCTTTGGTTTTTACCTGGAACAAGCGCTGAAATTCTTTTTGTAAAATAACAAAAGAAAACAATCTTTGTTATGTGACAGCAGAATCAATGGTCTCTTTTGCTGCAGTGAAAATTAAATGGTGGTTTTTGGGGGTGGAGGCGGGGTGGGAAGGATAATATGACATTCTGAGCATGTACCCCCGTAAAGCTCAATTGATAACTTGCATGTTAATTGGAGCTTAATAATATCAATGCTTCTCAAGGAATGAATATGAGGAGAAAAAGCTTGAATAACTCATACATGCCTGCATGGGTGCAATCTTTTAAGCTTGAACACTCATGCCCACTGGAGTAATCAAGTTATATGCATCTGTCAAAATGGGCAGTGAGGCAGACAACTTCTAACCTAGCTGGCACAGAATAAATAATGTGTGCTCATATTTCTAGATACATTCTTTAGTTTATAGCACCCATCATTCAGGATTCCAGCCTGCATTCCAAACTCAATAGGGGGTCCCTTCACCCACCCCTGAAAGGCAGCCATCTCTGGGCTGGAAGAAGGCAGGCAGTACACAACGCAGGACTGCCGATAAAATGGCCCCTTTGCAACTTTGGTCTTTGCATTGTGCTCAGAGCTCTGCAAGTGAAGAGACAAATCTAACATCCACACCCCAGTGCAGGACTGGGAAAAACGCTTCCATAAGAAATGCTGGTGATTTTATTGAAATTGCAGTACCGTGTGGGTTCATTTCACCTTATAAATTGTAAGCTTGTCCTGACCATTTTATGTAAGTTTCTACATGCCAGAATGAAGAGACCTAACAAAAGAGAGCTAAAAGTCTTACAGGTGCCCACATTTCAATCACCTCCAAAGAAATAGACAGAGGCGGAGAGAGAAAGGAAATAAGGAGAAGCAGCAGCAGAAAAAAGCAGCAGCAGTTGGGAGAGTTGTCCAAATACAAATATCTCCTTCCCAAATGACAGTTTTCTCCTCTAACCTGATTTTCCTTCCTCTGCCCCTGCTATCTCTCATTGCCTCTTTTCTTCCTGTTCATCTCTCTCCAGCCCTGAATACAAACAGGCCTATTAATATCACTCTATGCTCCTCGTATCATTTTCTTCCTGTTCTCTCTTTATACTTCCCTTTCCCACTGTTTGTCTAAACACAGGACCCGCAGTGGTAGGAAAAGTTGTTTGTGCGCTTCCCATTCCATGGGCCACATCTGATAAGGTCGCTGGCTAGCCTTCACCCACGAGCTGGAGCAAAGCCATCCCAGCAGCCCCAAAGTTCCCCTTCTCATTTCCACTTCCACTCCACTTCCAACTCTCAAGTGGCTGGTGCGGGACTCCCTTTCTTTCCATCCTAGTCTCCCTTTTCCATCTCCATGACCTCCAACATGTGTGCCTCCACCCTCGAAGGATCTGGGAGCTCAGCAACTTTTGTTGCACTCCACTGTGAGGTCCAGCTCCCTATTTCCAGTGCACTGTGCACACGATACAGTACTACATAAACAATTATTCTCAAACATCTGTGTCTCCCACGCCCAGATTACATTTTGAAAGCTTTTGCCATGGAAAAGACTAGGAGGTTTTTTTGTGAAATCCGGACTCCTAACCTGGGCAAGGAATCCATGTGACTGGGCATTCATTTTTTAAAAAGAAGCTAGAAGGCAAGAGAGAGGAGAAAACAGAGACAGGGAAAATCCATCCTCCCAGTTATCCTGACATTAATTTTTGCCTCCGTAAGAGCATAAAATTTAGCTCGGGGCAGATTGTTTGCCCTGCTCAGTTTCCAGATGCCAGCTTGTACAGGTTACAATAGCCCCTTGGAGCTGGACAGAGGATCAGGGGCCATAACTAGCTCTCTGACATCTATTAGTTGTAGCAGAGAATCAGGGCCTAGATTTTGTGGGAGAAGCACACTCTCCATTTTGGGTGGGGGCCAAAAGTTGCCTGTCTTTGCTGCCCATGGAAGATGCACTCACCAGCATGTGTGTATGTTAGGCAACTTACTCCATTGATCACATCACATTTCCACTCTGAAACTTGTTGACATCAACTAACACCTTTGGAGGTACCACTTTTCCTCTGACCCTATCAGCTCTCACACACTAAGCAGCGTCAGACTGGGGCAGCACTTGGATGGATTCAGTAGAGTACTTTTCCTCTGAATCAATGCCCCTTAATGGGTGCTGTGTTGCTGCAAAGGCTAGGTTTAGATGAAGCATAACATTTAGAAGGTGGTCACTAAATGCTGGCTGTTTTCATAAGGACTAGGGTTGTTCTGGCCCATTACACTGACCTAAATCCCCCTGCTGTTTCAACTGGATAAAGGGCTCACGTCCTGCCCTAAACTATTATGTGGCATTTTTCCATGCTGTTAAACAGGTGCTACCTGCTGTAGGTCTGTGAGGTAAATATAACTTATATAACTCCCAGAAGTGTGGTGATGCTTGTTTATTAAGTGCTTTCAGAACCTTGGAAGTGAAGGTCTGCAGAAGGTCAAAGGGTTATTTAGGCAAATGCACAACATTTTTTGTCTGTCATACAACCTAGTGTACTGACCGAGATGGCCTTTCTCACTAGCTGCCAATAACAATGCGCATGCAGGTGACCAGAAATGGAAATCTCATCAGAGGAGGCCACACTGTGGCCTCTTTAATGCTGAAAAGAATGGGACAGACCAAGAGAATCACAGATGTCAGGAATGGCAAAGAACTGTTAGATTATCTAGTCCATCTGCTCTATTGGTAATTTCATTTGATAACTGTTCTGTTCTGTTCATTTCCTCTGAAGCATCTGGCCACTGTCTGAAGACAGGATACTGGACTATTGATCGGTCAGATGTACAGCCATTCTTACATTCTTATGCAAGATCTCTCCTTAGAGGTCTCTTTTCAAGGGTTTGGTCCAGTCCCAAACAATAGAACTTCCACAATTCTTCCTTGAGGGATCATTCCACGGCCCAACACATTTCCTTCTCAGGAAACTCTCCAAGAGTCCCCCCCTAAATTTTCTTCTCTTCATTCATCCCAATCCTGCTGGCTATTCTCCCCCCGGCCCCTTCCACCAACACCACTAAACCGACTGAACAAATTGTTTGTTCACACCTGGAAGAAAACCCCTTTCACCTCCAGGAGAACCACCAGCTCCTGCCTCCCCAATCCTGCCCCTGTCATCATCCCCCCTTCCATCACGCCTCTCCCCAGCCCCACCCATCACCACTGGGGCCCCAGCCCCCTCCCTCCCCCAGGCACTGGTCAGTCAGCTTCCTCATCCCTCCAGTCCCCTCCCCTGCCTTCTTCCATCATTCCTTAGCCCAAACCCCTCCTCCTGAGCCCCCCGTTCCCTTCCCGGCCCCTCCCCCACCATCCCCCCCGTTCCCTTCCCGGCCCTTCCTGTGCCCCGTCCCACACTCCCCTCCCCCAGCTCTGTCCCCTCCCCCATCAGCGCCTTCATTACCCTCCTGAGCCCTCAACCCCGCCGACCCCCCCCTTCGCCGCAGTGGCGCCGGCACTGCGCATGCGGGGGGGCGGCGGCGGCCCCCAACCGGAGGGAGGCGGGGGAGGCCGCTCGCACCCCCCCGGCGCGCTCCACCTCAGAGAGCGGGCGCGGCTCGCACCCTTTCTCCCCGCCCACTGCCGCGCGAACGCTTCTCTCTCCTACCTCATTGGCTGAGGCTGGCTGAAGGCGGTAGCGCGAGTCCCTTTCCCTAACTCCTATTGGCTAATGCGCGTCGTTCTGTAGGGCCCGGGTGAGGGGGGAGGGGGGAGCCGTGAGGTATTTTCCTATTGGTTGCCACGAGAAAAGGAGTATGCGGGGTTACCTCTGGACCGCCTCTACCCATTGGCCGAGGCGCGCGTCAGGTCCTCTCCCATTGGACGAGGGAGGGGACTATCGCGAACCCCCTCCCCCAGTATCCTGATTGGCTGTGCAAGTCAGAAGTGCGCGCGCCTGCGCGAGGGCGGGCGGTTGAGCGCGAGACCCGCTAGGTCCCTCCCATTGGCCGAGGCTGGCCGGAAGCGCGCGCGCGCGCCGGAGTTGGCTCGGGAGTGCGCGCGGCTGTCTCCACGGGGGCGCGCACAAAGGGGAGCTCGAGCGTCTCCCTCACAGGAGCGGCGGCAGCGGCGGTTCCTTTGTTCCCCCCAGAACGAGACCCCGGGCCGCCCGCCCGCCCGGGATGGACCCTGCGAGCGGCTCCTTCGGGGACGGGCACAGTAAGTCCGGCGGGGCCTGGCACGCCGTGGGGGGGACCGGCCGGCCGGCTCCCCCGTTGAATGAACGGGGGGAGGGGAGGTGCTGAGGGGGCTACGGCGGCCCGGCTGGGTCAAGATGCCTCCGCGTTTTCTCTTGGCGAGAGCTCGGCTCGCCCATTGTGTGGGGGGAGGGGAGTAATTAAGGACCCCCCTTTAGCACCGCCCCTCCCCCGTCCCTGGTGCACCCCCGGTGCCTTCGTTCCTGCCCCGAGCCGCACCCCCGCCTCTGGGACAGCGCCCTCCCCGCATCAGCGGCCCCGCTAGCACCTGGGCCGCGCCGGGGGCACTGCCTGTTGGCATCGCCCCGCCCTGGGGCCTGCCCCATGGACTCGCTTCTGGCCCATGCAGCCCCTCTCGCACCAGCATTACTGCCCCCCGCCCTCCCCTGCCCCGCTGGGGTTCCCCATTGGCACCTCCTTCCCGGGGCGCTGCCACCCGTCAGCCGCTTCCTCCATCCGCAAACTCCCCGGGCTGGGGCACTCCCCTCGCGCCACGTCCCCCTTGTCTCCCCAGGACCCTGTCCTCACCCGCAACACCTCCCCCCACACTTTTCCCCATGGCACTGCCTGCTCATCAGCACCCCATTCCCAGGGCACTGCGCCCTACTAGCATTTCCCCCTCCCCTGCTAGCACTCCATCCCTGGGGCACTCCTCCCGTTACCCTCTTCCCTTCCCTCCGTTAGCATCCTGATCCCTGGTGTGCTGCTCTCCATTAGCACCCCCTTTCCTGGTGCACTGCGCCCCATTAGCATCTTCATCCATTCTACGCTTCCATCAGCACTGGCCTCTCCTCAAGCAGGCTGTGCTGTCCTTGTCCATTAACATCAACCCCATCTGTTGCCCCCATTCATTAAGAACCCTCTCTATCCTCCCCAGAATAGTGCCCCACCCAGGGGCTGTGCCCCCTCCTCCAATCAGCCTCTTTCCTGCAGCCTTTCTACTTGGGGTGCTGTGCCTCCACCTATTATTTAGCATCCACCTCCACCGAGGAATATTGCCCTTTCCCTTCTGCAATCTCAGCATCACACTCTTTAGGCTGGGGTGCTTCCCCACCATCAGCATCTGTTACCCCACCCACTCACCCCAAGGTTACCGCCCCCCCCTTAAGTATGTGTATCTTCCCCTGCATGAAGTGGTTCCCCCATCAGCATCCTTCCTCCTCCTAGGGGATCTGCCTCCATAAAACATCTCCCACCTCATTCTAGGGATCCTGCCTTTACTACCAGAATCTGCCCAGCCCTGAGGAACTCCTTTTCCCCATCCCCTACCTCTAGCCTATAGTTTTGGTCTTCTGCCCTCAAGAGTTATGCTCCCCAAGCTTCTCTGTCCTTGGGGAACTGGTGATATGAGGGGGCTGGCATTAGATCCCTCAGGCTCATAACGTCCAGACTGGACCACTACACACGTGTATGCCTTCCATTCACATATATATTGTGGTGAGAGTTCAGATTTTCTACCTGCCCAGGACAGATCCACATAAAGAAGCCCAGTCACTTGTGCTTGCAAGAAGGGCTAGAAATCCTTTCCCTTCGCTATACCCCATTGCCCAGGCTCCCACTTCCTGAGGAGAGACCCCATTCTCATGTTTTGGGGAAGGAGGTTTAAAAGAGCACCACTACAGAACCACAGTCAACTCCACACACACAGCCCATTGTCAGATGTGTTGTGGAGAAGGGGTGAAAAAGAATTGCCCCAATTCCACTCAGCTCATTTACATGAATTTGAGGAAAAGGGAGATTTAAAGATCTGCTCACAAAGCCCATTAATAACTACCCACTCTGCTTACAGCATTCTCTCCCCCCCCCATCGTTTTCTGATACACACAAAGCACATTTAAATATGAATGATCTCAGTATGTAGCACAACTTGCAATTAGAAATCAATTGGAAATAAAGGGAATATTTACTGATGTGCCAATATTTTAGAGGAGGGTTTTAACCGTTTTCCTTCATCTCCTGTTTTGGGGGCAAATTTGTATCGCCTTTGTTGGTCACACAGCAGTTAACAATGTAGTCTATTGTTTTAAGGCAGAGGCTCTTTGTTTTGTATTTTAACATTTTTAGCAGGTTTTTAATAACTGTCCTAACATATATTGACTGACACTTATTTTTGTGGTGTGTGTTTCTGATGATCGTTCATATAAATATGTCTTTTAATTCAACATTCACAAAATGTTCTACATCTTTAAGAGAGTGCGGGTTTTGATGTGTATAAACCTCAACCCAAATATTAGTCTATCTTGAAGACTGAGATATCTGACTATATATTTAATACCTAGTTCTAAGTGTTAGATATTTTTACAAATGTTTTCTCCCTCATTTCCATCTTTGAGAGAGAAATTATCCTACATATCTGAATTGCTCTTCTGTGTAATTGTTCTGAAGCCCAGATTTTCAGTGCAATATCTTTTATTTTAAAGTGCAAGCCAATTTTCTGCATGTCTCCTTCAGAGATGAAGGTGAGTGATGGAGATTTTACATGTGCTGGGAGAATTTCTCTAGGTTTTTCACTTCTTTTTGATTGGTAGACTGGATATATACCTTCATGTGTTTTGAATTTGTCTTTGCTTTTGTTCCTCAGTGTAATGACAGATGAATAGTATGTAGCGTGTTCAGATCTCTGGGTCTGTGCTTTGCTCATCTTCTTGCTATTAAAATATGAAAGGGGATAGGCAAGTTAACTGAGAGAATCTGTTAATTTTCTGTGTTAAAATAATTTATATTTTCCTTTTTCAAAGATCAGAATCTAAAGAGAAGCAGAAGTGGGGATATAATTAAAGGATTTGTGCAGCTGTTTTTTAAAATTCATGAGTTGCATTAAGATCATCTAAGAAATGAGTGGCTTTTAAGTGTCTTGTGGCATATTTGATTACCTTTCTACACAGGTTGGGTTTTCAGCACAGTGGAGCATGCTTATCACAACAGAGAGAGTTTAAGAAGATCATCCCCAAATTAGACTTGTGTGGCATATTTTCTTATTCTTTACAGCTGGGGTTTTCAAAGCAGTCTAGGGGATTTGGACTCCTTTTGAAAATCCCACCCTTTCTGCAATTCCAGGATGAGCATCAAGAAGAGAAAATATTTTTTTTTTATTTTTAATGTCTGAAATTGTTCTCAAAAAGGTTTTATACCTTCCTTTTTATTCTGGTGTAATGAGAATTCTGCTATCATTTTGTCTGTCAAAGAAAACTCATAAGTAAAGCTGGCATGCCACAAATGACAAAAGATACTTTGGCAAATAACTGTTAAAATTGAAAATGCTTAGTTTAACAAACTAAAACAGTGACAATTTTAAAGCAAGCAAGTTTTCTTTTAGACTAGATAATTAAGAACATAAGAATAGCAGTAGTGGGTCAGACCAAACGTCCATCTAGCCAGTATCCTGTCTCTGACAGTGACCTGTGCCAGATGCTTCAGAGGGAATGAATGGAAGAGGGCAATTTTCAGTGATCCATCCCCTGTTATCCAGTCCCAGCTTCTGGAGTTGGAGAGTTAGGGACACCTGTACCATGGGGTTGTATCTCTGACCATCTTGACTAATAGCCATTGGTGGACATATCCTCCATGAATTTAGCTAATTCTCTTTTGAACCCAGTTATGTTCTTGGTCTACACAGTATCCCATGGTAATAAGTTCCACAAGTTGTGAGAAAAAGTTCTTCCTTTTGTTTGTTTTAAACCTGCTGACTATAAATTTCATCAAGTAAGTCCTAGCCCTTTTATTATATGGAGGGGTAAATAGTCACACCACACCATTTGTTCATGATTTTATAGATCTCGATCATATCTCATCCCTTAGTTGTCTCTTTTCTAAAATGAGCAGTCCCAGTCCTTTTAATCTCTCTTTGTTTGGAAGCTGTTCCATGTCTTAATCATTTTTGTTGCTCTTCTCTGAACCTTTTCCAATTCTAATGCATCCTTTTTTGAGATGGGACAACCAGAACTGCACGCATTATTCAAGGTGGGGTTGTACCACAGATTTATATAGCAGCGTTATGATCTATCCCTGGCCTAATGGTTCCGAACATTCAGTTAGCCTTTTTGACTGCTGCTGCACGTTGAGCAGATGTTTTCAGGAACTATCCACAATGACTCCAATATCTCTTTCTTGAGTGGTAACAACTAATTTAGATCACATTGTATATATTGGGATTATTTTTTCCAATGTGTGTTTGTTCTTATCGACATTGAATTTCATCTGCCCTTTTCTTGTCCAGTCACCTTGTTTAGTGAGATCTTTGAATGTCTTTGCAGTCAGCTTTGGACTTAACTATCTTGTGTAACTTTGTATTATCTGCAAATTTTGTCACCTTACTGTTTACCCCCATTTCCATATCATTTATGCATATGTTGAGCAGCAAAAGTCCTGGTACAGATCTTTGGAGGACTTTGATATTTACCTTTCTCCATTGTGAAAATTTCATTTATTCATACCTTTTGTTTCCTATCTTTTAACCAGTTACTGATCTATGAGAGAATAATCTCGTCTGGCCTTATAATATGTGAATCTAAAAAGCACCAAAATGCTTTGGAAATAGGAAAAACATAATTAATTAATTTTATTCATTTTATAGTAACTTTTTTCTGTGATCTAGAAGGAAGTCACAGTTCTCCAAGGTACTATACTGATTTTTGTTTCAAGTGAAATTATGGTTATGAAATAGGATATATTTTGAGCAGAGAGATGTGTGAGATCCCTACTGCTTTAACAGACATGTTCACACAATGATCACTAGTTTTAATTCTTGTTGAGGCGGTGAATGTTATGGGCATGTTACATTAGTACTGGAGGTCTAGGTCTAGATCCAGGGCTTAGTTGTGCTAGCCTGCGTACAAATATAGAACTGTTCATCCCCTGCCATCTGAAAAGATGTGTTTCTCACTCTCCTAACCCTTTTGTGTGTGTGTGTGTATGTGTGTGTATTTTGAATATATTAACTTTCTATTCATTTTTTGTTTTGTAATCATATCAATAAATATTGAATTTACTCAACTACACCTCATTATGGTAGAATAGCACATTGGGCCTCCAATCAGTCTCAGAACAAACCACTGGGTCACATTGAAAAAATATTGAACATTGTCTTTGCAAAGTATACTTTACAAACACACAACAAAAGAGAGTTCCTGCCCTGAAGAGCATGCAGTGTAAGTATCTGCTTGTAGTGGATTGAAGCTGGAGCACATAGAAACCAGAACAGGGACAATGTTCCATGCATAAGGTCCGGCATAGAAGAAAGCAGAAAGGTGTTTGTGGGAGGAGTGAGTAAGTTGAAGCTGGCATTGCTGGTGGAGTGCCGGTCCTGACAAGATAAGAACAGATAAGTAGGAGGGGTGGAATTGTAATGGGACTTGCAGGTTACAACTGTCTTCACTTATATCTTGCGTTTTTCATCAATAGATCTCAAAGCACTTCACAAAAGGGTTCAGTATCATTATCCCCATTTTACAGATGGTGAAACCGAGGCACAGGGTGAGGAGTAACTTGTTCAGTGTCACCTAGTGGGACATTGGGAAGCTAGGACTAGAACCCCGGTCTCCTGAGTCTAAGTCCAGTGCTCTGTCAACTAGGCCACACTGTGTCCTAGGCTCCTCTGTTAGGGTTTACCTCAACAAGCTAATAAGGATTAAAACTATAACTGCCCTGTCTACACTAGGATTATTACATGGGTTAAAAATATACTTTCTTCTTGTGACTATGTAACCAAAGAGGGAAATGATAGGGTCTTAGTGACAGCCGTTTTGTATGGAATGACTGTTGTTTGTTGTTTGTGTTGTGGCAGTGTCTAGCAGCCCCAGTCATGGACCAGGACCGCATTGTGCCAGGTGCTATACAGACATTAAAAGGTGATATCTGCCCCAAAGAGTTTAGAATCTGAGTATAAGACACATGCAGACAGATGGGGCAGTAGGAGGACAAGGAAACAGTGTTATAGTCTCAACCCCAGATTGCAAAAGGGTAAATAAGTGACAAAAATCTCAAGATATCTAGAACTGGTCATATCTCTTACAAGAATTTTGTCTGTATTTTAGCAGAAAGGCAAATAAGTTTAACAATTGTTGCATTTAATGGAGTTTGTTTCCCATTTAAAAGAACATGACACAAATTGTATTAGCATTCAGCAGCACACTTGCATGTTTGGCTCTCCCACCAACAAAACTTTTTTGGAGTGAGATGCATCAGTTCTTATAGCATTAGGAAGTTTGACTGGGGATGAGGCAGTCATTTTACACCATGACAAAGCAGACCTATTTATTGGATAAACACACATTTCAAGCAGAATAATAAAGACCAGTTTTTTCCTACAGCCCTGGATTAAAAATTGGCAAACCTGAGACCTCAATCCCACCCTCATCACCACATGAACTCCAGGCTGTGAGATCTGAGACCTCCATGTCCAGAGGTAAGTTCTGGGCTGCGGACTTGTTCAACTCTGTTCCAGTGTTGGAATTTTACATGCTACATAGGTGAGTTTTAAGTTTTAGTTTTTAAGTGCTATATCATTTAGCTGACATAAGAAAATATAGTATCTTTCAATTTGTCACGTTAAAAATATGTTTAAGGAGCGTATAGTCCTGGGGACAGATAATCTTAATGTTGCTGCATTTTCAGATCTAGCTAACTGAACTGGGCATCCCTTTAGACAAATGGGACAGTAGTGTCATTTCAAGTCTTTTGGATTCCTTTCTTGGTTCGAAGAGCGGACTTCCTTTCTAGTAATAGCACTTAAATTACATCCATATTCCTCGAAGCACAGTATCATCAGTTCATTTTAGCTCAGTTGCTCAAAGCAATATTTTGTCCTTGAAAGTGTTTGAAATCCTAGTATGGTGCAACCGGCAGATCACATTATCCGTTGACAGCAGGAGAATAAAATACGTAACTTACAACTATGCCAATAAAGAATATGTCCTTTCATAAATTTCATTGACCATTTGTATGCTGCAGGTTTGTAGGTCAGCTATTGCAAGCTATGAATCTCCTACAGTGAATAGGGCTCAGTCTTTTGTAGGTAATTGGATAGTGTCCTCCTTCGTGTCAGAGCAAGATATTTAATTGTTCTTCATTTTCCATTAGCTGTTTGAGCAAGGGGCAAGAGAAATTGTCTTTTTTTTTTTTTTTTTTTTTTTTTTTTTTTTAAGGAAAGGGAAAAGGAAAATGTGCAGTGATACGTGACAGGTCAGAAATTGATAAGATTTTGAGGACTGGAGAGAGACATGAGTGGAAAGACAATAGTCTAGATCTTAATGTCTGAAACCTATTTACAGAGGAACAAAAACTATGATAAAAGATAGACTTCGACTTTGTGGCTTTCATTTGGAATGGTTATCACTAGACACTAGTCATTCTAAAGACATAGTTTTTAAACATCTGGCTGCTCTGTGCAGCAAGAGCGCTATCAATGTTGTTCAACTTCTTAATTCCACATGACAGTGACAATAGGTGCAGCTGACAAATGCAGTTTCTGCTTCCAACCACTTACCACATAAGTGTCTTTACACTTACATAAAAGAAAGACAAACTAAATCCAAAATTTAAAATACCCATACAAAATCTTCCTTCAAGGTTAGAATGGTAATCCGCAGAGCCTTTAACCCTTTATAGTAATAATTACTTTATTTAAGTAACATTGAGGGTAGGCTATTTTAATATTGCTTTTGTTCTGAAGGGGAATATTCTAAGGCTTAAGAATCCTAAGGTTTAAACGCTAATGTTGCATGCCTTTGCTTTGCTTGATAACTGTTGTATGAGCGGGATCCTAATGAAAGAGGTATTCTTAGAGTGGAAAAGAATCCCTAATGTATTAAAATGTGCATCCTTCTAATGGAGCAAGACCATTCACAAAGAAGAAAATCTATAGTCAGTGGCTGGCTAGCCATCAGAAACAGATTTGTTTTCAGAGTTGTCTGTAAATTCATAGGAAAAAAATTTTCACATCTAATTGAAACCCAATCTGCTTGATATGGGACAAGGCTAAACACAATGGCATGGTCTAGTGTGTTTATCAGTATTGTTGGTAATTTGCTCCCAGGGACAGCTGTGACTAAACATCCATTTCTTTTAAATTGTAACTCATATTTGTGCTCAGATCTGAATGTTTGAAGAGGAAACCTCCAGTTTCTAGAATTGGAAGGATTTGATTTTTATTGGTAGATGTTGTTTTCACTGTACACACACAACCCAACAAAAAATATTTCCATCGATGATCATCAAAATGCAAACCTAGGCAGAGTAAGAAACAGGCTGTTTGAGAACTTGTTAGAAGTTTATTGAAGGCTATTTACTTTGTATATTTTACATGTAATTTTGATAATTTGTGTTTTAACAGTGATGAAGAC
>ML675714.1:1561276-1575243 GCA_007922155.1 Mesoclemmys tuberculata
AATTTTTTGAATATCAACATCTACTGTCATTTAAATGATTGCCTGGCCCCATCATAATTTCCCACTGCTGTGAAAATGTAAATAGATAGAAATTGGGGGGGGCGGATATGCTTAAAATCCATAATGTAGTACAACTGATAATTTAAGTGAATAAAAATAGGAAAAATGCTTAAAATAGACTGGTATTATTGATAAATTGATATTATCAATGTTTAAATGATACAAATTTATTTTGCCAAGCCTCATTATATCAAAGTAAAATCTGGAATCCATGTACCTTTCCATTTTCTTTTCTACGTTTCCTTAATGTGTTTGTGTCAAAACCAAGCCTTGCTCTTTTACTGTCTTTTGTCTGCATTTAAACCTGTGGAGTAATCAAAGTCAGATTTGTGACCTCATTCTCACATTTGGTGTGTCAGAGAGAGAGTCTTATGACTTCATAGCAGAATCAGCAAGAAAGGAAGGTGAAAGGATGGATGCAGGCAGACTTTCTTTGTACCATTTAATAAGTGCTATTCACATTTTTGGTCAAAAATGTTGTGATCAAGAATTATTAATCTGAGAGATTCGTTAGCGTGCAACTCATTCTCCCCTGCCACCTCCCTGCATTGTCTATTTGTCTCTTGCTCTCTACAAATTCTTCTAGTGAGCTGAATTAGTTGAGGTCTAAGCTTTCAATTAATTTAATTGCTAATGCAAACTTGCCCTAGATTTCTAACCTTCGAGGGCCCAAAGGAATGCTGCAGGCAAAACCCAAACTTGTCATGATGTAGTGACTAACTGCCAGTATCCCAGCGGTTGTGACTCAGGAATCTGAAACTGGGCATGAGGTTTACTCAAATGCTGTAAGGTCTCACGGAACAAAAGAATCTGCTCCAAATTCCTAAACCTTTGGCCTTCTGCAGAGAATCAGTTTAATCTCTCTGAAGAAGAAGGAGTGACACTGGGAATAGTAAAATGAGTGAAGTCAGGGGGTGGACAGGGTATACTGGCAAGAAAGGTGGCATTCTAAAGATCCAGTTTCTTCAGATCCATGTTGCAGCCAATAAGTAACATTTGCTCCTAGGGGGCTTCACGTCAGAGTGCAAAATTTGGTCCAATTTTTATAACATGCAGTTTTAAGTCTCTTATCTGAGTGCAAGTAAAAGCTGCAATCTGCAGAAAGTTTAATTGAGGGGAAAGCCACATCTCAGTGCAGATAACTAATTTGTCTAATTTTATCTTAGGGTTTATCAGATTACCCTTTGATAAATATCAAGCGGGCTTGCTTACTCTGACACCTTCATATCTTTCAGGCTTGATTACTGCAAGTAACATCTGAAGCATGGTAGTAAATTTGGTAAGGTAACAGTGCTTATGTTTAAAACAGGGTTTGTTTGTTTTAAATAAACTTCCCCAAACTGAATGAAAACAATGGGAGAACACATGTTTTTACAGGTCTCTGATGAGCTGAGTATTGAATTTTAGAGCTAAATTGATAGAAGAATATATGAAGAACATAGGATTTGTAAGACTGGATCTGATCCGAGAGCCATCTGGCCCAGAATCCCATCTCTGGCAGTGGTCAGTGCGGGAAGCTTTTGAGGAAGGTATAAAGAACTGTGCAGTAGCTGATGTGAGATGATCTACCCCATATGAGGGTCTCATCTTGGCCTGTAACAGTTAGAGGTTAGTGAAAACACTGAAGCGTGAGTTTTCATATCCCTTTCACAATTTTTGTTGTCGCTCTGAATGTTCTTGTATTCATATAAATGTCCAGTCCTTTTTTTATTTTGTTCAAGCTTGCTAAATTCTTGAGAAACTCCCTTACTTTTGATCATGTTTACACATAAGGGATAGAGAGAGAGAGCACAGAAAATAAGGAAGGAGTTAAAAATGTTGTAATATCATTACCAACTAGTATTGACCAATTGACAGTGTCTTACAGAGGAAGATCTAGAATAAGCATTGCACTTTACTCTGATCAGAAAAGACAAACATGAATTCTCTAAGACTAGTCTATTTCTGTCCCAGAACAAGAAGCTCAAGAATTTGCAAATATTTAAGCAATACACCTTGCAAGGTAATAAGAAAGAAGACTTTTTGGATTTTTCTTTTCATGAATGTGTTGGAGACATAAATTTAAAAAACCTCCTTTAACAACCCACATATAGTATTTTAGATGCTGAGATTTGTTCTCTATATAGAACAGGTTTGCATTCTGTTCTTTCAGTTCCCACTTATGGTACTTTTTTACTGTCACAGCTGCAATATGTGTCAGAGCATGAAATCCAGAAATGGAGTTGGTTTCCCATGTGGCAATTGGTTGTAAACATTTACCTGCTCCAGTGTAGCTTGACAGTTCTAAGCTAGCTGACTGTGGCTGAGAATTGCATACATTCCCCTCCTTTCCCCCAACTCATTGCTCTGAGAATCTCTATAACTCAAGAAATGATAACATTGCATCCTTGGTTTTTTATATAAGAGGTTTAATTTATATTATCTACCTCACAGGCAAGTGAAGCGTTTCTTGCATAATCAGTTAGACCCTAATCTGGTTTGGCAGTGAATTTCTAGGCATTTTCTGTCTTGTCGAAGCTTCAGGATGGCTACATTGATAAGTGAGACTGCAGCGATGCTATAGGTTTTGCCTCCGTAACTCATGCTGACAGTGCTGGGAGAAAAGAAGGATTATCAGAATTGAATACAATAAATGTTCTCTTCTCTGTCCATGGCTTATATTAACTGGGGATTGTATTCACTTCAACCATGTGGAATATTTAAAAATATTTATACTGGAACTTTTCACCATATTTGAAATGAAAGCAATTTCAGTTGTAGCAACTCTACAGGTTCTATCTGGGCTCTTCTGAGGGAGCTATGCAGATGTGTAATTTGAAATTTTATTGCAAACTCCTTTGGAGCTACAGTTTCCATTGAATGTAACAGATTTTAACATACAAATGCAGTAGTGGTTGCATTTGTTGTTAACACAGAATCTCCTCCTAGCTGTGTTTTTGGTATTTCAAAATAATCTGTTATATCATTTTTAGTATAATTAAGGGAATTTCTAATTTAAATGAAAAAAATAAATGAAACCTGAAATCACTGGCCTGCCACATAGATTATCAGACAGCATTTTTAATTTGGTTTATGCTGTCACAGTTGTGGACTGTGGTTTGCTACCGCAGGGGTTACATTTTGCCACTAATGCAGTCTGTACTAGCCAGGTCCCATCATGCCACATAATTCTAGATTTGGTCACGCAGGACTGGCAGACATCTTGAAAATGTTCCGATGGTTGGGATTTGACCCTACATGAGGTTGTCTTATACAATTTAGGTTCTCTGACAAGTTTTGTATTTGAGGTTTTCTGGTGCATATTAGTGACTTAGCTTATAAAATGCCAGTATTTTTTTAAGGGTTATGAGCCAGACCATTGCTTTAGGGCATGTACATTCTGCAAAGAGTTAAATGGATAGATGAATGTTTTCTGTAAGCATATTGATTTCTCTTAATATATTGAACTGGTATAGTTCTGAACTGAGTTTAAATTTCAGAGTTTCATCTGGAATTCATAACCTATCAAGACTGGAGACTTATCTGCACCATTGGAACAACTTTTGATGAATAGTGATGGAGAATCCAATACTGATATGGATGGAGAATCCAATATTAAAATTTTAAAATCAAAACTAGGTGTTTTTGCAAAAGATCTGCTGTAATTAAAACAAGAACTAATTCAATGAAGTCCTATAATCTGTGTCCTACAGCAGGTCAGATTAGATGAGCAGGATGGTCCCTTCTGGCTTTGTAATCTGAGTCTACTCAGAAGTTGCCCTAATTTAACTTAAATTGGTTTAAAAAACAGTTTTGTTAAACTACTGCAAACCCTATGTGGCTGCTGTTATATAATTTTTAAATAGATTGTATCAGCCGAATTTGCAACTCTAAATTTACTGACTGATGCAAGCTAAACCAGTGTAAACCAGATTTAAATCAGTTTAAGTCTCCACTCAAAAAATTGCACCAATTTAACAAAATTAGTATAAAATCACACCTTTAGTTAAACTGGTGCAACTTTGCATGTAGATCAGGCCTTATTGTGATAAGTCCTCCTTTGCATGTATGTAACACCCAGTAATATTGGTGGGTGTTCAGCTTCATACATGCTAACAATAATTGTTTACAAGTATTTGAAAGGTGTGAAAACAAAAGGCAGAGAGGAACTATTGAGTGGTACTAGTGTGTGCTACTAAAATTAGTAGGATGAAATAAAGGGGAAATTTATTCCAACTGTTATGAAAACTTCTTGACAATGAGATCTGTGGGGCTGTGGAATCATCTTCTTGAAGGAGAGGTGGAAACTGCATCACTAGGATGTTAAAACTAGTCTGGATTGAGCACTGAAGAACAGGTTGTAGGGAACAGTTCTGCCTTGGTTTCAGGGAGTGGGGGTGGATGGGATGAATTGATCTTTTGTTTCTAATTGGTTTGGCTTTCTGACAAATGCAGACAAGAAAAGAGCTGTTAATGTGCATTTTATACTGGTAGAATTTATGCAGGATTTCTATAAAGCCCATAATTTGGCTGCTTGGAACCCCATTGCACCCACGTATATGGCAGCTTCCCACTTCTGAGTTTGTTTCCCTTGCTCAGGCTCTTCTTTGACAAAATGGTCTCTTCAAAGACCGCGATGTATGTTAATAGTAGGGTGCTCACGTTAGTCAATTGCAGTTCCATGAAAAAAAATGGGTATGTAACCCTATATCAGTAGCCTTGCCCCCTCTCAGACTTTATGGGGTGACACTGCTGTCTTCAAAGAAGCAAATCCTCAGTTTGCTGTGTGGTGAGCCACTGATTGACTTGCACTGACAGTCCTATCTAAAGGCTTGCTCTCTTGCACTAGGATACTACGTTGAGCAATTCCATTGAAGATGTCCACTCCAGATCCTCCAATGGGAGGGACTCCTCGCCCAGGGCCTTCTCCTGGGCCTGGGCCATCACCAGGTGCAATGTTGGGTCCCAGTCCTGGACCCTCACCTGGCTCTGCACACAGTATGATGGGACCCAGCCCTGGACCACCTTCAGCAGGACACCCTATACCACCTCAGGGGCCTGGAGGCTATGCTCAGGACAACATGCATCAGATGCACAAGGTAACAAACTAACCTGCTATGTTTGAGTGGGGGTTTCTTTTTTCCTTAGAGAACCTATAAATTACCTTTTTCCCCTAGTGAGTAAAAATAAAATAAAACAATTAAGTGTTGCCCTAATTTTCTACAGCATGCTATTTTCCCCCTAACCAGTAAAATGTAGAACAAGATACGATTCTTTTTAGGTCTTATATTTCACAGTGGACCAAAGCTAAAAGTAGATGAGTATAAGTGAAAGGTGATTTGCCAAGGAAATAAATAAAAACTTAGGTCTCATTTCTGTTTCTTGACAATGGATAAAAGAGCCTGAAAACGTGCGGTTTTGTTTGTTTGTTTGTTTGTTTTTAAGTTGGTTTACTTTGTTTTTGTTACCTTTTAGGGATATAAAAATGCCATGCCTGGTCTTTTCTGGTTTTGCTGGACTTGTGTTTCAGATGTGAACTGAAAACTTTGGTTCTAACTGATGGGGCAGGAGATTTGAAACTTTAATGTCATAAACTCATACCAAAAATATATGAAATTTTAGTTAAATGAACATTAACAAAAGCAAGCAAGCCCTCCCTCTGCCCCGCATTTAAGCTTGATTAAAAATATCTTTCCTTTTTAATTCTCTTTTGGGATGTCCGAATTCATCTAGTTCTATGACCATCCATAGAGTTCCAGGCTGGGAAGACTTCAGTTTTTAACATTTAAAAAAGAAAGCACCCTTCCAGACCTTCTTCATACAACATAAAAGAAGCGAAGGGTCCAACCCCTAATTTTTTGCCTCGCTCAAGGTCTCCTTTATCACACGCAATACACAGAGAGAGTGTTTTAAAAGTTGGTGTACTATGTAAAGTCATCACTTATTTTTTTTTGTTGCACTTACCTGGACTGCAAAATAACAAGACATTGGACTTCAATCTTCAGGAATGATGCATTTAGTCTCACTGAGTTGTACCTGAAACTGTTTAATGGGATACGCACAACACCTCTCAGACTCATGCTATTGAAAACAAATAATGCAAGATAATGTAATAACTGATCCCAATGGCAAATTTTACAGCCTATGAGGTACTTTCACTAGATGCCCTTCATGCTTAATGTGGTTTTGGACTAAAATATATTTTTCCTTTAAATATTTCTCTGTGTGTGTGGATTTTTTTCACCTCATTGAGTGCCGTCTGTTTATATGGTATCCTGTATGTGGCCAGTAAATAAATCTTCCTTTTTGAAGATGCAAGTTGGTGGTAACTGGGTCAGCATGCTACAAAGGGTGCATCATTAATGTACTTAGGACACTACTAACCTAAATACAAATTGTACCACACTGTGCAACAGCCTGCTCTACTTCTAGCCATCCTCTGCTTCTGGGAATAGCTTAGCTTTATCTTCTATAGAGATTTTTTTAAAGCAGGTTTTGTGCTGTTCCTTTTTCCTTGGCAGCCAATGGATTCCATGCATGAGAAGGGAATAGCTGATGATCCTCGGTACAGCCAGATGAAGGGGATGGGGATGAGGCCAGGCGGGCACACAGGAATGGGTCCTCCTCCAAGCCCAATGGATCAGCATTCTCAAGGTCTGTTTTTTTTCTTGGGCTAGGGGCATGGGAGAGATTTGCAAGTCAGTTTCTGAACAGGAGACTGAGCCCCTGTCTCCTGTTATGTTTTCCTGTTAGTTTCTGCTTCAGTGGGACTTTTCTTGAGCTAGTGCAGGCTTACAGTATCAAGAGCAGAGAATAATATGGATACAAACATCTCATTTTTGTGAAAGGCCACCTGTTTCTCTCCCTATTCTTGCTTTCTTCCACACTGAGGACAGTTGCTACACAAACGGGCACCCGGTGTCCTGGCATAGCCACATACCGGCACAAATTTTCCACAACCAATACTCCGCCGTATCCTGGAATTTCCTCTTCTACCATTGAATGTGTTCCTGTGCTCCTTTGAACAGTGGTTCAAAGGATTCTGGGGAAAGGGTGGTTTTATGATGAGGAAAATATATATATACAAGCAGGGAACAGGCTGGAGATGCACCAAGTAAGAGATCTGCAGCCCTCCACAGCCACCGGTATGTCTGGGAACCCTCTCTGGACAAATTCAAATGTAAACGTCAAACTGGATTGTTTTTGTTTTAAACCCTTAATTCCAAGCTAGTTTTAGTGCATTTACTCTCCTTGGGAACCATGGTTTAAAGCAGTTGTAACCTCCCCTAAGAGTGATTGAATAGGTTTCTTTTCCCCCTGTAACATTTTTTAAATAAAACCTGCCTTTCTGTATTATTATGAGAAGCCTACAGCATGCTGCAATGTAATTTCATCTCTCTTTCCAGGTTACCCTTCTCCGCTTGGTGGTTCTGAGCACGCATCAAGCCCAGTTCCAGCCAACGGTCCATCCTCTGGCTCTCAAATGTCATCTGGTCCTGGAGGAGTCCCGCTAGATGGTACTGACCCGCAGGCATTAGGGCAACAGAACCGGGGCCCAACCCCTTTTAACCAGAACCAGTTGCACCAGTTAAGAGCTCAGATCATGGCCTATAAGATGCTTGCCAGAGGGCAGCCTTTACCTGACCATCTTCAGATGGCAGTGCAGGGAAAAAGACCAATGCCTGGAATGCAGCAGCAAATGCCGACACTACCTCCACCTTCTGTATCTGGGACAGGACCAGTGCAAGGAGCAGGACCTGTGCCTGGACCAACGCCTCCAAATTACAACAGACCTCATGGTAAGTGCCAACTTTGTTGCTTCCATAGGCTGAATTCAAGACTCTTCCGTTTCAGTATGAACATGTATAGACTGATTGCATAAACCTTTGGTTTATTTGTTTGGTACCTTACAGTAGTTTGTGGAGGGATGTTTGTCTGTATAATGTCTCGAGACGTGCATGCACAAAGGCTTCTTTGTCATTTTCAAGGCCCTGCACCATTTTGCCCCAACCTACATCTTTGCTCTTATTTCATGGCTCTCCTCCTATTCCCCTCTTCTAATTTCTCCAGGTTTTCTCTCACACCTTTTTATACCTTCTTTCACTAACCATTTCAAACCAGCCTTTAGGCACCATATAACACACCTCTGTCGCTGTGCTGATATAACCCTCGTGTAGTCATGTGTTTGCGTCTGTCTGAATTGGAACTCTAAGCTCTTTAGGGCAGGGACTTTGTCTTTTAATGCTTGGAAATGGTCACATACACTGGCCTTGCTCTCACTAATTAATAAACTGAAGGAGCCAGTTTTTGTTCCTATTAGCAAGATGCAAAGAGCAAGCAGATATATTAATAAAGTGCAGGGTGAGAGTCTTACTGCTATCTTTTCCTCTTGTTTTTGCTCTCTTTTGTGCAGGTATAGGAGGGCCTAACATGCCCCCGCCTGGACCCTCAGGAGTTCCCCCAGGAATGCCTGGGCAGCCCCCTGGTGCACCCCCAAAGCCCTGGCCTGAAGGTGAGACTAACCAGGGTTCCCTTAAACTGTTAATTACAAAACACTTATCTGGCATTCCCTTCCCCTGAGCAGTGAAGGCAGTGTGGGGATGTGCTACTCAGTCATGTGGAAGAAGGACATACTGAAATGAAAACTAAACCACAAACACCTTTTTTGCCTTTTGTTTCATTCTCCAAGCACGCAAGTAGCTGCAAATCCTAGAAGATCTGATTTTGTTTTCTGCTACAATATGTCCCTGCCATTTGGGGACTGTTGAAGACATTACAGCTTTAGCTAAGCTCACCTTGTGGCTTTTGCTTCTCACTGAAAACCCTCCACCTGGATTTTGTGATCCTGCAGACAGGCCAGTTAATTCCAATGCAGATTTTGAAGTCTCTGGAGTGATTTTTTTGGCAGCCACCTGTGTCTTTGATCAGGTGGTTACAGTCTAATGAATGATCTTTCCAAAGAGCTGGCTCAGGCATCTACAGGCTTTTGTTCTGCTTGAGCTATTGTATTATATGGGACAGCTGTACAAAGTTGTGCAGTTCATCTTGTAGCTAGGCAGAAGGAATTGCATTTGGTTGCTGTGAAATTTATAGCTTGCCAGATGGACTTGGAGTTGAGGTGGGGGTGATAAACAGTAGGATTGAATGAACTGTTCTGGAGTCAGGATGGGGTGAACATGGCAGCGTCCCATGTTAGAAAGAAAGGAAGATAAAAACGGAATATATGCAGAAGCAGAATTATTTCTAATAGTTTTTCTGCAGGGGTTCTTTTGTCCTTTAAACCTTGTAGCTGCACAGCATGTCAGATCTCCAGTGCTACTCAGTGCCAGCATGTTCAAACTCGGTTGCCTGAAGTTTGTCAGCTAAAAGAGTGTCCTGATTTCCAGAGGTGCTGAAGCCAATACAAGCTGTGCATGCCCAGCTGCTCCGAAAATAAGGCCATTTACTTGGGTGCCTAACTTGAGTCATTCAAATCTGAAAATTTTGGCCAATATATGCAGACTCTGCTCAAGGCCCAACTCAAATTCTGACAGATTTAAAGAGGTACGTGAGTGGGACATGCAGCCCAGTATTACTCCCTGTTTGGTTTTTAAACAGGACCAATGGCAAATGCTGCAGCTCCCACTAGCACACCTCAGAAACTGATTCCTCCTCAGCCAACTGGCCGTCCTTCACCAGCACCCCCGGCGGTACCTCCTGCGGCATCCCCTGTAATGCCACCCCAAACTCAGTCACCCGGGCAACCAGCCCAGCCAGCCCCCATGGTGCAGCTCCATCAAAAGCAGAATCGTATCACGCCAATCCAGAAGCCAAGAGGACTTGACCCAGTGGAAATCCTTCAAGAGAGGGAATACAGGTAAAAGCAGTGGCTTTTGTTGGAATTGTGAGACGTTGCTATCAAGTGGCTGACTGCTTCTTCCCTTTTATCATCGCACTGGTGTCTTTAGCTCTTTTGAAGAGTGTAGTGTCTCTTCCCATTAACCATTCTCCCATCCTTTCCTCTCTGCCAAAAGTCCCAGATGACTTGTGCTGTACAGACCAACCTAGGACTGAGAAGAACTGTGCATAAATTCACTTCAGAGCCTGTCAGTGCAGCTCCTGAGATCTTATGGTTTACTGTGCAGACATGCCTATTTCTGCTTCTCCCTAGGGGCTGACATTTCCCTGGCACTTCTGTTACTGAACCCAGGTCTCTTTCATGTCAGAGAGGAGTGCTACTGCTATGCCAGTGCATTAACCCATGTTTCAAGCGCCATCATGTTCCAAACAAAGATGTAATTAGCTGCCAAGAACCTCCATCGTACTTGAGACATGATGCCTCAAGGACTGGACAGAACACAGATGTATTTGATAGTCTTTTCAGTTGAACAGTAAAAGGGTAAAAGAGCACAGGCAAACTCATTTTGTCTTCATCTGCTACAAAATTCTGTCTTATCCCTACAGATTGCAGGCTCGCATTGCGCACAGAATCCAAGAACTAGAGAACCTTCCTGGGTCCCTGGCTGGTGACCTGAGAACCAAAGCTACCATTGAACTTAAAGCACTAAGACTGCTTAACTTCCAGAGACAGGTAGGTTGTGGCATTTCAGCCTTGCCAGTGTCTGATGCCTGATTCAGAAGCTGGAATTAGCCAGTTACTGCAGGATTTTGTAATACAGTGCAAATGCGGGATGCTCAGGAATAAGATAATTAATGTGCATTTGTGTCTGTGGCTGGTTTGGAATAAAACAAACTGAAATTAATACAAGAGTGTCCAGGTCTGCCTCATGTGTTAGTGGATTACCTTGAAAGTGGAAGTGGTAGCTTTTGATACTGGACTAAATGGAGCATTGGTCCATCCCATTTCCCACTCTACTGATCTGACCTGGCAGATGGAAACAGTACCTGATGAGATGGGACCGTTGGGCTAGTTTGGTGCAGCCGGGGACTAGGTGAACCATTGCTGTGCTGTGCTATGGCAGCATCGTTATTCTTCTGGATCTCAATTCTGAGAGTCCATATGGATGAGATTCTGATTTTTAAGTAGCTTTTGCTTTTTTGTTTTTCCACTATGGGTGTGAACTGCCCTATGAAGAGGATCAGCACAAGCCTGATGCATCATGTATGTCCCACAAGAGCTTAAGATGTTGAATAGGCCTTTTGCTGGTGAATTTTACCCTTGGTGTACACAGGCAGAGTTATATTTTGACACTGCATATTTTTGCAGTTCCATACCATACGTCTTACACTTGAATTCGTTGCCCAGGGCATCCTCAGAAATGTGTTTCAGCCTTAGATTGTATGATGTTTGGCCTTTATAATGCCATGCAGAATTTTGGCACTTACACAGATAAATTACATTTTTTAAAATGTGAATTTCTTGAAAAGCTGCGTCAGGAAGTTGTGGTATGCATGAGACGAGACACAGCCCTAGAAACAGCGCTGAATGCCAAGGCGTACAAACGCAGCAAGCGCCAGTCTCTACGTGAGGCTCGCATCACAGAGAAACTGGAGAAACAACAGAAGATCGAGCAAGAACGGAAACGCAGGCAAAAGCACCAGGTAAGTTGTATCTTTCCTGTGACATTTTTTGTTATTTAGGTTGGGATTTTCAAAGGAATGAAAGGAATTTAGGATTTCATTGGGATTTGGGCACCTACTGTTTTCCTGTAGAGAGAGTTAGAATATAGATGCCATTAAATTGTGGGTTGTCACTGAGATGTTAAATGTGTTTCAGGCAAATTATGGTAAGAGGAAAAGATCTTTTTTTCTTTGCTACATCCATGCACCAAACACTTACTGTGTAAAAAGGCATGAACTGTTACAGTCAGAACAACAGATGCCTAGTATGTGTAGCTTGTTTTCGTAGTCCAATTGCCATCACTTTGTCCCTTTAGGAATACCTCAATAGCATTCTCCAGCATGCCAAGGATTTCAAAGAATACCATCGATCTGTTACGGGCAAAATTCAAAAGCTTACGAAAGCTGTGGCCACTTACCATGCTAACACTGAGCGAGAACAGAAGAAGGAGAATGAGAGGATCGAGAAAGAGAGAATGCGCAGACTGATGGTAAGGTTTCCCATGGGACTGCAAACCAGTTTTTACACCCCCCCTTCCCCCAAATGTTATATAGCTGAGTGAGCTACGCTGCCTGCAACGTGCTTGCATAGAGGTTTTAACTGGCTACATTTCACCTCGCTTCTGAAAGGCTGCTAACCTTCCCTCTTCCTTTAGGCTGAGGATGAAGAAGGATACCGTAAGCTTATTGATCAGAAGAAAGATAAGCGCTTAGCATACCTACTCCAGCAGACAGACGAGTATGTGGCCAACCTGACTGAGCTGGTGCGACAGCACAAGGCTGCACAGGTGGCAAAGGAGAAAAAGAAGAAAAAGAAGAAGAAGGTGACTTAATGATTAAACCTGTTTGCTGCTACGTTTATTAGCTCTGGCAGGAGCCAGGTCTGGAGTAAACAGGGATTTGAAAATTGCTTTAGGCATGTCTCTACTGGCATGCTTTGTTTCTGACCAGTACTAGCCCTGCCTTTGCAGTTCAGGGCAGCTGTTGAGTAGAGACTGTCATTCGTACTGACTATTTGGTCATAGACAGATGTTACTAGAGTGATACCAACAAGCTCACTTCTCTTGTAATCAAATGCCATGTTTGAGCTTGGGACTCCAGAACTCAAAGCCTAAATGCATCATCTAGCCTGCTATACCACTAAATGGTTTACCCTACCTGAGAATGCATCCCAAAAACCACAGTCTTCATGCTGTTTTCCTTAGTTTTTCAATACTGCAATATGATTTTCTTCCATGATAGCATAGTAAAAGAAACTGAAGCCTGATCTTTTTTGCCAACATAAATGTAACGAGAGAGAATTTACTATAAGTTTTCTAAAGCACAAACTCATTTAATGAGAGCTGCCAGATCAAAAATCTTGCAGTAAATTTTCCCTAATAAATTGCAATTAATTAAACGAAGCTGAAAAAACTGAGCAGTTTTTGGTTTTTTTCACTGTGTAAATATGGAAGAGAATCATGTTGTGAATGCAAGGGAACAAGCTGGTAAAATTGATAAGTGTTGTTGTTTTTTGGGAGGGTAGGGATTTCTATTTAGGGAGATTTAAAATGGCACCTCTTGAGTTTTAAAGAACTATTTTGATTTCCTTTTAGTACTAAGGTGTACAGAATTTTCTCTACTCATAATAGCTGGCTTTGTATGCTGTGGTGATGAGTGTTGTGCAAAAACCAGAGAGAAGAGCAACTGTTTTGGCTGTAGTAATTGAAAGCATCACTCCTAATATGACAGTGCTAATTCAGTCTAAAATGTTAGCTCTTTTGAAGAAGGGCTTTTTGGCAATAAATTAATTTACATATCTGTTCCAGCCTGAGTTGCGTCTGCGATTGACTGTGTCCTCCCTTCTCACCCTCCTCCTTTTGAATCTGGTTACTTGCATTATAAGCACTTGATTCCAGTGCAGTGCTCATATTGTGGGTTTGATATTGTTTCCATTAGCAATGGGTTGCTATTAGTTATTTTCCCTTTTTTTCAGAAGGCAGAGAATGCAGAAGGGCAAACTCCTGCAATTGGACCAGATGGCGAAGTAAGCACAAGAAGCTTGTTTCATGTTGTGCCAAGTAGGGTAGAAAATGTTTATTAGCCATGCACTGAAAGGATCGATTATGATGATCTTTTGGATTGAAAGGAAAACAGCAGCGATAAGTGTAGTGCAGTAGATTGCTAAATTAAGACATTCCCAAATAGAATATATTGGACTTTGTAAGGTAGTGTCTGTCTCTTACTGTCTCCACTAGTGTGAATGGTTCTGGAAGCCTCTCTTAAGCTGCCATTTCACTGCTAGTTCCAGCAGCAACTCCAGTGCGCTCAGAAAGGCTCCAGTCCTGCAAGCCCTTAGATACATCACATAGGAGAGGAAGGCTGTAGAT
>ML675714.1:1585446-1602916 GCA_007922155.1 Mesoclemmys tuberculata
CGGCACTAACACCTCCTTCTCCTTGCTGGAAATACCTCGCCTGATGTCCTGCAGTCACTGTTTAAGTAAGACTCCAGTTACCCACCTGCAAGCAATAGACATCTGCTTGCTCATCACCAGCAGCAGAATTTGTGTTTACAATCACTTGAAGAAGAAAGAAAAGTTACTTACCTGGCAGTAACTGGTTCTTTGAAGAGTGCTGTCCACTCAGATTTACATCCTGCCCTCTCTCAGCTGCCATTCTCTATTCCTAGGGGATTCTGAGCTCTGCTCCTAAGGGATCCTGTCCTGGTGAAAGAACTGAGGGGTGCTTGGGCCCACTCTGCCCTTTATGCCCTAGGTGAGGGGGAAGGGAGGTTACTTAGGATGCAGGGTGGCCCCAACAGACATTGCTGGGCAAAATAATCTGATCTCTCATGCATGGGGCACATGTGCACCAAGATTGGAATCTAGATGGGCAATGCCTCTCCAAGAGCTACAGTTACTGTAGGATAACAACTCTTCTTTCTGGTGGACAAGAAAGGGCTGTGGCCACATCTCATGATGTTTACAGGGAGTTGTTTGGATTGTGGTCAAGTGTCTTGGATAATGTATTTTGCAGCAAGAATTATTAGTTGGCAATAAACTAATAGTGTTCATTTCTCCAGAGCTGTTGGAGACTTTTAAGGTTTTACAACCAATGGGGGCTGCTTTGGGCTAGAGAAGGTTTGGAGTCCATTGTGCATGGGTGATTTTACTGTTCTTTATTTCTTTCTCTCCCTGACTTCTAGAACTTTGTCAAACTGGGCATATGAATTTGATAAATGGGCTCCTTCTGTGGTGAAGGTCTCCTACAAGGTAAGTACAGGGGTTCGGTCCTGCCCTTCTCACTGTTAAACCTTGGGTTGTATGTTTGGTAAGGAGTTTTGAGGGCCAGTACCAATCCCAATAGAAATGCAGCATTTCCTTTATCAAATGAAACCTCAACTGCCTAGTAACTACTCTTCTCTGTATTGGATATGAACACTTGAACCAGAGAATGCATGTAATTGCCATGGTCTGTATAAACATGCAAGCTAGATTGGTTTGGTTTGTTTTGTTTTGTTTTTTTCCTTACAATCTGGAACATGGGATTTTCCACACTGTTGCTAATAATCAGGACTTGTCTACACAGTGCAGCAGTGTGTACTAGAGGGGTGTGAAGTCTGCAACACACTGCGTGCTACACACTAACTGGCCTGTGTAGACACTTCTGACATGCACTAAAAGTTCCCTAGGGTACTTTTTAATTTTTTTAAAAAGCTTTTAGTGCATGCCAGCAGGGTCTGCACAGGCCAGTTAATGTGCAGCATGTTGGTGCTCTTTAGAATTTGTATCCCTCCAGTGTATTACTACGCGTTATAGACAAGCCCTCAGGAGTACCCCCTGCTGGAAGTTACATTGCTTTGGTTTTTTTCTCCCATTCCTCCTTTCCTAGGGCTCTCCAGCAGCAAGACGGGCGTTTGTACCTCAGCTTCGAAGTGGGAAGTTTAATGTCTTGCTCACAACCTACGAGTACATCATCAAAGATAAGCATATTCTTGCCAAGGTGAATTTGTGTTTCCCGTGGTTAACTGCACCTCTGGCCCCTCATGGCTGCCTTTAGGGCTGTGCCACTCAGGGCTCAGGCTTCCAGCCATCGCCTTTTTCAGGCCTTGCAGTTTTGTTCTCTCAGGGCTAAGAGCAAGATTAGCCAGTGATGAGCCATCTCTCATAAAGCAAAGTGGTGTTTATTCAGAACAAAAATGTACAGAGAAAACATCTCTTAACAATAAATAGCTTATATACACAACCTTAGCGTAGCAGGCAGTCACCCTCTTTCACATGGAAACCCTAGCATATCTAAAGTACTTCAGGTCCTCTCAGATGGCCTGTCTCTGGGGGGTCACAGTTTCATGCCAGTCAAATTGTGGGTAAGTGATCCTCTTCCGAGGTCAGGGCAGTCACTTGATATGGTTTCAAGTCTTTTGTCCTCTTAGATGTCCAGAGCAGGTCAAGGGAGTCTGTGCAGTTCCTCCACAGGGGTGTAGGCTTGTGAAATTTCACAAGACTCGTTACCTGCATGGTTTCAATGGTGGGGGTATGCCTTAGTTACCTCCAGGAAACGTCTTTTCTCTTGTCTTCTATATCTTGCACCTGTGAACTACTAAATTAAGCTGTACTGATGAGGGGTTTGTGTCAGTTTAACAATATTGAGTTAAACTGGTGCATCTTTTCTCACCTAGACATGGCCTTAGAAGGGAGATTTTAGCTTTCTGTTTTCCTTACTACTCTAGTTCATGAGTATCTGAAATGTCTTTGGCTATGGTCAGGAAGCTAAAGAATTACTGATGATGGTACGGGGTATGCAAGAGATACTCAAAATAACAAAATAGATAATGTCTCTTTTCCTTAATCATTTCTTGACATTACTGTCCCTTCCCTTTATATTTTCTCCCTTATTCCATTTGCTGTCTCAGTTCTCTGTGCCACAGGCAAAGAAAGGACTCATGAATGGGAGCACTTTCCAGCAGCAGCTGAATGAAACTTGGGTTTTTACAGTCCTAGTCAGTTCTGATCTGTCTCTGATGGTGGCCCCCCATTAGGCAGGCATAGTTGCTTGGATGGTTAAGCCTGTATGATTCTCCTGTATCAGTGGGGGTGAATGTAGCAGCTGTGCTTATGAATGGTGGGATTCCTGCAGTCCCTTATTAATGGTCTCTGTTGTGATTCCATTTCTGCAGATTCGTTGGAAGTACATGATTGTTGATGAAGGTCACCGAATGAAGAATCACCACTGTAAGCTAACCCAAGTCCTCAACACACACTACGTAGCTCCGCGTCGTTTGCTGCTGACAGGAACTCCACTACAAAATAAGCTGCCAGAGCTGTGGGCTCTACTCAATTTCCTCCTTCCCACCATCTTCAAGAGCTGTAGCACATTTGAGCAGTGGTTCAATGCTCCATTTGCCATGACTGGAGAAAAGGTAGGTGTAGAAGTAGCAGTCTGGCAGCAGTTGAGTTCGGACAGTGTTGCTAATATAAGGCACCAAATCATTGGGTATTCATGTTGTTTGGTTGTAATTAATTTCCAGCTACTAACTGGCATGGTAGCTCAACAGTCTCAGTCTTAGACCATTTGCTAATTAGGGGCAGGGGTGTTGTCTTCCTTCAGAGTTTAATTTCTGAGACTAGACACAATGAGTTGGAGCAGAAAAGGTATAAAACAGAGACTAGTAATAAGTGAATGCTACAATAAGGGGCAAGGTGTCATTCTGTCATAGACTTGTGACCATCCCAGTGAGGTGCTGTTTTGGTGCTTGTCCAAATGGATTCTCAGATTGCACAGAATCCTCAAAGGTTCCTAAGTGAGCTGGTTATATTCATTCAAAACTGTGCAGTGACTGGGGATATAAATACCAAGTAATAGAAAGCACAGGGAATTTTCAGTACAGAAACCCCACACTTGGCCAACTTCGTTAGAGAGTTTGCAGTTTTGAGAGGTATGTGACTATCAAAACTGTAAATCATCAAATGCACTGCTTCTGGAGGGAAAGTTTAGTCCTTATTTCTATTTCTAGCTCTGCCACCAGCCGTCTGGGTGACCTTGGGCAAGTCACTTCCCCTCTCTGAGCCTCAGTTTCCCCATCTATAAAATGGGGATAAAAATCATGATCTTTGCAAAGAGCATTGAGATCTACTGATGAATTGTATTAGAACAGTGGTTTTTAACTGGTGGTCTGCAGACCCCAGCAGTCTGCAGACAATGCCTAAAATTTCCAAAGGTGTCCGCACCTCCATTTGAAATGTTTTAGGGGTCTGCAAATGAAAAAAGATTGAAAACCACTGTGCTAGACAAGAGCTAGAGTTTATTACTCTTAGGGATCTTGCTGTTTTCAGTGAAAGAGATTGAGGGGAGAGAGACTCAACAGGTTATTTTAACCTTTTTGTATTTCTTGGGTGAAAAAAACAGGTGGATTTGAATGAAGAAGAAACTATTCTGATTATCCGTCGTTTACACAAAGTGCTGCGTCCCTTCCTGCTAAGACGGTTAAAGAAGGAGGTAGAAGCACAGCTGCCTGAAAAGGTAAAGATTGTAAGGAAGGCAGCATCCCAGTGTATTTATGCACAAATGTGCACCCTCCACCCCCATGTGTTCTGGATGCATTTTGGGAAGGTGTTCTTTAGTCAGACACAAGTTACTGTGCTCAATATAGGGGTAGCCAAGTGAAATTCCGTGGCCTGTGTGGTTATACACGAGATCAGACTAGATACAATGGTTTCTTCTTGCCTAAAATCTGGGAACTATGCTGTATTTAAATAGCGTTCTATTTGTAAGCTTAGTCATTGTATTATGTTGCATCCCTGCTGTCATCATGCAGCTGAAGTGAGATTATAAGAGGAGCTGTGATATCATCTCCTGAGGGAAGTGGGGAAAGTCCCAAGACTTGAGCCATTTACAATTGGACAGGAGGAAGTAGTGGGAAAATATACTGTAGACAGCACTCCTGCCCTGGCCCCTGCAGGGTGGATGAGCTAACCTGTTTGTTCTTCTTTAGCTTGTATATCGTTGTCACTTAAGCTGCCTGCCATTCGCTCCAGCATTTGACAGCTGGTTCCATGTTGTCCCCACTAGACGCTTTTGCTTTTTATGGTTTCCCTTTTGTCACTCCAGTGCTGTTGGAAAGGTTTTTTCCCTTTTCTGTGGAAGCCAAATTAGTTTCCTTTCTAGGAACTGCTGCAGTGATATGTCGTTGGGCAGCTTTTCAGCTTGCTATTCTCATTCTAATGAGCCATGCTAACCTGAGAAGAACAAACCAGATTGGTGGCTTAATTCTCTAGCACAGAGGTGGAAAGGCTAAAAGTGGGGAAAATGGGAGATGGTGATGGCTGTTTGAGCCCTACAGTTCCACAGGAGTGACATTTATGCCCACTCTGCTGCTCCTGTGGCCAGCAGCGTAATAACACCTCCCTGAGCCCTCAGGTTAAAAAGCTTCTCAGCAGTATTCTGGGCAGCTTGAGAACAGTGCTCATGAGTGGGGAAATAAGTCCCAGTCTGGTGCCTTGCAGAGAGGTCAGAGCGCTACAGCAAGGGGATAGGAGGAGAGCTAAGAGTCAGTGACAGGAGCGGGGGAGGGAAGGGAATCGGAGTGAGATGTTTTGAGAGCATGCCGAGAATCCCAGTGGGTTGTTTACTGTTGTTGGCGATGTTAAACTCCCCTCTGCTCTTCCAGGTGGAGTATGTGATCAAGTGTGACATGTCGGCATTGCAGAGGGTGCTGTACAGACACATGCAGGCCAAGGGTGTGCTGCTCACTGATGGCTCAGAGAAGGATAAAAAGGTGTGGCAGTAGATCCCTGATGTTTTTACTCACTACCTGTGTTTCCATATAGGGCTGAAAAGCATTTCAGTTACAGAGGCCTATTTCCCAACTGTGTTTTTTCCACACTATTCTGCCAGTCACATTGCTGCTAGGGTTTTGGAGGGACATTTTCATGGCATTAAGCACCGAAATCCTCTTGGCTTTCATAAGTGCCTAACTGCTCCTTTTACTTTGGCAAATCTCCCTGTTAATGCATTTGGCACGGGCTCCCTAGAAACCAAGGCCTGGTCTAGCCATAAAGGCTAGGTCAACATTGCTGCAGTGCTTGGGGTTGTGAAAAATCCACGTCCCTGAGCATCATAGCTGTGCCAACCTAACCCCTGGCATAGACACTGCTAGGTCAGCATAAGAAAGCTTCAGTCAACCTAGCTACCATCACTCAGGGAGGTGGAGTTCCTACGATGGAATTGCTGTAGCCTGTGTCTGCACTTCAGGCTTAATGTATCACTACGGTGCCTTAACTACACCACTGTAACGTGTGTAGTGTAGACGTGGTCTTAAAGGCCCAATGTAAAGAGTAGATACAGCAGAAGTAGCGGCAGTGCAAGCTTCCTCCATGTAACCTGGACCCAGTCTGCCTCAACCCCTCTGATGTGAGGGGCGTTTGGTTTCCATGACCTAAACCTATGCACGTCTCCCAAGACTACCCAAAAAGGGCACAGTGAAGGGGGGGTGGATTTAGCGCTGTGGATAATTGTCTGTTCAGTGGCTTGTGTGAAACAGGAGTTTCACTGAGTGTACCAACTTAACAGCTATCAGATGGCAGCAACTGGTTGGGCCAGATTTATAATGAACTAAAGATTGAGTTCCCTCTTCCAGTATGCCTCTCCCTAATTTTTTTAATTCTTTTATTCCTTGAATTGCTGAAGGAGCTTTTAGGGTTTCTCCTTAACACCATGAAATTCACCTTCATGGGCAATATGTTACATTGATGGACTGTTGTCTAGCTGTTCTAGGCAGCTATCATGGCAGCTGGCTTGGGGGATTTGCCTTCGTTAATGTATGGAGGAGGTCTTAGAGTCAGACTGATTGGGTCTATCTCTTAAAGTGGCAGCTCTGATCTGTGTGATGTTCATGTTTGAAAACTGAGTGAAGATGCATCCTGTGTCACAGCCGTTTCATAATGCTTTTCACTGTCTTCAGTGTTCTACACATGTGGTTAGCTGCTAAAGCTAACGTGCTCAACAAATCCATTCAGCCGCTGAATAAGTCCACCTTTGTTCTCGGCTGTGCCAATCTGCTTCCTCTCATTTGACGTTTTAGATTTTGCCAAGAGTGTTGGATGCCATGACAGCAAGGGGGTGGAGCAGATTCTCAACTTTGCCTTTCAAAGTTGTAATGTCTGCTTGGACGTATTTGTAATTTTGTGTCTTATTCACACAGGGCAAAGGTGGTACGAAAACTCTGATGAACACGATCATGCAGCTGAGGAAGATCTGTAACCATCCGTACATGTTTCAGCACATAGAGGTAATGTAATAGTATTTTTTGTATCAGTGTTGCCTAGAGGCTCCTCTCAGGATCTAGGCCGCTGCGTGCTGTACAAACTTGTCATAAGTGACCATCCCAGCCCTGAAAAGGCCACAGTCTAGTTCAAGGCAAGGCGCACACAGGAAGTGAGATGAGGCAATAGAAGCACGTGTTTGCACACATCAGCTGTTCTGTAAAATGGGTACTATATGAGCTAAACTGTGCTTGGGCTGCCGGGGGTAAATTTTCAGTGCTGCACCATGTAGAATTCTTGTGTTGCATCTTAAAATGTTCCTCTTTAGCATCCAACGTTGGTTTAAGCCTATTCAGACATGAGTGTTCAGTGAAGCCATATCAATTAAAAATGGTAAAATCAAGGCTCATTGTCAAGCTGATCCCATTGGATGCAGTTTCTCCACATAGAAAACAAATGTTCCATTAGTGAAGCTATGCTGCACCTTGCTCCTTGGGATCGTCTTCTAGCCTCCAGTGATCCCAGAGAGAGGTTTTAAAACTGCTTTGTTCCTATGCATTCTTTCCAGGCCTTCAGACAGCAACTGGATATCTTATGAATTGACTTGTTGCCATTTATAATTAGACCTATTTGACCTGATGATCAGTTTTCCATTGGGGCAATTCCAAGTTTATTGGACACCTGTTTTTGTATGCAAGTTTGCAATCAGTGTGACAGTGTTTCTGTTTTGGTTTCAGGAATCCTTTTCAGAGCACTTAGGTTTCACTGGAGGTATTGTGCAGGGGTAAGTTGAATGCTTTTGAGCTTTATAAAGGAGGGTATTTGTAGTTTAAGTGTGGGGTGGTTTATCAGTGAAGAATTACTTGAATTAGATTAGTGTATTATTGTAACCAACGCTGGTAGCTCTTATTTTTATGCTAGGATGATGCATTTTTTTAGCATCAGATTCTTTCACCTGTTTCCAATCTTCTCCTGTGAACTAGACTAGACCTGTACCGAGCATCTGGCAAATTTGAGCTCCTAGATCGGATTCTTCCCAAACTACGAGCCACCAACCACAAGGTGCTGCTGTTCTGTCAGATGACTTCGCTCATGACCATCATGGAAGACTACTTTGCATACCGTGGCTTCAAATACCTCAGGCTGGATGGTGAGTTTAACTGCTAACAGACAGACATGCAGTCGCCTCCTGAATGCTCTGCTTTGGTGATATCAGCATGTTAACCCCTGCATGTGTAGATAACGGATGATTAAGTAACAAGCCTCCTTTCAAAGCTGCTCAACACACAGTGTGCTTAGCAGTACATGTGTGAAATGAACATGAAACTAACTATGCCATTCACAAACCACTGACCTCTCCTAAACAGTGGCTCTTGGTGAAGCTGATGGTATTAGGTTGCAACATTGTCATTGCACACTTGCTCCTGGACATGTTTCTCCTGCAACCTATGATTGGGGAAAAAGGATTAATGGAGTTGCACATACTCTACATTTTTTTCTTTTAAGATCAGCTTTGGGGGGTGGTTCATGGTGCTAAACGATCTGCCTCCTTTAAGTCAGTGAAAATCACCTCCTGGAAGAGTTCTCTTATGTAGGCTGATGTGGCACATAAGCCTTGTGTTGTCTCTTGAAATTTCCCCCAGTGTCCTCAACTTTCTTCTGGATACTTCTGAACTGCTGCCTTTGATATATGGATCATCAAGCATTACATGATCCCAAAGGGCTTTCAAACCCGACACACAAACTGCATGCATTAACGTCAGTTTGCTGCCTGATTTTGGCCCAACTTGAGCCATCTCCATAGGGGCTGGTTTTCAGAGGGCAGGTACTCAACACTTTCTGAGCAAGGTGGAGCCCCTCTTTGCTGTCTTAGAATCATAGAAGATTAGGGTTGGAAGGGACCTCAGAAGGTCATCTAGTCCAACCTCCAGTGGACTGTGGGGTCCTGAGTCCAGTCCATTTTAAATAGAAAACTTTGCAGGGGGGGAAATAGTAACCTCTCTCTCCTCTCTGGACTGCTAGGAACCACTAAAGCTGAAGACCGTGGCATGTTGCTGAAGACCTTCAACGAGCCAGGCTCTGAATATTTCATTTTCCTGCTGAGCACTCGAGCTGGAGGGCTGGGATTGAATTTACAATCTGCAGATACTGTGATTATTTTTGACAGTGACTGGAATCCACACCAGGTAAGAACATAATGAATTGATGGAAATCCCAATACGGGGTCATGCGTTGTTGTCTCTTCCTGTGTACATGAGACACAAGTCTTGTGTTTCTTAAATAACAATAGGAAAAAGGACTTGTGTGTGTCTCTCCCAGGTCTTGGTGAACTCTGTCTCTACACTGCAGAGTGTGTTCTTTGGTTAAAATAGCAGTGAGGACACAGCAAGCTGGCTTTTAACTTGGATTAGCAACTTGAATTCAGCCCCAGGCTGCCCTGTAGGCTTTCACTTGAGCTGCTAGACTTAGCAAGGTTGCCGTGTCTTCACTGCTATTAGCTAACACGCGATAGCTAAGCAGAATTAAGAACACTTTTTTTTGGGAGTGTAGACATGAAACATAAAGTGCCACTTTGCACTAGGTGCTGACTGTGTCGCTGCTTTTCTCCTCAATCCTCACGGCTGCCTTTGTATCCCCTGTCCTCGTATCTTGCCATGATCTTTGCATTCCCAAGCTGTGGCCTTGAGACGCAAGTCCATCCCATAGCCTAATACAAGCATCTGTTTGTGTGCTGCCTGTCTCCAAGTTGTCTCAGCTCTGACAGACAGGGTGGGCTGGCATACAGTATGAGAGCCTCTTGTGGCTGATCTGTAATTATCATTGGTAATGATGCTAATTAACATGATTAACAATTAGCCCTGGTAGTGACTGAGGTTAAAAATCCCCCTATTTCACCCACACCACGTGTAGCATGAAGCCACTGAAGCCTGCTGCTATCCTTTTATTTCATATCACCCTGTAGTTCACCAGTGCTAGTGAGAATCCATACGTCGACACTCAGCTCTGTCTGGGATGAGGGGGTATGGGACCCTGAGGAGAAGAGCACTTTTGCAGGAGTTTGCTCTGATAGCTAGACAACAGTGGCCAATTTTTTTCTAAAGTGCATCTAATCGCTAAGTACAGAGCAGTCAGCAAAATGAACTGCTTCGATTAATTAACTTCCCCAGCAGGAGGTGACAGAATCCTCTGGAGTTTTTTAGGTCCTTCAGGTAGTTCTGTGAGGCGTAAATCCTTTTCCCATGATGTATTTAAAGGCTCAGATGTTTACCTTCGAAAGAGTGAGGTTTAAATTACTCTGCACAAAATGTGCTTCCCTCTTTAGGATCTGCAGGCACAGGACCGAGCGCACCGCATTGGGCAGCAGAACGAGGTGCGCGTGCTCCGCCTCTGCACTGTCAACAGCGTGGAGGAGAAGATCTTGGCTGCAGCCAAGTACAAGCTGAATGTTGATCAGAAGGTCATCCAGGCTGGCATGTTTGACCAGAAATCCTCCAGCCACGAGCGGAGAGCTTTCCTCCAGGCTATCCTAGAGCACGAGGAGCAGGATGAGGTAAGGGGTGGTGCAGCTCGCCCTCTCTGCTACTCCAGAGCATGAATGGTGACCGTGTGGCTGGCTTTTGCT
This sequence comes from Mesoclemmys tuberculata, assembly GCA_007922155.1. Taxonomy (NCBI): domain Eukaryota; kingdom Metazoa; phylum Chordata; order Testudines; family Chelidae; genus Mesoclemmys; species Mesoclemmys tuberculata. The sequence continues at coordinate 1,595,894 of ML675714.1, forward strand.
CTGTTGCTCTCTGTGTCCCCAAGGCCAAGGGCATGTGGGCTGGAAGGAAAGAGCATGAACACTTGTTTCTCTTTTGAAGTGAATTTTAGTGTCGGTGAAAGGTGCCGGATTGACAGCCCTGGAGACTGAAGTCCTCTATTTATCCACAGAACAGATACAGCACGGGCAGCGGCAGTGGCAGTGCAAGCTTCCCCCACACTGCCTCAACCCTGTGCCTGAACCCTGACTTGGAGGAACCACCTCTAAAGGTGAGAGGGTAGTTCAGTCTCCATGCCCATTCAATCCTGGGCCTCACTGCTGAGACTGCCAGCAAAGGTGCCAGCTCTGCTGGTGGTCTCTTGCAATGTGGACACCTGTCCGCTAGACACTGGGCTGAGACCAGCAACGCTCATGTCACACGGGCAGCCGAACAGGCGTCAGTCAGAGGGTAGCAATGTTCGCTGTTCAGTTCCCAGCATACGAACCGCCCCGGCATCTTCTCTCGCCACTAAGTCGGGTGTTTGAAATCTTGCAGGAAGAAGACGAAGTTCCCGACGACGAAACGGTCAACCAGATGATTGCCCGTCACGAAGAGGAATTCGACCTTTTTATGGTGAGCGTGGCTGTGGCCATGGAAGAGAACTGGGCCTGCCTCTCTTCCGAGTAGTGTGGGAAATGGTATTTCTGATAGAGCTGAGAGCAAGATGTTTGCATGAACAATGACATGAGTAAGGACTAGAGGTCTAGTAGTTAGAGCAGTGGAACTGAGTCAGGACTCCTGGGTTCTGTTCCTGGCTCTGGGAGGAGAGTGGAGTCTAAAGCTTTGAGCAGGCTTTGCTACTGCTCTTGCCTGTTCTCAGCTTGCCCCTAAATGTAAAGGAGAAAAACCCTTAGTATAAAATGCTACTTAGGGATGTTTGTGAAGTGCGTTGAAATCTTCAGATGAAAGGAACTAGCCCAGGCAAAATAATAGTAAAGATAGGAGAGCCATGTGACTCCAGGACAGCACAAAAGATTCCTTTAGAAAACACCTCCTTCAGCAATACTCTTAATGCTGATACGTGCGTGTGGAGGAGTGAGTTGACCCGTGTCTGTCCGAAGTTCTGCACTCCTGTGACAGTAGGTAATAGGGTGATAGGCTAGAAAAGCTGATCGACATATAACAGCACACTAACAATTTACTGTAGGGGACAATCCAACTTTAGCCAAGACAGTTGGATGAGATGACCCACAGTAATAGCTCTTGTCTGTCTCCAGTTCCAGTCATCTGTTCTATGTCCTTGTCCTTCAGAGCAGTTACGGTAGAACCTCAGCATTAGGAGCACCAGAGTTACAAACTAACCAGTAAACCACACACCTCATTTGGAACCAGAAGTACACGATCAGGCAGCCGTAGAGAGAGAGAAAAAAAGCAAAGACAGTACAGTGTTAAATGAAAACTACTAAAAAAAAAAAAAAAAAAAAAGAGGTGGGGGAGTGGAAGCAGCATTTTTCTTCCGCATAGTAGAGTTTCAAAGCTGTATTAAGTTAATGTTCAGTTGTACACTTGGAAGAACAACCATAACATTTTGTTCAGTTACGAACATTTCAGAGTCCCAAGGCATTCATGACTCTGAGGTTCTACTGTAGTTTCACTCCAGCTGATTTTCTCTCACCGTGTTTAACCTGATGTATCTGTTGAGCTGTAACAAATCAGTAGAAAAATAATTGTTTAAGAAACCCCTTGGGCTCCGCAACCATGCTGCGCATTCCTGCTGTATCCCTTCCCCTGCAAAGGTTCATAAGGGCCTTGCACTCAAAAATGGCAGAAAGGCACTGCCTCTGGAGTCAGCTGCCATGGCTCCTTTATGACAGAGAGTCACAAGGGAGTGCTCTTTCCCGGAGGCTGCACCCGCCGTGCTGCAGCTTTCCCTGCTGCTTGGTACCTACTGGATGCCTAGGCCAGCTCGATAGTTCCGAACCAAGATCAGTCACGTCCTGGACCATCTGGTTCAGCCTCATGACCCGCAACGTCTGCTGTAGATGACCTGCCTCAACTAAAAGGTGCCTAAATGGGCCAACTAACCCCCTGATTGATGCTTTCGGGCAGTGGCCAGCAGTTCCCCCCCAGCAAACACCTCTTATTTTAGCGCATGGACCTGGACCGCAGGCGGGAGGAAGCACGCAATCCAAAACGAAAGCCGCGTTTAATGGAAGAAGATGAGCTGCCATCCTGGATCATCAAGGATGATGCCGAAGTGGAGAGGCTCACATGCGAGGAGGAAGAGGAGAAGATGTTTGGGCGAGGCTCACGTCACCGTAAGGAGGTGGACTACAGTGACTCACTTACCGAGAAGCAGTGGCTCAAGGTATACATGGTACAGCATCGTTCTCCAATGGCCTTCTCAAACCTATGCTTCTACTGTGTTTTTGTCTATGTATAAAGAAAATACCCAGTACTGGAAGCTCTGATGAGGCATAGGTGAAAATAAGCCTGCTCTGGATGTGTGGCTGAGTCCCTCAGCCTCCTTCATTACCAATTTGAAGAAAATTGCCTTTGATGCAAATCTCCACAAATGGTTTTGAGCAGCATGAATCAGTCATGTTGCTACATGAAATGCTGTCGGTCCATTTGCTGATTTCCAAACATTTGCTGCTTTAGGGTCAGTTTCTATTTTGCTGTCTGATGCTGGTACTGGGTATTTTGGAAAAGTCACCTCACCACATCACAGGGCTCGAGAGGAGTTTAAACAATTGAAGCCAGGCCATAGCTGACTGCTACTTTAACAGCTGCTGCACTTCCTCAGTAGATGCACTTTTTGGGCAACTGAGTGCCTGTCAGATTCTGGACAGCCACGAGGTTGTTTCTGATAAAGGGGATGCTTGTGAGCTGTAGCCTCGGGGAGAGGGAGGGAAGGAAGACTGCAGCAGCTCAACAGTTAACATTCATTATTTCAGGGCTGGGATCTTAAGAGCTTTCCTTGGGCGGGCAGGAGACACGAGATGGTTTTATCTGTAGAGAATAGGATTATCCCCTCTTCCTTCAGTGGAGGTTAACTCTTGAAACACCCTCTGCTTTCCTCCAATATCCTTTCAGCAAGTACATTCTTCATCTTAAAATACCTCCATGTTCACCTAAAAATCTCCCCTGTGGCTAGCATGGTCGGACTTTGAGTTTAAACGTAGGACAGTTAGAGACAGTCCAGTCAGCTGGATGTAGCGAGCAGAAGGCAGGTCTCCAGATGCCTTCAGTGAGGCAGAGATACTGTAAGGCTCCTTGGAAATATGAAGCTGCTTTAGCTTATTGCCAAGTAGCAACAACTTCCAAAAAATGAGCGAGCATTCTAACATTTTGCCAACCTGTGGCCCCTCCACATGGCTACATTGGAATGGGCCCCAATATAGAAAAAAGCTGAGAACCCCCTTTCTGTAATAGGCTGAACTGACTTTTCAGGTTAGGATGAGGGGTCTCGGCAAGCAAGGGGCAGCCCATACAGCTCCAGCCCCGCTCGGCAGGCTGCTCCGCTCAGTAGTTCAGCAAATTAAAAGCCATGTAGAAATGGCCATGCTTAGCATTTCACAGGCACCTCCCTTGTCCCTTTGTGCCTTTGCCCAGCAGTCTCAGTGCTAGCGGCTGCTCTGTTGCTCCCCTCCGCAGGCTATAGAGGAGGGCACACTGGAGGAGATCGAGGAGGAGGTCCGTCAGAAAAAATCTTCCCGCAAACGCAAGCGAGATGTTGACGTTGGCTCTGCTACCCCGACTACCAGCACCCGCAGCCGGGACAAAGATGATGATAGCAAAAAGCAGAAAAAGCGTGGCAGGCCCCCTGCCGAAAAGCTCTCCCCAAATCCCCCCAACCTCACCAAAAAAATGAAGAAGATAGTGGATGCTGTGATTAAATATAAGGACAGGTAAGAGAAGCAAGGGAGGGGCGCTTTCCTCAACTGCTCCTGCAGAAATTCAGCTTTTCCGTCTCTTTTTTTTTTTAAACAACCACTGCGCACAAACATGGGGGGAGGAGCCAAGAGCAGCCAAATCCTAGTCCCAGCCTGAGCAACATTGGCGTAAATGCACAGCTCTTCTTTCTCAGATTCCCCATCTCTAACATGGGACTAATTCTTACATCCTTCCCAGTGAGTGGTTGATGTTTGCAAAGCACTCTGAAGATGGAGACCAAGTACTGGGCGTTTCTCGCTCATCTCCCAGAGAAATAACTTGTCTGTGGGTTTTTCTGTAGGCTGCTGTGTAAAACTAGCAGAGATTGCGTCATGCAGTTAAGGCAAGGAAGAGAGGGTGGACCAGGATGCATGTTGTGTAAGCTTTGGGAGTAAGGCTGTAATTGCCTCATTCCACCCAGTTTGAATGCAATACAAATGCAATACAGCTACCAGGCCATTGAATGTTGGGCTCCTTTCTCTCTAGCGATCGCTGATCTGCCATCATCCATCCGGGCTCGAAATGTCCTCGTGGCATATGTCGAGCACCGTGACAGGCCTGCTGTTCAGAATTCCATGCCCCACTGATCACATGACCTCTCCCCAGTTGGACAGTCCTTTTGGGGACCAGGGGAAAGCACTCATGGCCCCATGGTGCTCTTTTGGCAGGCGCAGTAGGGCGTTGCCAGTGTGTGCTGGTTTTTAATAGGCATTTGCAATTCAGGCATTTACAGTACAGAGGAGAAGCTAAACATGTGGTCTGTGTGAATCAGTTGGAAAAGATCAAACTATTTCCTGTGCGGTTTTCTAGACTTTCATTTGGCCAGTGAACAAATAGTTTTTCTATCCTCTACTTTTGATTAATTGACTCAGAGCCTGGAAAAGTTCCCTGGATCGAGGGAAGTATTAAATGTCTCCGCTTGACGTGTGGAGTGAGTGTTGAGCCGTAGCGACTGGCCGTAGCAGTAGAGCACATCCTAGAAGGAGCATTGATGAGTTGGTGCCTGCTTTGCTTAGAAGCTCTAGTGCAGTCTGTCACCCTGTGTCTGAGGAGCCTTGTGAGAAACATCAGGGTTTTTCACTCCCCTGTTCCAAACAGACTGTTGCTTTTCCTTGTACTGCTTTATTGAACTGCTAGATTTTGTGCAGCCTAGAAAAAGAGATGGAAGCCAGGGCCAGTTTTCAGATAGCCATAATGGAAGTGCTGGCAGACCTGTGCTAAAGCAACCAATAGGCAACATAGCCAGCTTCTTGGGTAGCCTATTTGATTGTCCATCCTTCAGCACTGAGCAGGCCTCCATGCTAAAGGAAACATGTTTTACTTCTCCTGCCAAGTGGAAGTTTGTCTTGTAATTCTGTAAGCAGTTCTGCCTGGCAGGCTGAGAGCTGCTGCCCTGAAGAGGAGCGGGGGGGTTGACGCTGTCTTTGATCTTGTATTTCTTTCTTGTTTTGTAGTAGTAGTGGACGCCAGCTTAGCGAAGTCTTCATCCAACTGCCTTCTCGCAAGGAGCTCCCGGAGTACTATGAACTCATCCGCAAGCCAGTGGATTTCAAGAAGATAAAGGTAACCCTGCCCTGACCTCAGTGGATGTGTGTGATGCCATGCAGCGGTCTTACTTCACATGCCTTGATCATGTCTTCACCGTTTTTTAATGCAGCTTGAGGCATCTGTGTGACACTACCATTGCTGTCCTGCCATTCCCTGTTCTCCCCTCAAGGCCTTGCCCAACTCCCTACCTGTGTCTCTATCCAGGTCACTCCCCACACGCCCACCTGTTCTCCACTCTCTGCTCAATTTTCTCCATCTTTGCCTGACCTTGGGCCAACCCTTAAGCTAGGATCAGCTTCCCAAATCACCATCACCTAGTGCTGTCGTTCTCCACCATTAAAAAGCTTCAGAAAGCTCCTGACTATGAAGTGAAGTGTGGGGCCATACCACTGTGTTGTGTAGCTCTGCATCAAACCCCTTGTGCCCTTAACTCTCCAGAGCAAGGACTCTTCTAGTCATGTTTTTTGGCTGGACATGCTGTGCTGCCGAGTGCTTTGGGCCAGTCCCCGCAAGAGAAGTAACTAAATGAGCTGGCCTGCTGGGACCTGCTAGCTGTCTCCCCTGCACTCACTGGTGTGTTCCAGCAGCTGTGCTTTCAGCCACTCCTTGTACTGCCCAGCAATCTGCCTTTGCTGCAGAGCCCCCTCCTGCTAGATTTCCAGGGTCTGTCTCTACTGGAACCTCTTCTAAAGGAGGGGAAACTCGTTTCCTGTTCCCCCAAGAAAACCACTGGTACATTGAGCAGCTCGCTGCGTCCTCAGAATCCTAGAAGATGAGGGATCTAAGGGACCCCAGGAGGTATCTAGTCCAACTCCCTGCTCAAAGCAGGACCAACCCCGACTAAACCATCCCAGCCAGGGCTTTGTCAAGCCGGGTCTTAAAAACCTCTAAGGGTGGAGATTCCACCACCTCCCTAGGTAATCTATTCCAGAGCTTCACCACCCACCCAGTGAAAATGTTTTGTATCATGCTGAACTGGAGGTGCTGTGGAGCTAGCATCAGTTAACCCTTGGTGGGCCAGGGAGATAATGGAAGCGTTCTGCCTTCTGTTCTGTCGGTCCTTATCCTGGCCTCACCGCTGTCGTGGTTAAGCCCCTGCCAGTCGCGCATTAACGAGGTGCCAGCATCTGTCACATGGGGTTCGCTTTCTCATCCTCTCCCAGCACTGACCAGTGTAGAGCATTACATGAAAATGGAGGCCGATAGGCCACATGCAGCGTGGGGCCCTGAGCCTGGGCCAGGATTCTAGGCAGTTAAAAATCCAGCCCAGGATGAAAGTGCAAACACCCTCCCCTGGGTGCTCTGCCCATATGTTCCTCCTTCTAGCTTCTCAGCCACACCTCCAAAACTCGGCCTGCACTGCTCCCACCCACCTCTGACCTTCTCTCCCCATACCTCCTGGCTCTGGGCACCACCCAAGCTTGTCCTGACTCCTCCCTGTGCCTCCTTCCCCCGCTCACACCCACACCTGCTGATCCACGAACAGCCGCACCTGTTCTCAAAAGGCTTGTCCATGTAGCTCCGCCTGGCTGCATATGAGCCGCCAATGTGATATGGCTGTTAAAAAAGCAAATGCGGTT
>ML675714.1:1603316-1630997 GCA_007922155.1 Mesoclemmys tuberculata
ACTAGATGATCATATTGGTCCCTTCTGACCTATGAGTCTATGTGGCTTGTGGTGTATAGGGTGTGCACCTCTTTCTCGGTGGTGCAATTTACCCCTGTCTGTCTGCACTAAATATTAGTGTGTGGGGGAAGTCCCTTCATGATCCCTGTTAATCAGTGCTATAGCTGCTGGCTGTGACGACAGCCACTCAGCTGATGCTGTAAGGTGCGGCAGCGGGGCTGGAAGCAGCGCGGCCTCATTCAGGCTGTCGCTCGTGGGTTCCCGCCACCCTGCCAGAGGCTGCCTTTGCTTTCTGTTCTGTTTACGTGGCGCAGGCTGTGCACTGGGCAAGGTTGGGAACAAAGCCCCGAGAGGCGAGCGGCCTAAAGGAATAAGAGCAGATTGTGGGGTGTGGTCTTCCTGCAGCTTTGAGGAGTGGCACATTTAGCAGGTGTTAATTGTTGGTGGCTGTAGGTGACGTGGGAGGCAGGGCCGGGCAGCCAGCAAGGGAGCGGCTGGGGCAAAGCTCAGGGAGTGGGAGAAAGGGGGCAGCACCAGGCGTTGAGTCGCTGGGCAGCCAGCTAACACGTTGCCCACGTGACGTGACTCTGGCCTTTTGCCCCCTTTTCAGGAACGCATCCGCAGCCACAAGTACCGCAGCCTAAACGACCTGGAGAGAGATGTCATGCTGCTGTGTCAGAATGCGCAAACCTTCAACCTGGAAGGCTCTCTGGTAAGGCGCTGCCTCACTGACCCAGGCTCTCAGCAGGGGGCACTGCCCTCCCCCAGCTGCGACCCTCCCCTCTCAGTCCCGGCTGTGATTAGGACTAAACAGCCCTTTTTTAGGGTGGATTTAGACTCCCATGAAAAGCCGCCAGCCAATCAGACTGCGGGGTGGCTGACCCTTACTCCCTAGTAACCGGATCAGCTTTTCATCTTCTAAAGCTGGATGATTCCTACGCACAGTAAACACTTACAAGGCTTGGGTGCGAGCTGGCCTCAGTCAGACTGAGCAGGCGTCGTGTTGTGCGAGAGCGCGCATGCCTAGGTTCGGGTGCCTCAAGCAAGAAATGGACGTGGGGAACCCCGGCTCTCTCCAGAAGGTAACCTGCCCTGACTCACCCCGTGCCGCTGTGCCTCCTTCCTCTAGATCTACGAAGACTCGATAGTGCTGCAGTCCGTCTTCACCAGCGTGAGGCAGAAAATTGAGAAAGAGGAAGACAGTGAAGGTGAGGAGAGTGAGGAGGAGGAGGAAGGAGAAGAGGAAGGATCTGAATCGGAGTGTGAGTACTCTTCTGCTCTTCCTCCACTAAGCAGGAGTGTGTGCGCATGCTCTCCCATGCACACTGGAGATGGTCTCTGTGAAAGGGTAACGGCCAGGTAGAAAGCTAAGTGTAAGGCCGCGGACCCTGCACTCTCCTCTCTTCTCCAGCACAGGGCCAGGACGCACGGGTGGGGCGCTGTGTCTGGGGGAAGCTCACACTGCCCTGCCTGTGTTCTCTCTGTTCTGGGGCATGGAGACGACTGCAGGTGCCAGGCGCTGGGAGGAAAGGACAGGAATTGCATGTTGGTTCTCTGCATGGGGGACGTAACTCCTCACCATTGCTTTCTAGGCCAGAGCTGCTCAGCCAGGTAGGTCAGGAGATCTCCAGTGGCAGCTGAGTTAAAGGACAGCATGAAACTTACCAGGGACGCAGCGAGGGGGGAAGTTAGATGCTCTGAAGGTACGGGGAAGTTACGAGGTATGGTGCTGAGTCTGTTTGTGTTTTAGATGGCAGCTGTTGGAAGGTGAAGTGGAAGGCACCGTTGGATGGAAAGCATTCTAGAACTGCCATGTACTTAGCACGTCTGTGTTAATGGGATGGGCCTAATTTGCAGCAGAAGCTTTGTTGCTATGTAGCAGCACCTTTAATTGTGCATGTATTCAGTCTCACTAGTCCTGTCTCTCCATGTACTTCCCTGCAGCTCGCTCCGTCAAGGTGAAGATCAAGCTGGGCAGAAAGGAGAAAGCACAAGACCGGCTGAAGGGTCGCAGACGCACCAGCCGTGGCTCCCGGGCTAAGCCAGTCGTTAGCGATGATGATAGTGAAGAGGAGCAGGAAGAGGTAACAGCAGAAGCCGAGTTCTCCGCCACTGTCCCCGTTAGCTGCCTGCGTAGCCCTGCCACACCCCGTTGCTGCCAGTGTAACTTTTTGCAGTACCTGCCTATGCCTAGACTGTACTGTAGCCAAGGCAGGCACCATGTCTTGTTTATGGGGATCTGTTGGGTTTTGTGTTTGCACAGTCTCTGAAGCTAGGCTGCGGGGGAGGGTTAGGAGCCCTATTTACAAAGCAAAGACTGAGAGGACTCAAGAAAGCTCATGGGATAAATGGCCTCCAAGCAGTCAGTCCTTCCACTGGATGCTGGCTGGAATTCCTCAGCTCTGATCTCTCCCCTGCCTGTTTCCTCTTGTCTTCCAGGATCGCTCAGGAAGTGGCACCGAAGATGATTAAGCAACATTCCATGGTCCAGACCACCAGAGCCGTTCTTTCCAAAGTGGACATGCTGGATCCCTTTAGCTCTAACGGGTAGCAACATGTAGTTTCAGACTTCAGTAAACTGTATAAAACTCTTCCATATTTATACTGCAGAGAAGATGTAGGACTGTTTGTGTCTTGCCTTGTCCTGACATCAGTAGCGTTTGTTACAGCATTAACTGTTTAAAAGAATTATGAATTGGGGAACACTTGATATCTATTTTTTCTTTTTATGGCAGTACTGTTTCAGTTGCAGTATTGAATCACTGTAGTTTTAAACTGTGGATGCATGTGTGTAGCAGTCCACTCCTAGTACTGTATTTTATTAAACAGCCCAAACCGCCAGCTGCCCGCCAGTCGATAAGGGCGGCGGCGGTGACTGTGTGTGTCAATGTCACTGGATTTCAAACAGTAATAAATTAAACAGAACGTTTTTTGGTTTTTGGTTTTTTTTTTTTAAATGGGTCATTTTTCCTGCTTGCTGAAAATGTGCATTCAGTTAGTTAGGCCCTCCCCCACTCCCTTTCTTCTGCTGCCTGATTTGGCCTCCAGCTGGTTCCCTCCCTTCCCCCCCAAGAAATGCTGTCAAGCTGACCCTGTGGTTGGTTCCTGGCCAGCAGTTGTAACAGCAGAGTTGCAGCAGGACCTGCTGTCTCTCTACTCGCTGTAGTAACCCTCTTCTGACAGCATGTGTCAGATCCCCAGCATTGCAAAGGCCAGCGACTGACTGGGTTGTTACCCACCTGAGGTTTACTCTTGTCTGTTTTGTGAAGGTTGGTATAGTCAAGGCCCTGTGGCCCATGGGTCATGTTAGACCTAGAATTAAGCAGTGCTGCCTCCGCAGGAACTAGCTGTCCTGCCGCACCCACTCCAATATCCACAACTGCCACCTGCCCCTCTGCTGGACGCCTTTGAGAAATGGATCCGCAGGGACGTGGTTTATGTTTAAATTTGTCATCTGCCAGCAGTGCCGACATCGCATTGGGATGAACAGGGCCTGAGTTAGTCCCGCTGATGGTCTCCAGTTAATCAGTCATGGAAGGTTTTCTTTGCACCCTCCAAAGGCTGGAGATTTAATAATTGTATTAATGAAAGTTCCGATTGTGGCGCATGGTTCTGGGGGCAATTTAAAAACCTGCCTCAGTTCAGTCTCATTTCCAGCTGAAGGACCTGCCCGGAGCCAGCAGGGGAACACTGCTGCAGTGTCATGCAAAGAGGTTGTTAAAACTTTGCCATGATGTTCTTTAGATGTTTTCTGTCCTCCCCGCAAGACCCACTAGGTGGGGGTGCAGTCAAACACAGCAGAGGCTGGCATTTGCTGCCTGTTGGCACCTCCATAGGATGCAATCCTGGGCACAGAGAACCACAGTGCAGCAGCCTTTAGAAGGGTGACTTCTTGTTTAACATATTCTAAATCTGATTGTTCACAAGGGTTTTGTTAACAATTTATATCCCATAAGCACCACCTGCTGGGCTGGGCAGAGAAAGGTAAATAATCCGCCTATTTATATACCGGGGAATTATTTACCGATGTTTGTGAATTCCGAGAGGTTCTTTCCCTCCCCCCAGTTCCCTGCTGTCCTTTCCGTTGCTCGGTGGCACAAAGGCTTTTTTCATTTAATAACTATTAATACTTTGAGAGCAGTGGGAAAGAACGGTTTACTTGATTCTTCGTGACGTCTTGGCCACATGCATCCCACTTACAGCTCACATGTGGTGCGCGTGAGGTGCACAGACAAGACATCTCGAAGAAGTGGGGGGTTTCCCTTTGCCAGCTGGCACCCCGGCAGTACCTCCCCTCCTAGAACCAGGCAGTGATGCTCGGAAGCAGCCGAGCATGTTTAATCTGCTCTGCCACACTAGGAGGTTGAACTGGAAGCTAGCTGAAGGCGGGGCCAGTCTGACTCTGAAACATAACCCATGGCCAAGTCTCTCCTATCTGGCATCTGTTGTCCCCGGTGGCTTGACTCAAAGATCTTTCTGTGGTGTTGCTGCAACCTGCCTCTCAGTGGAGAGAAGTGGACCAGCATCTGAGGCAGCCCTGCAGTCTCCACAGAGATGGCCCATCCTGGGATTGATGGGCATGGCTGAAGAACCTGCTGGCTAAATTAATGTCTTATTTCATCACCAAACGTTGCAGGATCTAGCCGCCTTCGTCCTCTCTCCTGCCTGGCTGTTGAAGTGGGGAAGGTCTGGGGAGGGTTAACAGCTGCGCTTTGCATTCTGCAGCGCTTGCGATACCACCAGCGGTGTGGATGCAGATTTTCCTTGCCTGATCTTTGCTGACGCCATCTGCCCATGTAAGTCAGAACTGGAAATCCGTCTCACCCCATTCTCCGCCCCTTCACCGCCACGCTGCAGTTGCACCAGAAGTGACTCATTTGCTCTGTACGAGGCACTCTGTCCTTTTTCCTTCCTTCCCGTTTGACACACGGCATCCTGGTAGAGAGACGGGCCTGTGGCTCAGTGTCATTCTGTTGGAGATAAGGGAGGGGAACGTGGCCCTGCCTTTTCCAAGCTGCTGTTCGGAGGCTGTTTAATCCACAAAGTGAAAACTATCCAAGCAGAAGAGGCATGTGCTGGAGGGGTGATTTGCTCTGGGGCTTTGTCCCAGAGGGGTGTAATTGAATGGCCAGCTGCTGGCTGTGATGTTCCAGGTTTGGGGGCAGATCTCTTGGTTTGTCCAGTGCTGGGGGAAGATGCTTTTGAGAAAAGAATGAGTCACCCCAGTGACTTAGGAACCTAAATCCCATTTTCAGTGTCACTGAAAGCTGCTGGGCCTTAAGCGCCTAGCCCCCCAGCTCTGCTCCACAAGGGGCCTCTCCCTTGGGTGAACCCACTGTAGTTTGTGAGAAAGTGTGTGAGACTGGAGCAGGTCCAGCCTAGGAGGACAATGGCTGGGGGAGAAAGGGAGACCTAAGCCCCAGCCTGGAGCTTCATTTCACCCTGGTCCCTTGGAGCTGTGCAAGCTCTCCCACTGGCCATTTGCCCTCTGTCCTGCTGCTGGCTTCCTGCATGTGGCTGCCACCCCAAGGAGCAGAGAGTAGATGGTGGTGTGACAGGGGAGTGGTCACACCAGTGGCAAATACAGAGGTCAAATAACCTCTGCGCTCCTACTGGAGATTCCCCCATGTATGCATCCTGGGGTCTCATTCTCTCTTTCTGCCCCATGTCTTAGTAAGTGCTCTTGCTCTTCTGATTATCCACCATGATTCCCCTAGAAACATGTTTTTCCGTCCCTGCTTCCCAGGATAGAGTCCCCCAGCCTGTGCGCATGCCCTGCATTGTTTGTTCCCAGCTGTATACATTTAATCATGTTCAAACATGTTTGCTTGTGCCCAGTGAACCTAACGTCCTAGATATCTCTATCAGTGATCTGTCCCCCAATTTTTGTGCCATCTGCAAACTCTCTCAGTGACAACTGTATGTTTTCTTCCAGGTTCTGCTCTGCCACAAACTCCCTGTGGGGCCTTGGGCAAGTCATTTAGCCTCTGTGCCTCAGTTTCCCATTTGTACAGTGTGGATAATAGCTCTGCCTCCTGAGGGGTTGAAAAATAAAACAGTGGCTTTGGAGGGGAAGTCCCCTTTCCAGCCTCTCACTGAACCTTCTGTTGAAGGAAACCAGCCTCATGGAGTAGCGCAAGGGGGGTTTCTGAGGCCAGCAGGCGTGGTCTGATCTTGAATTTTTCAAATGTAGCCGTATGCTCTGGTGTCACCCCTGGAAGAGCTCACCCATACCCTGCAGTTCCTTGTCGCCAAGACGGCAGCATTGCACACACCACACGTCCGTTTCGGTGCTGGGCTCGGCAGTGCGGGTTTCTGCCACACTGCCCCATTCTGTTTGCCAGCAGCCCTCTGCGGGCCAGTGCGGAGGGCCTCGGGGCCCCTCTCCACAGGGAAGCGCCCAGGTTAGCCTTGAGTTAGCACCTGGGACAATCCTTGTCTACACTTCTAAAATCCACCCTTGGGCTTTGTCCAAGGGCTCGTTTATTTGTAGTTGCTTTTTGCTCAGCCACAAAAAACTGTTGTTTTTTTTTTAAAGTGGGGGAAGAGGAGGCAGGAGCTGGTGCGAACCTGTTTAGCTCAACTGGCAGCTCTGGCTGTGGGCTGCAACCCCCTCACCCCCCAGCTCAGTGCTGTTAGGGCTGGTATATCAGAAAGGGGGGGAAAGTGCCACCCGCAGGAGCTGAGCCCAGCCTCTCCTCTCAGTGCTGCTCGTAGGGGCTCAACAGGTTCTGCTGGTTCTTGAACGAAACCTGCAGTCGGATTGAGTCACCCTCACTGCCAGGATAGCTGTCCATCAACAGCCAGGGACACAGCTTTGTCTCTGAGCTGGCTGCAAATGGCACAGGGGGCAAGTGGCTCGCACTGAGGGTTAGCCTGAGCTCACAGCCAGCCCTGACCGTGGAGAGCACAAGTGTGCTTCGCAGAGACCACTTGTACCAGTTCCCCGGCTGCCATCAGCTGTACAGCACAAGGGCTGTATGCAGGCATAAGTGCGTCTGCACTAGGGCTCTGCCTGCTATGGAAATGTCACCAGAACATCCCCCCCTTCTGTGACGTTGGTCCCCCAGCATGAGTTTCTAGGGTAGATGTGGCGGGATCGGCTCTGAATATGTTCACTGTTGCTCCTACCCATAGCTGAGCAGCAGGGACTGGCCACACACACCTGTGCTGGTTTAAAATCCTAATATGGAAACTGATTTTGGTTGAAGGGTGACGTCATTTCGGTTTCACCCTGTGCCTGGCTGATTTTCGCAGAATCTCAATAAGCCCTGCTTTAAATGAAAACTCAGCGTCCACACAGCTGGGAGCATGGGTTTATCATCACGCTTTTAACCTGGTGCTGCTCTGCATGTACGCACAGCCTAATCACCTGAGCACTCGTGGCCCTAGCCGGCTATCTCCCCTGTCCTGGCCCCGGGTCGCCTCCTGCAGAATTCACAGTAGCCAGCGGCACTCCATGTTCTCAAAGGGGCGGCACCACCAAAGGCCTGGTTGTGAGGACCAACAGTTGGGCCCTTTTTACTGAGATGCCCAACTCTGAGTACCTGTGTTTGAAGGCATGGCCCTAGGTGTTTTGCAATCCTGCCCCAGCTGCATTAGGCTGTGCTGGCCCCCCCCCCAATATCGCTATGGCTAGGGAGTCCTGTTGGGGCTACTCTTCCCCCCCCAATTCAGATCAGCCATGGGCTGGCACAGCATCAGGGCAACACCCAAAGGTGACTTAAGGCCACTTTTGCATGTACGCAGCCCTCCAGGGAGGGGGCAAATCCACCACACCAGCATTGGAGGCTCCCGGTGAGAAGATGCACCCTTAGCAGACCCCCAGACTCCTAGAAATGCAGGGCAGTGAGGGAGGCCATTCCAGCTGTCAGCAGCTGCCGGGAAGAGCAGGCTGTGCACAGGGGAAGGCCAGCTCCCCCAGGGGAACCACATTTCGAAGGGCTGCCCTTTCCGAGACAAATGAATTCCAGAAGGGTCCTCCTGGCCCATTGCCGAGGGTCTGTGCCGACACCGCCCACTTGGATGCGTTTCACCAAGTAGGAATGGTTTCCTCCAAGCTGCCCCTTTCCCATTGCCAGCGGCTGGCTCTGGGGAAGATTCATTCCAGGCATTCTCAGCGCGTCACCTCCTTTTTCCTCTGCAGCCAACCCACGAAGGAGCAGGGAGGAGTCACAGAGTGGCCTGATTTCTCTTTAAGGTAAACCTGACTCTTCCTTGCCATGTAGACGTTGCTCTGTTTTAGCAACCACCAGATTCCTCGAGTACAACCAGCTGGGAGAGGCTGGGCGGTGCCACTGCCTGGGCAGGGAGTCGCTTCAGGAGAGCTAGCTGCTAATTAATTAAACCAGGGTGAGAGCCTGTAACCCGTCCGTGCCCAGGGTAGCCTACTGATAATGCCAGGGTCAGGGCAGGCTGCAAAAGGAGAGCAAATTCTCCCAGCACTGGTGGGTGACACCACAGTCAGACTTCCCAACCAGCCACAAACAGTGCTTCTGATTCCCCCACACTGGGTATCAAGAAGCCACTGTGCAAATACACACAGCCCCCTTTACTGCATTTCAGTCTCTGGCTCCCAAACTGACACTAGGTCCAGTAAAGAGACCAGTTGCTTTAACTCTGTGCTCTTTACTAAAAGATTCCCTCTGATCCCAAAGGATCAGCCACAGTACCAGTTCACTATAAGTCTGGATCTTACCCAAAATACCACGCTGCCAGCCAATCCTTTAGTAACTAAAACTAAAGGTTTATTAGTAAAAGGAAAACAAACAATAAGAGAAGTGTTAAAGGCTTAAAGCAATCAGATATATACAAATGATTTAAAAGTCCATATACATCAGGTTTCTAGAACAAATGTGGAGTTGCAGGCTTGTATAGTTCCTCTGGTATACATCCAGTACCTGGATGGGTCTAAGTCCTTCAGTTCAGTTGCAAAGTGTGTTAATCCAGAGGTGTGTCCGCAGCTGGACAGGAACAAGGACACAAGGCAAAGACGAAGACGAAGACAAAATGGTTTCTGTGGTTTGATCTTATATACCCTCTGTTTCTGGCCATGTGGCTTGTGGAACTTTACTGGAACCAAAATGAAGTCCATAGTCACATGGGCCAATCCTGGTAACTCTTCAGGTATCCCTTTAGTTTCTTCCCGGGCCTCTGGCTTCTGATAAGGCCTTGAATGGGCTATTAAGCAAGCTATTGTCCTGCCGCCTCTCTGTCTGGGGTGTGTCTTCCACAGCACAGTTTGAAATACAGGGATATCAAAGATCTCCATAACTTTCCTTACACATATTACACATGAACCCAAATATTATCATCTTATTCAGCATATCCTAACCTTTCTAACAGTACCTGACATGGTATGTCTTACATGAATCACTATGATTTTGACATATTAAGGTCACATAACACAAATGCCCCCCCCTCCTAATGCAGCCCGCGTGACAGAGCCACTTTGCCTGCTGGCGCTATGAACATGGACAGATCCGCTCGTGCCCTGCTAATGATCCAGCAGCAATTGGACTCAGCAGTTCTGGGCGGGCTGCTGCCGAGATCCACTTCCCTAGGTTCTCGGCCCTGTGAGATAGAGGAGGTTGGACGAGATGACCTTAGCGGTCCCCTCTCACCCTCTGCTCTGGGGGTGAGATTTGTCATCCCTTCCCACTGGGTGAAAGGGCCAGGGGTGATATAAGTACCGCAGCCAGGCAGGGGAGGCTTCCATGGACCCTCTCTCCAGCCCTGGGCTAGAGGGTGGTGGCACAAACTTTCCCCCATCGCTATGTGGAATCTGAACACTTTGCCTCTAGCAGCCTCAGCTGAAATCAGGGCCCTGCGGGGCCAGACGCTGCACAAACACATAGTGAGGTGGGCCCTGCCCCACAGAGCTTACAGTCAAAGAGATGAGAGAAAGGAAAGATCATTCTCAGTGTACAGACGGGGAAACTCAGGTGTGTAGGTGCGTAACTCCCATCGAAATGGAGGTGCCCAACTCCTACGGAAAACACTGATTTCAATGGGAGTTAGGCAGGACACTGCCTCTGAGGGTCTGGGCCAGTTTCTCCTGTGCGGAGCAATGCCTCAGTAGCTCTAAAAACCTGGGCCTAGACCTGCCCTAGGTCCCCCAGGGAGGCTGTGGCAGAGCAGGAAGCCACACCCAGGTCTCCTAAGTGCACCATCCTTCCTTCTGCTCCCCTCCTGACTGCCTGGCGCAGCTCGTGCTCCAGAACAAAACCTTGCTGCCATGTGAAGAAGCTTTATTTGGAGGGCGATGTGAGCTCCTTGGAGCATAGACTGGTTTGAAAAGAGCCTGGTGCAGAATGGAGGCTACAGGAAATAAACCCTGCCCCCCCCGCTTGCTGCAACCACGCTGATTCCAGGAAGAAGCCTTTCCTCTGTCTCCGCAGCCAGCCCTGCAGCCAGGTTCCCTTTGCAGCATGAAAGCCATGAAGACCCAAGCTGGGCTCATGTTAGTTTCACGTGACCCGTGCCGTTCATGCTCAGTTATCCAGACAAAAATGCATAAAGCCCCAGGAAATGGGATCCCTCTGGACCAGGGAATTCAGGGTTGTTGGGCTGCCCAAGGGACCAAGAGAGAAAATCCCTAGAAGAAAAATGCTCCAGCAGGAACAATAAGCTTAGGCTACGCCAGCCCCAGATGACCCAGTAGTGTGTCAGAGAGCACCAGTGCAGAGGCCTGCGTGATGCACAGACTCAATTCCTGCTGGAGTGTCTCCCCTCCCACGTGCAGCAGGGCTCACACCCTCCATGGAGCGGAAGCTAGGATCTGGGTCTGCGGGTCTAGGAAACCTCCTCCCCAGAGGAAGGGGGACCTTGCAATAAAAGAGAACCAAGGACAGGATGTGGCTATCATGGTTAAGGTGCTGCTGTTCAGCGGTGGAGTTGTCCCGTGGCTGGAGTAGGAGATAGGGGTCTGGATGCCCGGGCTCCATTGTGAGCTCTAGGGAATGCCGAGGTGGAGGTTTGTCCAGTCTTTGGAGATGAGAAGCGGGCGTCAGGACTCCCGGGCTCTGGCCTGGTCTCCCCTGGTCCGAGCTGAGCCATTTTCATCCTCAGCCCCACAGCTGCCACCCTCCTCCTCATGGCCACTGATTGGCTACACGCTGTGGTGCTGAAGGGGAGATCAAGACCAGCTGCTGGACACGAGGAATCAGAGCGTCCTACAGCAGCACAAGCCACTGATGGGCTGTTTTGCTGAGAGGCTCTGAAACGGGACCCCTGTATCGGCCAGCCTTTGTGGTTGCATAATGAAGCTGCATTCGTCACCCACTCCCAGCAGCCTGTTGATGCTCATGGTGGCCTGGGTCAGAAGAGGATACGCTGTCTGAGGCTGGGCTCTGAGCCCTCCGGAGACCATGGGCACAGGGAAGGAGGGTAGGGCCCCGGTGGGCACAGGCCTTTGTGCGGACTCGTACAAAACGGGGTCTCTCAGCAGATAGAGGTTGAGAGGGCAAGCTGAGGCAGGGAATGTGACCAGAAAAAGCCCCCGGAACCAGAAGAGGAAGTCCAGTGGCACGAGCACGTCCAAGGAGGAACTGCAGACTTGCCCTCTCAACCTCTATTTGTGAGGTTCTTGTGAGGCTCTTCCTGGGCGGTGTCCCACACCCGCAGCCCATCTCTCCGCGGCATTCGGCTTTGCGTTCTGGTCTGACCAGAGACCATCCCTTCAAGCTCGTCTGCAAACATTGAGCTGAGACCTGAACCCACCGCGCTGGGGGGAGCCATTCTCCTCTCTGGCTACCCAGCGCCAAAAGGTGTCTGCGGAGAGAGCAGGGCCCCTATGGGTCAGGAAGGACCCGGGATAAGGAAGGGTTTAACTGTGTAGCTTGCTTGGCTCAGAGGACGGGAACGTGGTCCCCTGGAAGCAAGTTAATTTCTTTCTCCTAAAACTAGCATCAGAACAATATTCCCTAGCTCTTAGCGTCACTAGATCCCAAAGCACTTTCCAAAGGGAGGGCAGTGTCGTCATCCCCATTGTACAGATGGAGAAACTAAGGCACGGAGACAAGAAATGACTTCCCCAAGGCCAGCCAGCCAGCCTGGGCACGGAACCGTGCTCTGTCTGCTTGCCCACCCTGCCTGCTCGGCTGCCCTCCCTTGTGTGTGAGACTGCCCGAAAGCTTCCGCCGGCAGCTGCCTCTTTGCAGCTGTGCTGCCCCAGCCTGGCCTGGAATCTCCCTGACAGTCTGTCTGAGACGGCCACTGAAGGAGAAGCCTGTCCTGGAGCAATTTACTGCTGTGGGTCTGCACCACCACACCCTTCCCCGAGCAGCACAGGAGCCGAAGGGGGTGCGGCTGGCAGAGGGGAGCGCTTGCCAACAGCTCGAAGCGGTTTCCCTGTGGCGTGCCTGGTGGGCTTTACCCCACAGGCCCCCAGGGCCATGTGACATGACGTTTCAATGCAAACACACCGAGTACGAGCCAGCCTTGCATTTGCTGTTCTGTTAGTAAATACGAGCTGTACTCTGGACACAAACAGGCTGAGCTGGCAGCACCAATGATGCGCTTGTCTTGCTAATCGCACACCTGGGAGAAACATGTGACGACACAGCCCACTCCAGCAGGGCTTGGTCTACACGGGGAAATCTGGGCTAATTGTCCCGCCAGGGCTGTGCCAGAAGGCTGTCCCACCTGGCCGCTGGCTGTCGGGATTTAGAATGCCTTTTCTTGTTTAGCTCATGTCACTTTAAGCAGCTTCCAAGCTAGAATTCTACGGCAGTAACTGTGCATTACGGTAGCACCTGGGGGCCCCAGCCATGGAGCTCATTGCGCTAGGTGCTGTACAAACACACCGTAAAAAGACAAGTCCTGCCCCAGAGAGCTTCTGGTCCACATATGAGACTGAGACACCTGTGGATGCAGAAAGGTGGGGCATGATATTGCCCAGCATGATGGGCTCACAGGTCGTGCCTTGTTAGGCTGGCTACAGGCCTCTCAGCAAAGAAGAGTTTTGGGGGAGATATTTGCAGGTGGCCACTGAGGCGTGTGACAGGGATTTACAGGGAGCTGCTCCCCAGCAGGGAGAAAGCGCCAGGGGGCTGGTTTGGAAAAGTGCCCGGGGGGGGCTGGAAGCTGGGACTTGGGAGCCAGTTGGAGCAAGAGTCGATAGCTTGATGTGTGTGTGAATGAATCACCCCACACCAACAAATGCAATTACTGCAAAAAGCAAAGCACTGGCTCCGAAACAAGCAGGGCCCAGACTCCATCCTCTCTCGCAGGCTGTAAATCATTGGAGAGTCTGGCTCCCCGGCTCACTGCCAGAGCAGGCCGTGGACTTGGAAGTGACTGCAGGAGCTCAGAGTGGGCGTCGGGCAGAGCCACAGCACCTGGAAGGGCTCTTGACGCTGCTGGGTTTTTGCCACTGTCGATGCACCTTTTATATCCTGAATCTGAGGGATCAGCTGCTACCAGTATCCGGCATGATGCTGAGCCGAGCGGAAACCAGAGAGGGCAGCCGGAGGCAGCCTCCTCTGGATCTCACAATTGCTGCGTGTCTCTGGCCCCCCATTTCAGCTGCCGGCGTCGTGTGCGGGCTCCAGATGAAGTTCTGATAAGGGGGCCCGATAGCTGTATGCGACGCTGGATTCCTGTGGATTTGGGTCATGTACCATGCTACCTTTTCACCGCACAGCTGCTGGATGTGTGCACCCCGCTGCGGAGTTCCTTGTGCAGCCCAAGTTCACAGGAGCCCTGGATGCCGAGGCAATGGAGGATCCAGCCCCAGATTGAACTTCGGACAACTTGTCAGTGCAAAAGGAGGATATGAGGGAATGCTGGGGCGTTTCCTCTGTTGCCAAATCTCCTGGGAAACCAGTGGGCTTGATTTCAGCCAGAGTGAGGGGCCTAAATTCACTTTGGAAATGAATTAAGCGGAACTGCATGAAGGCCACTTTATCTGAGGGCTTGTTTACACGGACACATCAGTCCTCTGCAAGCTGGGGAGTGAATCTATCCCGCAGTAGCGTGCCAGTGTCCGTCTGGACACTGCTGTTTGTTGCTGCACCCAGCAGTTCCTCGGTGTACTTTGATCTGGCCCACTTTGAAACGGGAGCTTGGGGTCTGTTAGTGCAAAGAAGCTGCATCCATCTAGGCAGACACTGAATGTGTGGCAAGCTAGTGCCAGGTAGGGTCGCACCCCAGCTTGTCACACATTCAGTGTCTGTGTAGACCACCACTGAATGAAGGCCCACCCAGCTGTTTAACGTAGTTTCACGCCTCTTTATATTCACACCTTCAGTTCATTTGGATTCATTCCCCTGAGTGCTGCTGTGTAGACAGACCCCTGCTTTAATTTTTTAAAAAATCGAAGCTGTTGCTGATACATCATCACATGGTTCAAATTGCTGGGGCCCCGGGAGCAAAGCTACGGTGCCTGTACCATAATCCGGTAAAATCCAGCCCCATCTCAGCCATTTCAGAGAGCACTTTGGAAGCAGTTATGGCCGCAGCTGGAAAGGTCTCTTAGTTCAAACCTTCAAACAGAAGAAAATAGGAATAAAGAGCAGGGAAGAGACAAAAAGATTCCTGTTCCCTTGCCTCTGCGTCTCCAGGAGTTGATCATACATGGTTACTCTGAGGTGCCAGCTCTCGTCTTTTCATTGCTAGTCCCACAATATGTGGTGTTTTCCTCAAAACCCCAGCTCCTGGAGTCAGGTGATTTTTTTTTTGGTCTGAGAATCACAGCTTTAGTTTTAAAAAATAATTCTGCTCTCCATGGTTGCAGAGAAAAGCCTGAAAACAGGACCCATCAGAGCTCAGAACCCTCACAGCAAAAGGGAAGACCTCAAACTGTAGGATTTGGTAAGATCTCAGGATGATTTTTAGCCATTCTCCTGATTTTTTTGTTTGTTTGTTTTGTTTTGGTTTTTTTTTGAGGCCCAGTTGGGGTGTTTCGTGGGCTTGAGCCTGGCAATGCTGCTGTTAGAATGACTTGTTGCAGCTATGAAGGGTTTTGGGGATGACACGGCAAGGGGCAGGAAGGATTTCCCGTCATCTGGCTTGTGTCACACCAAGGGGGAGCAGCCCCTAGGAATGCTGAGTGTGGCAAGTGAACATTTTCTTTGCTAAACGTGCAGTGCAGATCTCACTGCCTGCTGAAGACCCCACTTCACCACTTCAGAATGTGGCCAGTACAATTGATTTCCACCTGCACCAGTAAAGACCAGTTCTACATAACTGCTTTTGCCTTGTCCCTGGGGAGGAGTGTGGGGGGGGGGAGATGGCCGCCCTCCTGGTCTGTACAGTAAGGATTGAACCTCGAACCTGCAGCCCCTGGGCCTGTCACAGCGCGTAGCATCTGTGGACTGGACTCAGCTGCGGGGGCTATGTACGTGAGACCAGACACCCGCAGCTCGCTGGACGTCACTGACTCGGGTTCTCCACGTACGTACACGTGTTTTAAGCAGACAATCTGAAGCCCCTGGCCTTGAAGAGAGAGGCTATGAAATTTGTGGCCAGGCTCTGTGCCGTGACGCATGGTGCAGCTGGAGATGTCAAGGTCTCCTGGACCCCGCGTCGGGTGCACTCTTGGCTCCCTGTAAACAGCTCGATCCTTCACGCTGATGAATGCGGGCGGGTGGCGTCTTCCCAAGGCAGCACTGCAGCTCCACTTAGGCCTGGTCTGTGTGCAGAGTTGCACATGTTTAGCTGGTGCCTTCTCTCCGTGGGAAGCTGCTCCCGTGGAACCAAAGGGGGGAAGCCAGCCTGAGGCTGATGGCACAGAGCCCGCATGGGTGGGGTTGAGCCACCGTGGGTTGAAAACTGATTTAAGCTAAAGCAGCCCAACTCCTGGGCGTAGACAAGGCCTTAGCAGCCAGAGCTCTGCTGTCACTGTGGAGGTGTCAATTTCTCACAGCTCGGTTGACTCAGCAATGCCCCGAGCAGCGGACAGTGGCACCGGTGTGTGGCGGACTGTGTTGGAATTGCAAGCTGTCATTCTGGTCCCGCTGGCTGGCTAGAGAAAGCTATAGGATCCGAGCGTGGCCATGTCTACACTGCAGACCTTGGTCACCGCAAGTTACATTGGCATAAAGCCACTGCAATGAGCATCTGGCTCGTGTGCGTGTCCTCGGCTCCCTGCGCTGGCACGGTGCGTACTCACCAGGCGCACTTGTGGCCATGCGCAGTGCATCATGGGGTGGTATCTCAGTGGGCCGCTTGCTAGGGTGGGGGGCTGCAGAACTTTCAGATGTGCAAGGCCACATTCTTGGACCTGTGCACGCGCTCACCCCAGCACGGGGACAGCAGAACAAGGGTGGCCCTGACTGTGGAGGAGCAAGTGGCGATCCCATGCTGGAAGCTGGCAACGTCAGTTTGCGGCAGATCAGTAGGAAAGCATTTTGGAGCTAGGAAAGCCACAGTTATCACGCGAGAGTGTTGGACCATTAATGGTCTCCTGCCACGCAGGACCTTGCCTCTCAGCTGTGGGCAGGGCATACTGGACAGATTTGCTGCAGTGGTTTCCTCAAGCTGCAGTGGGGCGTTAGATTTCAGGGGCGTACCCCTATTTTGGCACACAACCACCTTGCCACAGAGAACCTCTGCAGGAAGGGTTCCCTTTCTAAGGTTATGGAAGCGGTGGTGGAGGGCCGAGGTCACGGCACTAGTGTCAGTGTGGGCTGGTCAGGGAAGATGTGTGACACTCGCTCTTTAAGAACACAGAGCTGTTCAGAAAGCTTCAAACGGGCATTCTTTCCTGACCAGCAGATTACCCCAGCGATGTTGAAATGCCAACAGCAATCTGGGGGACGCAGCCTCCCCCCTGTTCTCTCAGCTCATGACACTGGACACCACCAAGGAAAGATTCACTTCCTGGCTCAGCTGAACGTGCTTTGAGAAGATGGAAGGGATGCGGATGTTGTTCACTCACAAGACCGGATCTCAGTGAGAAAAAGATCCCAGCCATTCTGGCTGTCTGCTGGGTGTTGCGCGTTCTCTTGGGAGGCAAAGGGGAGATGTTGCCGCGGGGGGTGGGCAATGGCCAGTGCCAGGTGCTCCAGAGGGAATGAACCGAACAGGGCAGTTATTGAGTGTTCTATCCCCTGTCGTCCACTCCCAGCTTCTCACAAGCAGAGGCTAGGGACACCCACAGACATTGATGGACCAATCTTCCATGAGTTCTTTTTTGAACCTGTTGTAGTCTTGGCCTTCACCTGGCAGTGAGTTCTACAAGTTGACTGTGTGTTGTGTGAAGAAATACTTCCTTTTGTTTGTTTTAAACCTGCTACCTGTTAATTTCATTGGGTGACCCCCTAGTTCTTTTTTATGTGAAGGGATAAATAAAACGTTCTTGTTTACTTTCTCCATACCAGTCAAGATTTTATAGACCTTTATCATATCCTCTCTTAGTCATCTCTTTTCCAAGCTGGAAAGTCCTAGTCTTATTAATCTCTCTTCATGTGGAAGCTTTTCCAGACCCCTAATCATTTTTTTGCCCTTCTCTGCACCTTTTCCAATTCAAACATATCTTTTTTTGAGATGAGGCAACCAGATCTACACACAGTATTCCAGATGTGGGCGTGCCATGGATTTATGCAGAGGAGGTATGATATTTATGACCATAACACTCTTAATGCACCTATTAATTTTGTGGAGTTTGTTATACCTTTATAATTATTACACTGTCAGTCACCGAGCCATGAGTTCTGTCACCCGGCACACAAGGAGTATGTTGAGAAATAGCAAAGCTATGTTATGGTCCCCAAAATAGATTTGTATTGCGAACCACAGCCAGACCCAGAAACTGTGCAAAGAAACACCCGTACAACAGCAATTCTGAAATCCGTTAACAGACCAGAACTTCACCAGGGGAAGAACATGCCTGTCCATTTCACTCTGTTTTGGTGACACACGCAGCAATGGAGGTGGAAAGCTAGGGGTGGAGATCTGGCTGCGGCGTCCCTGTTTGCTGCCGGAGAAGCCACATTCTGTCCTGGAGGCATCTCCTTCTTCTTCTCCTGCAGGGCCACCTGGGCCTTTCTTTTGTCCACCCCTTCTCCTGCCTGTGGTGGTGGCAGAGACGGCGCGGCCAATGCAAGTCCTCCAGCAGCCTTACGGCACTGACCGGGGCGCTCTCGGGAGCCCTGGCACCTCTTTGGCCAGGATTTTTCCTCCCGACGGTTATCAGCCCCCCAGTTGTCACTGTTGCCAGCTGTAGAGTGACTGGCTGCCCCTTAGGGGCACTGGTCCCATTGTTCGGCCCTTACGTCCCAGTGATCAAGTCCTGCAGCACATTCACTGTGTAACAAGCAGCCACTGCCAGCCTCTGAGCTCCGGTGTGGCTGACCCTTGCTGGAAAGGGCGCTCAGCCGACCTGCTGCACTACCTGGCCCCCACTAGCTCCCGGGCTCTGCGCCCCCAGGGCAGTGGAGTTCACACCTCTGGCCACCAGAGCCATCAGTGCTGGGCATTGTGGAATAGCTGCTGGAGGACGGTTAGGGTCGACACGGGGCACGCGGCATCTACCTTTGTACTGTGTCAACTTCAGTATGTTGGCCATGGCCCAATGCCGCTCAGGGAGGTAGAGTTCCTGCGTTGCTGTGATGAGGCCCTTGTGTCAGGGGCAGATGAATCCAAGTGCAGCCCTGTGCACAACTCGGCAACGCAAAGCAGATCATGTCGAGCTAGCTTTGCAGTGTAGAACTGGCGGGCGTGCCTGCCGTAGACAGCAGCCTGCTTTCTCTTTCTCTGGTTGTTGTGTGTTCTCGTCCTGGGGTCTAAGCACTCAAGTTGTGTTACACTGCAGCCTCCCAGCGAGAGCGTTTGACGTTTGGCTCTAATTTCTGTGTCTGTGCTGGGAAACACAGCCCCAACGAATCATGTTCCTCTGTCATCAGCCTGTCTGTCTCTCCTACCTGTCATGCCAGGGTCTTAACCAGGACAGCAAGCTCTTTGGGACCAGGGCCCCACATGGGAGGAAAGGGTACACCTTACTGGGGCCCTGGGGAAGTGGGGGCCCAGCCCAGGCTGCAACTCCCATTAGCATGAGGCAAAAATGTTTCATGGCTCGTGAGATTGTATGTATGGGATGAGGGATTGTGGTATATGTGTGGGAGGGGGCCCGTGTTACAACTTTGTACGGGAAAAATTATGCTTGGTCCCTGCTTGGGACAGGGACTGTTTGCACCACACCTTGTGCAACAAGGCCTTGTTATGTGACTGGTCCACATGGTGGCTGCTGTAATGTAATGAAAAAAAAAATCACAATGACATCCTGGAAGGTGGTGTCTTCATGTCAGTTGAAATAATCTGCGTCACTGCTGTCATGTGAGTTCCCCAAATCACAGTGTCTTATGGTGAACCTCGTGGTGGCGAGGGGGTAGGAGGCTGGCTCTGCATTGCTGCACCGTGCATCAGTTTCCCTGTGAATAAAATGGGGTTAATGATGCTGCCCCCCTCAGGAAAGCGCTTGGCCCAGATTGGCAAAGGTATTTAGGTGCCCAATGGGAGTTAGGCACCTAACTACCTTTGAGGAGCTGGGCCTTTTGAAATCTACTGATGGGATTTTCATGAATCTGAACCAGTGCCTTGATAGCACAGATCTCTTAGTGACCAGATGAAGTCCTAGGTCCCTATGGCTAAGCCAACGCTTCTGGGCTGTTAGTAGCTGAAATCCTAAAACATATTTATCAGATTATTCAACCACAAGTGGATTTTAGGGGTCTTGGAACACGGAGGGCCCATCTACGCGATGGGTACTGGGCGCTGTAGCACCGCTATGTAGCTGTAGATAACCCTCCTCTCCAAGCGGCGGTAGCCAGCTCGATGGAGAAATGCGTCCCAGTGGCCTCTATGCCAGGTGTTGGGTCAGTGTACGAGGCACGGGGGGAAGAATTTACACCAAGCGCTGGAGTTATGCTGACCCAGCTTTTGAGTGTAGATGAGGCCAAATTATGGGGATGACAAAAATTCTGTATCTGTTTAAATTTGAGTCTCTTACCCTAAGTGGTCAGTTGGCACCTCTGTGAGCTAATGTACCAGACAGGAAACAACAAGCATCTGAAAACCAGCCAGAAGGGCTATTATTACTTGAGAGATACAGATCTGAATAGGAAAAAAAAAGAAAATGTATTCTTTTTCCTCTGAGCAATGTATTGGTCCAATGAGTGATGCAGTTATTCCAGTTCCCTCTAATTAAATAAATGAGACAGGAGAGGTTGAGCTGATTGCAATATTGCAAGCATGTCGGACGTTTGCCATTTGATGTTCAAAGAGGGCCGGCCAATCCAAGGAGTTACCTTCAAATAACAGCCTTTTCCTTCCAGGATTTTGCTATGTGACTTTGATGTCTGTCACATGCTGGACAATTTCTTTCCAGGTAAAGTATTTCATGATATCTCTGGAAAATATCAAGGGAGAAAAAGCAAGTGGAATTTCTGGTGGCAAAAAAGCACTTTCACAAGAAGTCAACCCAAATATAACTCTCAGTGTATTTTAGCTCCTAGCATTCAGGTTTTGATTTAAAACCTAGCTGTGAGAATTTTAGTGCATCTTTCATTAGCTGGATTTGACAGCTATAGGTTGGGGAGTAGCCATTGAAGCTTCCGCGACACATCAGACCCTGCCATGTGTCCAATTCTCCGTGGCCATGCGAACACGGCACGTACATGCAATCATGCCTGACTCCTTTGCACACAGCTTTGGAAAGCTGTAGCATTCGCTTGCTGGAGGAAGGGTGGCAAGAAGAGATGCAATCCACAATAACAGGCTGCAGCGCTGATCTTTATTTCTTGTTTGTTGATTGTTCCGCTATGGATAAGATCAGTCATGTTCCCTCACCAAATCTCTTGCGATGGGGTGAGGGATTGCTTTCATGGGCAGCGCCCTGTATGGTGTGATCCCTCTTGAACCAGTTTCTCTGAGCTACCAGCGGAGGCCAGGTGTATTGCTCAGTTGGCAGACTTTGCTGAAGACACGTTTAAGCCATGACTAGCTGAGAGGTTGCAATAGCAAAGGGCTGTGGTATCCTGGAAGAGCAAGGTTGGGAGAAATATCTGACGTCAGCGATTCTCACTGGCATCAGCTGGAAGGGGTAAATGGCTGCATCCCAGTCCTAGATCTGGCATCAAGAGGGGGAGGGATAGCCACACTTCTTTCGGACTCCGTGGGAGGAACAATTAAATCCCTTTACGTAGTGATAGCTGGAGACAATAGAAGCCAGAGTCCAAGGCACCTGGCTTCATGCAGAAGCCTGAATTGAATTCAGCCAGGTGGTCTGAGGGGGTTTCCCTGGAGCCTGATTGCAAATGCAGGAGGTAGGGGACAGGA
This sequence comes from Mesoclemmys tuberculata, assembly GCA_007922155.1. Lineage (NCBI taxonomy): Eukaryota > Metazoa > Chordata > Testudines > Chelidae > Mesoclemmys > Mesoclemmys tuberculata. Next base: position 1,624,596 of record ML675714.1, read on the forward strand.
GATTGTGCCTGAGAGAGAGAGAGCCAGCAGGTAGCGAGAAAAGCAGTTGTGAGCATGGCTCTGAGACAGGGCAGAGGGACAGAACTCCTTGGGGCACAGGACTGGCTAGAGGCAGGCTTGGAAATAGCAAGCAAGGAAGCTGCCTGCTCTCTTTGTTTCTACTGTGACGGAGGGATCAGGACTTCATGTGCATTCTTTCTAAATAAAAAGGGTTGCACCAAAGAAATACTGGACTTGTAGCATCATTTTTTCCTCCCAGTGGAAACAATCCTGGCAAGACACCAAGTCTTGGCTGATGGCTTGGACAAAAGGGAAACCCTAGCAATAAAAATATGGTATCACTACAACAGTGGGTGCAGCTCGGAGCCCGTTGCTGGCAGACATTGTCAGCATGCTAACACGCAGGTGGCTTTGGTCCAGTCACACCTGATTCCCCCACCAAATCTCCACAGCAGCTAATGGAACAGGAGGGCGTTCACTGCTCTCTTTGCACTGGGGGCAATCCTTCAGCGAAACGCTTGAGCCCAGGTGCAATTTATGTACATCATCCCCATTCAGCGTAGGTTGAAGGGCTTTGCTGAACTGAGGCCTATAGGACTAGACAAATGGCCGGGCAATGGAGAATCTGTGGTTGGTACCAGTACAACAATTGCAGCCACGGGTTGGAGTTTTCTTTTGACTCATCTATTACAATTGTATTTATTTATTTTATTAGGTGTATTAGGGGAGTACCTAGCAGCCCAATTCCTGGGCCAGAACCCCCCTGCACGCGGTGCGGTACAAACATAGAACAAAAAGACAGTTGCTAATTGTTACACCTGCATTGCCCCGTGCATGGATGCAGTGACCCTGGTGGAGCTGAGGCCCAGAGAGATTAAGCAATGTGATCAATATCATGCAGGAAATCTGGTAGCAGAGGAGGGACTTGAATCCAGGCTTCTGAGTCTAAGCCAGCTTCCTAACCACTTTTTTAAATCCCCTCTTGTATTACTTCAGTTCCTCTACAATGTCCACCGCCGTAGTAGTACTCAGCTCCGAGGCCCTCACTTCTCTCATCTGGCAGCCAAAATAATTTCATTAGAACTGAGCAGATTTTTCGGTTTGTTGGCAATTGGGAGAAGTCAAAAGATAAATCGTTTTGGGTCAAATGCCATCTCGTTTTGGACGGAATGAAAATGTTTCAATTTTGAACATTTTAAAATGTTTTTCGATTAAAAAATTGGCATCCTTAAATGACATTTTGAAAAGTCAGGTCAGAACGTTTCGCTATGAAAATAGCCAGGCTCGCCATGGCAGAGTTGTTTGGATTTTTACAACTTTTTTTCCCCAAAACAAATAAATCATCAACACTGATGCATATTTGAAAAATGTTTTGGTGTCACTGAAGCTGCATTTTTTGCCATATAAAAGGTTGGTGTAATAATTTCACCCAGCCCTGGTTATCAGCTCCCCTGCAAGCCCCTGCTTGCTCCTGGCTGTGTGTTCCCATGGTGATGGACTTCGGAATTCTGAAAGGAGGCAAGGTCCTTCTAAAATGATTAAAAGAGTCCAGTGAGGAGCTCGTTCCTACTATAGACTCTGCCAGCTGTTTTCGGTCTGAATTTGCCTCTAGCAAACAGGGAGGCAGAGAAAGTGACAGGGGACTATGAAATAAAAAGGACTGTGCTGAACTGAAACTTTGAGAAAGGGAAGCCGGAAAATCTGGACCAGGCATAAGAAAAATAAAGAGTCAAAGCAAACCGCACCCCCTAAAGAAATAGTGCCACAGGAGTAAAATCACGTGCAGGCGTGCCACTCTCCAAGCAAAAAGGAATCAAGAGAGAGAATGAAGGGTAATAGCACATCAGGACATCTAAGCCCAGAAATACGACAGTCAATTAGTTTAAAAGAGAGAGAGGAAAGGGCACTTAAATATTTTTCATACTTCTTCCTACTGCGTGAGTGCTACAGCTCAGCGCCAGTCTCCATCCTGCTTCCCTAGCTAATAGGAAATATCGTACATTTCTATAGCCCCTCATCCTAAAGGCTCCCAAAGCACAGTTACAGATTTAACAAACTGCTAAACGCACCAACTCCAGGCAGGGGTTCCCTTTGCACCGCAGGGAGATGCTGATGTTTCTTAACCTGCAGCGACATGAGAGTTTGGGACAGGGAGTCAAGATTTCCTCCAAATTTGTTTGCAATTCACATGAAGCCATGGTGGAGGAGTTAGAGGGGTGAGACCATAATTCACTAAGTTGGACTTTGACTAGGACATCTGGGTTACTATTTCAGAGGCTTGCAAAAATTCCGCTGGATCTTCAGTCTTTAGCAGTGTACAGTGAGGAAGTAAAGACAAATTAGACCCATTTCCAGTTATTTTTATCTCACTCTTCAATCTCCTTCCTCAGCCCCCACCTTGCAACAAGGCCGCTGCTACCCCCCAGCTTTGGAGTTATTTTTCTCTCCTCCACCACCAGCCGTCCTCCCTGCTCAGATCAGCTCCTGGTTCTCGCTTCCCCAGCCTGTGCCTGGCTCAATTCTCCTGCTCAACGTTGGACAAGACGTGGGGCAAGGGAGGGGGTTGATGCTGGGAGCCCCAGCTGGGTTGGAAGGTGAGTTTCTGGAATAGTGCTGGACCCTGTCCTCTAGATGAGGACTCATGTGTCTCTGTACCCCTGGCTGTGCCCCAGCCACAGAGGAGATGGGTCTGTTGCAGACACAGTTGGAGCCCTTTAGCTCATGCTTTTAGCTGTGGAAGTGCCTGCCTCAGTCCTTAGTGGATTGGCCAAGACAGCAGCTCTCCGATCTCGGTAAAGGCACTGCAGAATAGCAAAGGGATCTACCGCTTTGCACAGACGGTTGCTATCATGCTTTGGAACCCCCACGGCGAGGCAGGTGAGAATTTCTCTCCCCATTTGACGGGTGGGGAACAGCCTCTGGAAGGCAAAGTTCACCATGAAACACACTGTGGAGGGGCCAAGGGCCGAATGTGCCCATTGGCGCAGGTTTTCCTGTGGCATGAACCCCTCCCCCGCTCCAGGCGAGAACGGGCCGGCGCGAGATAAACAAGAACTAGTCAATCGATCCGCTGGGCGGCTCGGCCATTGCCACAGAGGAGACCATGGCCACAACACAAATTGGAAACCCAAACGTCAGCCCCTTGGTCTTCAGTGAGCGCTGTGGGGAGGCGGGAGAATTTGCAATATGTTAATTAAAGAGAGGGGCGCATGTTCTGCCCCCCTGCGCTCCAGTTGGCCCCCAGAATTCAGGTGCAGCCCCTTTGGAAGGCTGGCATGCTGCAGTCCCACTCACGTGCGAGCGGGAGGGTATAAGTGATGCACGGGAGGTGGGCTGGCCATCCCCAAGGCACAATGCTAAGAGGTGCTGACCCCATGATCCTCCCGGTGCCTGCAGCTAAGGATGTGGGGGGGGAGTTCCAGGCAGGTGGTCGGAGCCTCTCAGGATCAGGCCTCGAGCAAGGAAAGTACATTGGCTGCTGGGAGGAACCGCTGCTGCGTCCACAGGCTGCGGCACTGTCAGCAAGCTTCTCTCTGGGCCCAGCCTTTCCCGAATGGTTGCTACAGCACTGATGTTACCTAGGGGCTAGAGCGCTGTCTAGTCTTGGCTCTGCCACTGGCCTGCCGGGTGACCTTGGGCAAGTCATGTCACTGCCTTGTGCCTCAGCTTCCCCATCTGTAAAATGGGGATACAATTGTGTAAATCACTGTGCGCTTTACTGATAGAAAGTGCTAAGTAAGAACGAGGCCTTATTATTTATTTTAAATGAAGCCAGCTTTCCTTTGTTCATTTGGAATGTCGGCTGTCTTGGTTTTAAATGTTTCCTAAGGCCTCTCTCCATCACCCTGCCTTTACCGCAAGGCAAGTGCTAAAGCACTTGGCTTCTTCCATTTCATCCTTTAGCCCTCGCGTTCCATCCCTGAGCGGCAAGACTTCACCCAACGTGGATGAAGTAGGTGTGCCCTTGTAAAAGTAACTGATGCCACCTTGTATCTTGTAGACAAGGACTTTTGTTTCATACGTTTCCTCTTGGTTTCAATTTTCTAGCTGGGTTTAGAGACCAGGGTTAAAGGGCATTTTAGATAGATCTAGTGCTGGTTGGATTTACAAGGAAGTATTTCTCCTTCCCACTTTTTCCTTCCTCTCTGCCCTCTAGTCTCTCTGCCTTCAATTCCCCCCCTTTGCTAAAAAATTAAACTCCTTGAAGGTTTACGGGCTGTGGCAGCCCATGAGCTGTAGTTATCTTCAAGCCAAAGTACAAAGGCGAGAACTGAGGGGAGTGAAGCAGGCAGTGAACGCAAACACGTGTTCCTGCACCCCCCGAAAACGTTCCAAAGTGCTGCTTCCCCACACTGGGTTGGGAATGGCTCCGAAAAGCAGGGGGGCATGACTCTGCTCCCACAGCATCACAGGGCCTCTTCCACCAGCTTTGACAGCCACGTAACTCGGCTGATGTTGGTGGAATCACTCCTGATTTACACGGCAGGAAGGGGCAGACCCATTGTTCCATTAGGAAGGTAGCTGGGCCTGCTGCCTCACTCTAGCAGACCTGGCCCAAAGGCAGCGGGCCAGGGCCTTGGACGTCTAGCCTGGGGGATCTTGATTTCAGCAGAGGCAGGAGAATTACATAGCTTTGCTTCCTGTGCTCTTAGCACGCACCAGTCTCCCCCAGCGTCCTGGGTGCAAACCCCAGTCGAGCCTTGGGTTTCCTGCACTGGCCCCTTCACACACTCGCCGGATTGGTGCTAGCTGTTACCTCGCTTGCCCTTCTTAATTGCAGTTATTGAGTAGCCAGGCTGGCTTGGGCAATTTCCTTATTCATAAATAAATAATGGTGCTACTTTGCATGCCTCGGCTCTGGGCAGCTGAGGAAGGCAAAGCATTTTGCTAGCAGGAATAAGCCCCGGCGCTTACAGAGGAGCTCCTCCCTTTCCAGCAGGAGAGGGGCCAGGGCTCGGGGGGCTGCTGAGAATCAGGGTGCGGGGCTGGAGTTTGAGGGGCGGGGGCGGGTAGCAGCAGCTGGCTCGGCGGGAGATCAGGCTGATGGAGTCGGGCTGGGTCCCGGAGACCCCGTCCATCCCCTCTCTTCCAGGCGGCCTTCGTGTAGACCGTCGCCTCCTAGCGAGCCCCCCAGCCGGGCACGCAGGGCCGGGGCAGCCTTGCTCGGCGCGGCGGCTCTCCGGCGGGCTGGGCTGGGGGCGGTGCGGGGCGGGCCGGGCTGCAAGGTCACATCGTGCGTTCCGCGCCCCGCCCTGCGTGATGCGGCGCGGGGCGGTTTGAAAAAGTCACCCCACCCGAGACCCCGCCCCGGCCGGCCGGCGCCCGTTGAAAGGCTGCGGCAGAGGCGGGCGGCGAGCCCCAGCCCCAGCCCCGCGTGCGCCCCGCGTCTTCGCCAGGGAGGGCCGCGCCGGGACCCGGCAGCAGGATGCGGGCGAGGGTCGCAGCATCGCTCCTGGCCCTGGCCGTGCTGGGCGCCGCCGCAGGTAGGGGCGGGGGGCGGGTTCACCCCCTTGACGTGGCTGGCGAGCGCCGCTCCCGTTACCCTGCGGCCCGGGCCCGCCTGGGGGGTCTCGTTGCGGGGGGGCTGCAGGAAAAGGGGGGCCGGGCTCCCTTTGGTGCCCCCGGCGGCGGGGTCCGGTGGTGACACGACCCCCCCCCAGCTGCCCGGCAGCGAAGGGGCGCGGGGACCCCGCTGTTTTCAGCCCGAAGGGCTCCGCGCCGACGGGGCCGTGTCCTCCCGCGGGGGGCCTCGCTTCTCCCCCTGCCGGGGGGCTGGAGTCCCCAGGGCCCGACTCTCGCCACCTGCCCCATTCACACCGGCTTCGCCTCGCCTTCCCTGCGACTGACTCCGGATTGACACCTGAGAGCAGAATCCGTCCCTGGGGCTGGGGGGCTGGAGAAGGGGTCAGCCCCCCAGCGGTTACTGGCCAGCAGCTGTTCTAAGGGGCCCGATCCGGCTGCCCGGAATTGGGCCAAGGGGCCTGTTGATTTGGGGGGGTCGGAATTTTGGCCCCGATCCCCCCGGGGGTTTAGGCGCGTGTGAGCCCAATTGCGGCCAGGGCAGTTAGGGGCCGGGCTTGGGCCCTGGCGCAGGGGAAGCGGCTGCAGGATCCCTGGGGCTGGGGCCTGCTGGCTTGGGTGGGGGGGGAAACGGGGCTCCCCCGCCGCTGCCGCCGGCCCCGTGGTGGCCAGATTCGTGAGCCGCGGGGGGTCCCTGGGTCGCTGGTGCTGACCTGGGCGTCTCTCGGGGGGTCCGCTCAGCGGGGGGGCCGGGAATGGGCGCAGCCGGCTGGGGGGGCCGGGGCAGTTCTGGGCGCGGATCGGGTGGGGGTGCGGGGCTGTGGGGGTGGGGGCTGTAGGGGTGACGGGCCCGGAGCGGGGGGTGGGGGCTGGGGGGGTGAC
>ML675714.1:1631097-1679886 GCA_007922155.1 Mesoclemmys tuberculata
GGGGGGGCGGTGGCCCCGTGGGTGGGCGGAGCAGAGCAGGGCAACCCTAGCCCCGCCCAGCGCGCGGGGCTCTCCCCTCGCCCATTGGCTGTTGGTGGCATCTGGCCACCCGTGAGGCCTTCGCCATCTGGCCAATGAGAGCTGGTGTGGGCGGAGCCCCGCCCAGGAGCCCCGCCCTGGGTCTATAAAAGAGCCTCCCTCCGTCAGTGCCTGCATCAAAGCCCCTCCCCCGGGGGGCCGGGGCGAGCCCTGCCCGTGTGTGGCACCCCCCACTCAGCCCCGGGCAGCCTCCCAAGAGCCCCAGGGTGCGGGTGCTCCAGCCCATCCCCCATCCCTGGCCCCCTCAGGTCCCCCCGCCCTCGGGTGAGGGGCGCGGGGCGCAGCCCGACCCGGTGGGGGGCGCGGTGGCCCCGATTGCGGCCTGGGGCCGGGGCCGGTGGCCCTGAGCTGTCTGGCGTCGCCCACTCGTGTCCGTACGTGCCTGTACTGAGCTTCGGGGCCACGGCCCCAAGGTCAAAGCCCTTCGGCGGGCGCGCCGAGCCGGCCTCTTGGAGCTGCCGAGGGCTGGTGTGAACCGGGAACGTGGGTCTGGGCGAGCCTGGCGCTCCGTGAGCCATGCTGCCCTGCCCCGACACCCCGCGTCTGCCTGCGCTGCCCACGGTGTGGTGGGCTCTTCGGGAGCGAGGATCTGGCGTTGCTCTGCCTCCTGCGTCATCCTGCCCTGGTGGGGGAATGTGGGGCACCTGGCCCGAGGGGCCCTTTCTGCAGCCCGGATTCCCATTGGTTGTCCAATGAAGCCCCTAGCGAGTGTTGGGCTTCGTCCGTGCTTCCCTGCCATGTTTTTTCACTGCCGTCTTCGTATGATTCCTTCTCTCCCCGCCCACGTTTTTAAAAACAAATGCTCGTGTTGAAAACGAGAGACGCCCGGCATGAGGGGGTACAAAAGATTAACTGCTCATCTCAGCGTTTATTAGGGCATCTTTGAAGCTGTGTAATCACTGGGCCAGCTCGCATCTGCAATATGCGGCCCTGCTGGGTTTTACTTTGCTAGATTACTTGCAGTGCCCCTTTAAACCCGAAGTGTCTAGTCTGAAAGACATTTGCGTGGCTGGCAAAACTGCGTGTTACCATTCTTGTTTCTAGCCCTGTCCTTTGCACGTCAAGGCTTTGGGAGCATTTGCTGTAACACGAAATGCTCCTGTCCTGTGTCTTGTGTGTCAAGTTTTGGCTCAGGATCTCTCTCTCAACCTGTTAAAAATGCCCATGCGGCAGTGAACTCTTGGGATGTTTTCATGCAGCGCTCTGCTCGGGTGGTGCTCTCTGCAGCCAGGTCGCATTGATTGTGCTCTGTCCGAGAAAGCTTAGCAACTCAGTTGGGCGTGAGTTTGTAGCTGATTGTTACGTCTCTGCAGGCAAACATCTACCTGTAAGTTCAGTAACCGCGGATGTTGCTATAGCGTTACACTGTGCGCCCCTTTACCTGAATTCTCTGTGTCCAGAAACCCTAGTTATCTGAATCCACAGCGTCTTCCCCACTCGGTGCAAACCCTGAATCTGGGTCACTAGGACAGCAGATCCCAGCGACGTGGCTAACGCTAGTGCAGCGCTGTATCCCTTCATGCTGTGCTGGCCGATGGCTGCAAGGCATGACTAGTGCAAAGTGCAGCCGCTGTACTGGATGTAAGCCCGGCAGCATCTCTAGTCGGTGCGTCTCTCCTGTCGCAGGGCCCCGCAGCCTGGCTCGAGCGAGCACTTCTGTTTAGCCGAGCGCATGGTTAGCGGAAGCTTTCAGCTGTCCCCCTGCGCCGTGCGGCTAAATGAGACTGGATGGGAGGTAAAGCAGAGGGAGGTTATGCTACTGTAGGTGATGCCTGTATCTTCTCTCGCTGGAGACATTGCTATGGCATTCATTTAACTCAAGTGAAAGGCTGAGTTGCTTTCCTATCAAACTCCCCCTCCCTGCAATTTCACCGGGGCGCGGGAGTGTCCCGAGAAACACCTCCTTTCAGCCGACCCCTGTAAGTGGCACTGAACGGAGGGGGTTTCATTCAGCAGGAGACTAGCTGCTCATCTGACAAACCTGGCTCTCCCCCGGGTGACCCTGCCTGGGCTGTGCAGAGAGATTCCCCCAAAAGGCTGCAGGACAAATTGTGGCTGCTTCCATGGGTGCCTCTGCAGGCATCAAAGTCAGAAGGGCTGCATGGACCAAGGTGTTTAGGCACGTGGAGATGCCACTAGGTTCTCTTGTACATTCCGCTAGGTGCCTAACTCCTATGGACTATCAACAAGAGTTAGGCATGTAACTCGGGAGGCTTTCGTAAATCTGGTCCTAAGGCTGTACCGTTATTACACAATTAAGGCTCTGGAGGCTTGAGTTATTCCTGACCTGCACTGGTTTACGGCCCCCTCCCCAGCCGCGTGGACTCCTGTCACCTGCGCTAATTGCTTAGTGCCCTTGGCCTTCTGAAAGTGAGACACCAGGAAAATATTCCAGGTCCTCTGGTTCTCAGGGCAGCCTCACCAGCTTCCAACACGCTGGCTTTCAATTGCTCGTGCCCTGGCAGCATCCACAGCAAAATGCCCGTGGATGGCGCGCAGACCCTTCTGGCTGCTGTCAAGTGGCTGATGCTGTTGCTACGAGGAGGGGATGCTCCATTCTCCTGTGTCAAAGGAAGGGGCTTTGCAGCAGGGATTGCCAGCAATTTGAGGAATTTGACTGTGTTCCAGGCATTCTTACCAACTCTGCGGGGGCTGGGCTGTTGTGTTTACCCCAGGCTTGTGGCATGTGAGAGCTGAAATGGAAAGAGTCCTACAGGCTTTTATAAATGGCACTTGTGGGACTTGCTAACAGATTCTGCAGCTCTGGAAGTGGGTTAGAAATTGGCTGTCACACGAAAGGTACGTTAGCTGCAACAAAAAAACAAACAAACCAAACCAGCCCTAAATCTAGAACTGGAGCAAATATTGAGACCAAAGTTGTATCTGCAGTGAAAAGCATTTCACCTGTTGCCAAGCTTCTTGTCACCCACACGCATCTGCTGTTTGCACAGTGAGTGTGTGGACAGCAAAAGGAATTCTAGAACTCTGCCGTGTGTTTTTTCCTCTACCGTGCTTGCAACAAAAAATACTCATTTTGAATGGGATTTTAAGGAAAGATAGTTGAGGAATGTCTGTATGTGAAAAGGAAGCTTTTTTTTTAGTTCCTTACCCTTTTTAATGTAACTTTCAAAGGGTTTCTCAGCAGGGCATCTGCCGGCCAATATGGCAGCGTCTCTTTCATTTAAAGCCCCCCAAAATTATCTGTAAACTACCTGCTGCCATGATCAGCTGAACATGGGGCAGCACGTGCCCTGAAGCTGTCTTCAGAAAAGCAGTTATGAATCTTCCCTCTTAGGCAGTGCTGTCATCTGACTGTGGCCACTGCAATCTACGTTTCTAATGAATGTGTTCTATTTTGTGTTGGAGTGGCAGTAAAACGGTGTGAAGCCATTTAGTTTTATTTAAAAAAAAAAAGACTTTTTCACCATCACCGATGCTGGCTTATCTGACTGCATGCCTCGCAGTGCAAATATCCTTCAAAAAAGACCAATCTCTCTGAAAGGATCCTATTTTGAAATCACTAGTGAATCATGGCTCACTGGGGAGCAAAAAGAGCGAATCTTTCTTTTGCAGCACCACAATTAAAGTGTTCTTTTGAGCAGCCTCTGTCTTTTGCTGGGCTTGCGCTAATGAGTTAAAGGGAAGTGGGCTGCCTTTACTGGCAATGGAACAGAGCTGTTGCAAACTCTGCGTGGCAATCCTTTTCAATAGCTTTGCTTAAACGCTGCTATTTTCCGGCATTAAATCTTTGCGTCTTCCCTGGCTGCGGCAGAGCAGGACGGTTCTTGTGCTGAAGGCATGCAAGGGGCTGAAAATGTTTAACTGTGTGAGTGACCCTCCACTCTGCTGTGAAGCCCAAATGGCTTTCCATCAAACGATGGGTATAACTTGAGCCCTGGTCCTGAAAAGACTGAAATTTGGGCTTCGCTCTGCTGTGTAGTAGCCCCACGGTCAGGCTAGTGTGTGCTTCCATGCAGGGCCTGGGCAAAGAGGGAAGCTGCGGTGAGTCCAAAATGAAGTGAAAGCAAGGGATGACAATTAAGTGCAGTTTTTATGTGTCTGACCAAAACCACTGTGTAACAAGCAGATCTGCTAGCAGCTTCCTCTGGCCACAGGACAGGCTGTCAGCCTCTCTGCTCCCTCGTGAGGTTGCAGTTTAGCATTTGCTAGCATTTAATGCTGCCACAGTAGAGGTTGATTTCCACTTTAAAAAAAGCCTTTAGCGCACATTAGGTGACTGCCATGTTGCTGGGACCTGTTTCCCCGGGACATAGAGACCATTTGCTTTCTTGGCTACTGCTGCACCTCAGCTGAGCTCTGTAACAACAACCCTGTTTTAGAGCTTGTCCATCCTTCAAATCCTTGTGTAGGGCAGACGCTCCCAATACTGTTGGGAGAGATTCTCTCATCAGCGTAGGTAATCCACCTCCCCAAGAGGCGGGGTAGCTAAATTGACGGAAGAATTCTTCTGTCAACCTAGCGTTGTCCACCCAGGGACTTTGGGGGATTTTTATCTCCTCCTCCTCCCTGACTGATTTAGTTAAACTGAGCTAACTTTTTAGGGTGGCTCAGGCCTTGGTGTTGTCTTTTTTTTGCAGACCCCCACAAAAGAGACAGGGTTTTGAATCTGTCGGTGGAATTTCCCTTGCATGATCTCGGATACAACAACGCCCCTGTTCCCAGTAAAATGGAAGGGAAGGTCCTCTGTTGCCTGCTGCTTCTCCCCTTGACAAGAGAGGTGGTCCTGGGGGTGTTGCTTTTCTGCAGGAAAAGCAGCTCCCAGTTTTGTGTCTTCCAGTTCACAGGAGGAACATTATACAGCCAGCCAACTGTTGGTCTCTCAGGGTGACGGTGATCGCTCATGTTCTGACTTCAGATGAAATAAGTCATCTAGGCTGCAAAACACTGCATTGCTTATGTCCATTTCGTTGTTTGCAAATTGTGTGGCAATTCCGAATCCTGGGAAGGGCTCCGTGATCAGGGCTGGCTATATAAATGGACAGACTCCGTTACAGAAAGGGTCCAATGTGCTATTATTTGTTGGCTTGCACCTGTAACAAGGTATATACTAGAAATGGCCCAACCGCTGCAAAATTCAGCTGGAAGGAGGGATTTTTAATCCAGGCCATCTGATTGCCGGCTTTAAACTAGGGGTGGGATTTGGCTGAGTAACACATCCGGGGAGAGTAAAAGATATCACCATGGGTCAGTCGCCTGATGGTGTCTTGTTTGCTGGCTGTAGCCTTATGCAAACACCGTGGCAAGGAGCTGGGCCGGAAACGTTCCCTGGGCCCGCCCTTGGTGCGAGGTGATCTGTGAAGATTAATGGCTGGGCTGGGCCCCGGGAGCTGGTGGTGTGATCCTGGCTCCTCCTCGCTGCGTGTGGAGATGACGGTGATGAATATCCCGGGTGACTCCCCAGGTTTAAAGAGGGGTGTGAGGTGATGTCTGGTATGTTGGGTGACTCAGCTGAAACTCGGCAGCTTGCAGCAGCGGGAGATGAAACCAGCACGCCGTGAGTCAGTGCCTGCCTGAAGTGGGGTGCAGGGTGGGTGTGTTTCGTAGGGCGTGGGGTGCCCCTGGGTTGGTCCATGGGGTGTGGGAACCTGCCAGGTCTGAAGAGTCTCCGATCCAGCGAACCCTCGTCTCTTCTTGTTGGTTGTAGTTCAGTGTAATTCTGGCTGACCCCAAATGTGGGGGGGGGGAAATCCTGAGTTGGCCCCATGAAATCACTCGACCTTACACATGGATTCTTTCCGCCTGTGAGCCCGTTGGGAAGGATGGAGCAGTGGTTAAAGTATTAGCCTAGGAGATACACACTCTGGGGTCGGGTCCCTGCTCTGCCACCAATTCCATGTGAGCTTGGCTCAGTCACTTAGTCTCTGGCCTTCCGTTCCCATCTGTACAATGGGATGAAGCCCTGCCATGCCTCACAGGGGTTGAGGATAAAGACATGAAAAACTGTCAGGCGCTCGGATGTTGCTGGGCTGGGAGCCAGACAGAGACCTTAGGTGCGGCTTACTTGGGTGAGATTTCACCCGGCGGCCAGAGGGCAAGACAGTTTCTTAAAATGATGACTGATTGATTGGGCAGGGGGAGAGGAGTGGGGTGTAAATCACCTGCCCCCTGAAGCTGGGGCTCCACGAAGGCCGTCAGATGTCGCAAGACTCGCCATACAAATGGCAAGTGTTGGCAGTGCCGAGCCATTGTATTTACAGCGGCTCATGTGCATTGGATCTGGAGTTGACAAAGCGTCCACCGACCTCAGTGGGTTTTGGACCAGCCCTGGGATTTCTGATGCTGCCCTGTGGATCTATGACCATTTCCCCAACCTTCGCTCGGTCCTTCCTTAACCTGCGCCTGAGTCCAGCTTCTGCCCCACAGTGGCAAGGTGCCTTCTGTTTCCTAAAACCCAGGAAATGCTGCAAGCCCTGTGCTTTCCATGGGCTGCTGCACAGAGCTTGGACCCGTTCAGTTCCGGCTAGACACTGAGCAAGTGCTTCATAGCGACTAGCAAAGACACAGCAGCTGGTTTATACCAAAAACTCCCGGCTTGTGCTAGCGTGTTTCTCTGCTGGCTTGCGAATATTTAAACAAGCCATGGACATCCTCTCCTGTCACTCTGACGTTCCCCCACCCCAGGGGTTTCTTTTATATCATGCAATGAGCTTCTGACCCCCTCGGTTTGGATTAGACCCTTATAACAAACCTTTATAACAAATGCTGTTCTTTTCTCTCTCCTTCGCCCCCCCCCCCCCCGACACACACGGATCCAGAGACTTAGATAGCAAAGAATTCTGCGAGTGTTTCCTAAAGCACTTAGCAGATGCGGGGAAAAAGGGTAGTCTGCTGGGAGTCCTAGTCAAGTGGCTGTATTTCTTAGCACTGATTTTCCTCTGGATGGGAGAGGAGAGTTCATTTCCTTTTCTCGCCAGCAACACTCTCCCCAGGTTTCTGCTTGTGGTGTTGAAAGGGATCCAGGCTGGGGGAGCAATTCTTTAATCCTCAGCTGGCAAAGGGAGACCAGGAATTATTGCCTTGGGCTAAAAGACCTTCCTGGTCCCCCAAGAGACTGGACTGATTTCTATAGCACCGTGCAGGGACCTGTGGCTTTACAGAACACCTTTAAAAAGGCACGGGCCAACATCTTGGCCCCACTGAAGGCAATGGGATGGTGAATTCATTCTGTGCCTCTACCATGAAGATCTTTAAAATGTGGATGCATGCAAGCAGGGGGCCAGATCCCAGTGGCAAATTGGGATCAGCTTATGGCTGTGATAACAACTTGCATCCAAAGATTGTGAGTTGCCTGGCTTTGCCCCCCTCTCACCAGTAGTCTGGTTTTGGACCAGCTCCTCCGCTGGCGTGAATCAGGATCGTGTCATTGGAGTCAGTGGTTTAGTTCCTCCTATTGGGTCTAGTCCATAGCTGCATTGGGAGAGATGCTTCTTCTAGAGTGTTTTCTAGTGCTCTGCTTAGCTGAGTTGCTGAGAGGCTGTGTCCCCTGGGAGCCTGTTGCACTCTCCCATCCATGGCTAATGACATGGCCTCTTCTCTCCCCCCCAACCCCCACCCCTTGCAGAAGTGGAGAAATGCAGCAAGAATGAATTCCGGTGCCAGGACGGCAAGTGCATCGCATACAAGTGGGTTTGTGACGGCAGCCCAGAGTGCAAGGACGGCTCAGATGAATTGCTGGAGACCTGTGGTGAGTAGCTGCTTGGCGTGGAACTGGCCGTCCCACGGCGGCAGGGCAGAGCATGGGTGCCGGGGAATGGAAGGCCAAGCTCCTGAGAGCAGCTGGAGAGAGGCTGGCTGGCTTTGCCGCGCAGCATGCAGGCTGGAGAGGGAGTGTGTGTGTGTGTGTGTGTGTGTGTGTGTGTGTGTGTGTGGAAATGCAGTGGGGGGTGGTTACCCCAGGGGAGGGGGAAGAGCTGTTTAAAGCTACAGGCCAAAGTTGGCCCAAGAACAAACAAAATTAACGAGCCAGGAATCGACGCAGGCTGGGGCTGAGGAGACGGTTTCTAAGCATCGGGGGGCTGGGATGGCTGCCGGGCGGGGCCAACAGCTTTGAGATGCAGCCGGGTGAGTGCATGGCCTGGGTTATGCGACGGGGTGGCCAGCACAAGCCGGGGCTCGCACTCCTGCCGTCCAGCATGCTGGTGCTGCACTGGGGACATTGCTGAGGGCGTTTCTTGCTTGTCTTTGCCAGAGTCGGTGAAATGCAAACCAGGGGAATTCAGCTGTGGGGGCCGCATCAACCGGTGCCTCCCCGAGTCCTGGAGGTGCGACGGCCAGGCTGACTGTGAAAACGGCTCGGACGAGCAGGATTGCCGTAAGTCGCTCTGCTGTTTGCTTCGGAGCTTGGTGCTGGGGGGGGGCCTCCTGGTTCCGGCAGCCCCTCTGGGCCCAGAGATTAACAGTACGTCCTGATCCCCAGCTTTAAATGCTGGGAGCGTGGCCTAGTGGTGAGAGGAGTCACAATGCCCTGTGTGAAGCTGAGAGCCGTTTCTGGGAGGGACTGGTTTGATCTCTGAGAAGACAGGGAATTATGAGTGTGGACTTGTGGCTGGGACTGGGGTCTAGGCTGCCATCGGAGGCATTCCTGCTGCACTAGGATATAGCTAGCTTGAATATGAGCAGGAAACGAGCCTGCCTGGGACCCTAGTACGTCCTCTAGGCTGGCCTGTTGCTGCCGGGGCTTCGTGGCGGTTGTTGGCGCCGGCTGGCTCAAATGGGGCTCCGTGGCGCAGACGTACCTGAAGAGGGATGATGAGGCATAAAGTGTGGCCAGTGCTATGGCCGAAAGGCACTGAAGGGGGCCCCGTCTCTCCCTCCCCTGCGGTTCTCGGGCCGCCAGTTGCATCCCTTGACTTGCTGCTCTCGCCATCCAGCCCCGAAGCGCTGCGCAGATGACCAGTTCCAGTGCCGCAGCGGGCAGTGTGTCTCCTTGGACTTTGTCTGCGACGAGGAGCACGACTGCGATGACGGGAGTGACGAGGCCGACTGCCCCGCCCCAACCTGCAACCCCAAAATGTTCCAGTGTAACAGCTCCCTCTGCATCCCCAAGCTGTGGGCCTGCGACGCCGACCCCGACTGCCCGGATGGCTCTGACGAGTGGCCCCAGAACTGCGGGGGCCTTTCAGGGCTCAAGACCGCCAGCCCCTGCCCACCGCTGGAGTTCCAATGTGGCAGTGGGGAGTGTATCCATGCCCGGTGGCGCTGCGATGGCGGCTTTGATTGCCAAGACAAATCGGACGAGGAGAACTGTGGTACGTTGGTCTCCCTACACGGAGACCTCTCCTGTCAGCTGCTGGTTCCCAGCCGCGCGGGGAGGGGCTGACACCTGATAGCAAAGTCCCTGGGCTCTGACGAACGACAGCTGTGATTGCACATGCCCCAGGCTCTAGACGGACGCGCAGAAAGGCCATGTGCTTTTTGGGGGCTAGGATTGAAAAAAAAAACCCAGGAATGGACGGGGTAGAAACTGGTGTTCGATTGCCCGGGGCAGGCGCAAAGACTGGGCCAGCCTGTCTGGGAAGTCCCATCTGTGTCTCAGTCTCTGCCTTCCTCTCCGTTCCCTTTAGTGAAACCCACCTGCCGCCCGGACGAGTTCCAGTGCAACGACGGAGCCTGCGTCCACGGCAGCCGCCAGTGTGATAACGAGTATGACTGCAGAGACCTGAGCGACGAGGTTGGCTGTGACAACGGTACGTGGGCATAGCCGAGCAGTGAGCAGGACCTGGGCTCTGACAAACCCAGCCAGGGTTCCTGCAGCTAGAGGGAGGCCATTTGAAGCAAAATGGTTCCGGTTCTGACCATAATCTCTAGAGGAACAAGCACTTCTAGAACCAGAAGTGGGGCCTAGGTTCTAAGAGGAGAAGGCTAGAGAGAAATTAGGAGAGTCTGTCTTAAATCTGGCAGATGTCTCCAGTGGAAGGACTTGGGTTTTGGATGTGACTCCTCCAATCCCAGATCTTCCAAGCCGGAAGAGATCAGAGGTTCTCAGAGGCTGGTGGTGGAATTAGCTGCCGTGCTGAGCTGGTCTCTGGAGAAGAGGGCAGACTGGACTCCACTGATGGATGAAGTGTTTCTCAACAAGTGGTCTCCAAAGTGATTTCCCCAGCCGTGGCCTTTCTCTGTAATGTGGGAGATGAGCTGTGCTTGCAAACCTCTCCAGATCTGTCTGAGGAGCCGACTCACACGGGGGAATTGCTCCTGCTGGCTCTCAAGAGCAACCCAGCATGACTCTCCAGACGCTCTTTCTTTTTCTTGCAGTGACGGCTTGCGAAGGTCCCGACAAGTTTAAGTGCCGCTCTGGGGAATGCATCGCTATGGACAATGTGTGCAACCGGCAGAGAGACTGCAGGGACTGGTCTGACGAGCCCATCAAGGAATGTGGTAAGAACTCACCTTGTCTTGCAGTGAGCGTGTGTGGGATGAGGGGCCTTTCTGTGTCACGTGCTGCCTTGCAGCTTTGCCGCTTCTGAGAGCGTTGGGGCCACAGCCAGCTGGATAGGTGAGGACATCAGGCTTTGTTGAACTGGGACAGCAAGTTTTTGCAATGGGCTCACTCGTCTTTGCTGTTGGACCAACGGATCCTGCAGAATCTCTGCTCTCCTGCGATGTGGGGTTGATGGGTTTCGAGAAAGGGGCAGTTGGTGTCGTTCTACCAAACCTCTCTGCTCAGGACTGGCTTTGTACAAATTGTGTGGAGCTGGGTTAGGCAGGACAGGTGGGTTAAGTGACCATGCGGGGACTTCAATAGGCAGAGCAAAGCCTTTTGACTCATGCCCTCACCCGTCTCCAGATACGAATGAATGCCTGGCCAACAAAGGCGGCTGCTCCCACATATGTAAAGATCTCAAGATTGGGTACGAGTGCCTCTGTCCTGAGGGCTTCCAGCTGGTTGACCAGAAGAAATGCAAAGGTAGGTTTCTCCACCCCTCCAGTGACCTCCTGCCCCAGCATTGCGGCGTGCAGCTTTGATGTCTCCTGCCGGCTGCGATGTCCGGCTTGGAGAAGTCATTTTAATTATCTCGCCCTCGCTGGGGAGGCGATTCCTGTGACTTTGAGTGGCAATGTCTGGAAGCAGCACACTTGGAGGCTGGAGAATGTTCCCAACAGCGCCATGGCCTGCAGACGTTGGAGGTGTGGGGCCGGCGGTATCCTCCAATGGAGCTGCTCCTCCGTCCTGCTGGTGCAAAGGCAGATCTGCTGGGATGAAAGGATGCGCAGCCCCTTAAGAGCTGCCAGCCCCTTGCTGCTGCACAGATGGCTTCGGCCTCCAGCCTGAAATTGGCGTAGGCTGGTTTTTGTTACAGTGGTGAACGTCGTTTCCTTTCCAGAACCCGCTCCCCATTCGAGCTGCCCAGCCCCATTTTAATACCTCAGACTGAAATGCTTCTCAAGGCTTGCGGCTTCCCGAACGCGTGCGGCTTTCAGCCTTGTGGGAGTTCTTAAAACACACACACACCTTTATTTTTCTATTTCAAACCTATGCTAAGCTGTCCTGTGCCTTGCGTCTGTTTCGAGGGTATTTAACCACTGCTCTCGGCTTGCAGATATCGATGAGTGTCTGAATCCCGATGCTTGTAGCCAGATCTGCGTGAACCTGGAGGGAAGTTACAAGTGTGAATGTAACGAAGGATACCAGATTGACCCCGCTACCAAAACCTGCAAAGCAATTGGTATGTGGACACGCCTGGTCCTTGGTGACCCCTCTTTTGAGCTACATTCCTGTATCTGTTGCCCAGTCAGGGGCTAAAAAAAGAAAAGCTGCTGAGCTAAAAAGCTTTTCTTGGAAACTGGCACATCTCTTTCCATGGCAGTGCAGCACCTTCCGGCTGCTTTTGCCCATCCCAGGTCTGTCTCAGCAGCCCCTGCTTTTAAGAGACTCCCCCAGCTGTGCTTTGCTCTGTTAGGGTTGGGTGACTCACGCAAAATCAAAGAGCAGGATGTTTGTGTAAGAAAACTGACTCATTAATGAGAAGCCGCACTTGCTATCTTCTGGCACTGGGCATGGCCGGGCAGAAACCGTCCCTGGGGGAAGATGGCCATGGCCATGCTTGTGTTGTCACGGTTACAGCCGGTGTCTCGGTATTAGACTATCCCTCTCTGTGCCCGTGGATGGCAGGAACCTGGCCCGTCATGCACAGATCGATGCCAACTGGCCAGCCCTGTC
The DNA here is from genome assembly GCA_007922155.1 of Mesoclemmys tuberculata. NCBI lineage: Eukaryota > Metazoa > Chordata > Testudines > Chelidae > Mesoclemmys > Mesoclemmys tuberculata. The sequence continues at coordinate 1,643,378 of ML675714.1, forward strand.
TCATGGTCCCTCTCTCCCTTCCCACCAGGCACCATTGCGTACCTCTTCTTCACCAACCACAACGAAGTGAGGAAGATGACGTTGGATCGCAGTGACTATGGCAACGTCATCTCCCATCTGAAACACGTGGTGGCTTTGGACCTGGAAATTGCCGAGCGCAAAATCTACTGGTCTGATCTGTCTCAGAAGAAAATCTACAGGTAAAGCTGGCTCCAGCAGGGCATCCCGGTGACCTTGGCAGGGATGCCCAGGAAGCCGCCTTCCTAACCTGGGTCCCTCTGAGGCCAGGGCAGCATGTGCTGGAGACGAGGGTGGAGGGAAGCTGACACTGCCGCTCCCTCGTCTGTCACTGTCCTGGGCACACACGGAGGACGCTAGTTTTCAGGCCGGCTAGTCTGGCATCCTTTCACCCACGCCACAGTTGGTGTCTGACCCTCTGCTGGGGGGAAACCCACACCAATCCTTTGACTTGGTTTGAGCTACGCCCACTGGCCGGTTGTCTCTGCCTGCTTGCAGCCCTGCTGCGAGGATGGCCTCGGTGCCGCTCGGCTGGAGCCCTCACCCATCTCTCTCCTCCGTAGCACCCTGATCGACCAGGCTGACAACTTCACCCAGCACAGCACCGTGATCGGCAGCGGCCTCCACGCCCCGGACGGCATTGCGGTTGACTGGGTCCACGGGAACATCTACTGGACAGATGCCGAGCTGGGCACCGTGTCTGTGGCCAGCAGGGAGGGCGCCAAGAGAAAGACGCTGATCCAGGAGCCCGGCGCCAAGCCACGTGCCATTGTGCTGGACCCCAGTCATGGGTACGTGGATTTAAAGCCACCTCACCATGGTGCTCAGAGAAAGGAGGGGGAAGTGGCAGCCAGGCCCGGTGCCAATCTGTGAGTTTGCTCTGGGCCGGCTGGTCCCCTGGGAGGAGAACTCAAAACGAGATGGGCTCGTCTCTTAACATGAGCTCTCTGCCCAGCGTCAGCGCGTTCTCCTGCCCATGGCACTGGATAAGGCTGTTGCCCTGAGCCCTTGGGGCAACTGCTGCTTTCTAACTGCTCCTTGTGCTTCCTCTGGGCCCTGTTAGCTTCATGTACTGGACGGACTGGGGGGCCTCCGCTAAGATTGCGAAGAGTGGCCTGAATGGAGTGGACAGCTTTCCACTGGTGAAAGAAGGCATCGAATGGCCGAACGGAATAACTCTAGGTATGTGGTGAGAGGCAGGAGTGAGTCTGTCTGTCTGTCTCTGTCTGTCCCATTGTCCTGTGCCAGAAGGGCACCCGCACAACTTCCCCTTCAGGAGAGTCTGGGGAGGAGAATGCAGGTGGAAACGAATCATGAACCCAAAGTGGATTTGACCGATAGGGTTTCACTGGCGCCGGTTGAGGTGAGCCCTCGAGGCTCCTTTCAGGCCTGCGTTTCTATGAGTCGAAGAACCACCAGCCAGCTCAGAGTAGAACTAAGCTGCTGAAAGTGCTTTCCCGGTGTATTGACCTTGGGGGATTCCCGTAACAAATGGAGGAGAATTTATTGGCCAAGATTTTCAAGTCGGGGGGCCAAAAATTACAGCCTAAGTGAATGAGTTTCTTGGGACCCTCTGCCACTTCTTTAGGCCCCTACATACAGCTGTTCTGAAGGCCCTGGTCAAGAAGCTGTCTCAAGTTCGACTCCTGCCTCGGTGAAGTGTCCTGTTGGGACCACGGAGGTTTCAGGCATGGGTACTGGTGGCTCTTGCAGACCCAAAGATCTCTTGTTTCTGTAGCTCTGGGTGAGCATCAGCATGGAATGGAGCATAAAATGTTCCCTTCGTGTGCCTGGATTGTCCCCAGCTTGGTAGAAGCTGAAGCCAGTCATGGCCCAACAGGATCTAGCTTCGCTAGGAGTTGGCGAAGGTCTCTGAGAGGAGCACGCCATCTCCCTGTGCGACTCCTGTTCACCTGTTGCCTCCGGCATCTTCACTTTCCCCGGGTCTATTTCAGATCTGGTAAACCAGCGCCTCTACTGGGTGGACTCCAAGCTGCACTCCATCTTCAGCATCAACGTCAACGGGGGGAGCAGGAAAACCATCCTCGAGGATAAGGAGCGACTGGCTCACCCGTTCGCTGTCACTTTCTTTGAGGTGAGTTCGGCTGGCTGGGCTCAGCCTCGCAAAACCAGGGCAGAAACGTGACCCCCCAGCCACAAAATCAAAGTACCGGCGGCTGCACTTTCAGAAGCAGCTGGTGACTTGAGGAGGGGCCTCTCTCTTTTTCAACACTGCCTAACTTGACGCCTTTAAAGAGGCCTGGCCGCCGCCGAGCAGGTGCCCTCTGCAGATCTGGGCCCTTTAAGGGATCTTGAGTTGGACGCCCAAAAATTGCTAGTTGCTCTGGGGGAAAAATGGTGATAGCAGAGTTAAAAATGGCTCCCCCCGTTCCCAGCGGCTGCTGTAGATATGTGAGTTTGTGTTTGTGGGTGACGCTGCCTTACAGGCGCCTGCCCGGCCTGGCAGAGCTGGGGGTTGTGTAGACACAAGGGAACAGCCAGTCCCAGGAGCTTACGGTTGAAGTGCCCTTTGAACCGGAGTCTCGACCCCGTGCTCAGAGCGCTGGGCTGAATGGGGACACTCTCCTCAATCAGTTAATCCAGGTCACTGATGAAAGCTAACATTGCTAGCTGCTCTTGACCCTGATTCGATCCTTTGGGTCAGCTGCTCTGCTTGAATTCTCTGGCGGCAGAGAGCTTGGCTGGACTGAGCCTCACGATGATAAAGGCCGTCAGCCTGTTGGACTCACTCTTGACAATCCTTTAGCTTGGACTTGAGAGACCGGGGGGGCCTTGCGTGTCCTGGGTGCGTGTCAGTTCCTCCATGGTCAGGGAAGGTCTGGGGTTGGCTGTACTTCGCACCCTGCAAAGTTCAGTGATGCAACGTGTTCTGGGTACAGATGCCAGGCCTCCGTCTCTCCCTGTCTCTCAATATTTGCTCCCTGGCAGGTGCCTTTGCTCTTTTCGGGGCTGGAATGAATGCGGGGCTGATGGGAGGGCGCCTTTTGATGTTCCATCTCTAATCCCACTTCAGGATAAAGTGTTCTGGACGGATATCCTAAACCAAGCCGTGTTCAGTGCCAACCGCCTGACTGGTACCAACGTCACTGTGGTGGCTGATAACTTGTTTTCCCCGGAAGATATCGTCCTGTATCACAGCCTGAAGCAGCCGGCAGGTATGACATGAGCCTCTCCCTGGCTAATGGGGTTCCCTGCTCCCTCCCCATCGTCACATCCAACCAGGGTGCGCAGGACGCGTGACTCTTTGTCCCTGCGGCTGGATCTCATCCCTCCTTCCCTGGGGCCTGCTTCGGTTTCTGTGGTCCTGCCTGGTCCTTTTCTGTGTTCATGCCTCTGCTTTTCGTGCCCTTCCAGGTGTAAACTGGTGTGAGAACCACCTCCCCAATGGCGGCTGCGAGTACTTGTGCCTTCCAGCCCCCCAGATCACCCTCCACTCGCCCAAGTACACCTGCGCCTGCCCTGACGACTTGCACCTTGGTGCTGACATGAGGAGCTGCTCCCCAGGTACACACGAGATCAGCAAACCCTTGCGGTGCTGGCTTGTTGGCATTTCCTCACTGTGTCTGTGCTGGGCTCTGACAGGCCCACTCCTGTCGTGTGGGGAGGGGAAGTGTTTCCTGGTGGTTGGAGCAAGGGAGCGGGAGCCAGGACTCCTGGGTTCTTTTCTCAGGGCAGTCACTGACACGCAGGGAAAGTCACTTCATGCTGCCTCCCTAAGCCACCTGGCAAATGGGCACAGAAATGTCTCCACCCTCAGTGCCGCTGAGTATTCAATTCTCTCTTCTTCCCATAGCCCCACCTCCACGTCGTGAAGTCCCTACTGCCCCCGGCACCACGCCTGCGAGACCTGCCGCCCGGACAACGTCTCTGGCACGGCTGCACACCACGACCAGTACAATGAAGCAGACGACGCGGCCACTGCCTGCCACCGGCGGGGTGCTGACCACGCGTGCCGGGCATGGCCCTCACCTCACCACGCTCGAGATGGTCACCCTGTCCCAGCAGGGTAAGAGCCCCTTTCTCTTCATTGTTCCCCAGCCCAAGCTGAGGGGCAAACAGCCCCCCTTGTTCAGAGCCAGAAATGCTGTCTAGTTGCTAGAACATAGGGGACAGGGAGTCTGGACTCCTGGGTTCTCTGGGAGGGGAGTGGAATCTAGTGGTTAGAGCAGGCAGAGAGGCAGGCCTTCTGGGTTATGCTCCCAGATCTGGGAGGGCTGCACAGTCTAATGGTTAGAGCAGGATGGTGTTGGTGTCAGGATGCCTGCCTTCTGTTTTTGGTGCAGGGAGAGGAGTGTGCTCTAATGACTAGACAGCAGGGGGGCGGGGGGTCACTAGGAATTGTCTCCTGGGTTCTAATCCTGCCACCAACTTGCCAGGTGAGCTTGGGCAAATGGTCTTTTGTGCCTCAGTTTCCCCTCTGTAAAAGGAGGCCAGTGCAATCAAATACATTCAGCTGCAAAACGTAAAGCTGAGATTCAGCCCGTCCCTCTGTTGGAGCGCCTGACCCCTGTGATGGCAGGGGTTCTGTGCCACTCCTGGGAGAGATGTGCTTGTCCAATAAAGCCGTCCTGTCTGTCCTGATAACTTGGCTCCCTTCCCTCGGCCGAGTGCTAACTTGCATCTTCCCCTAGCTCGCAACGACATCGCTGCCAATGCCAACACAGAGAAGCACGGCAGCCACACCGCCCTTTCCATTGTCCTGCCGCTGGGTAAGTTCCCTGACAAATCCTTCTTTGTCTGCAAACAAAATTGCCAGGGGCCTGCATCCTGGCTGTTCCTAGCCTTTGCAGCGGGGGGGGGGGGGGGGAAGAGTGTCTCTTTGTGGCTGTAGAGGTCAGCTTCTGGACTCGGGAAGGGGAGGGCATTAGCAGGCATCGGGGGACCATGGTGAGGGGACTATCTCAGTACCTGAGAGAGAGACCTCTGTTACCTCTGATTCTTCCCACTGTCAGTGTTTCTCTCTGACCTCACTGCAACCCCTGTGTGCTTAAATGCTTTGCTGGGTCAGGACCGGTTAGCGGGGTTCTGGGGCCTGTGGGAATTTCATGTGCTGGTGGCTTCCATATTGAATGGATACAGACTGCGCCTCTGCCTCCTGCAGGGGGGATTAAACAGGACTCCTCGGGTTGTACGTTTCATTCCAGTGCCGTTAGAGCACAGCTACAATAACTGCCCTTTCCTCTCCTTAGTGCTCGTTAGCTTAATTGCCTTTGGTGCTTTCCTGGTGTGGAAGAACTGGCGTCTCAAGAACATCAACAGCATCAACTTTGACAACCCTGTCTATCAGAAAACCACGGAGGATGAGATTCACATCTGTCGGCGCCAGGACGGGTACACATACGCCTCGGTAAGCTGGCTTAGCTCCTGCTCCCGCGTTGGGATTTTTTTAGAACTCCTGTCAGGAGTCATCAATCCCTCCCCAGCATTCAGGTGGTGAGGAGCCAGTGTCCCCAGTCTACTCCACTGGGTGTCTTCCTAGAGCCACAGGTGTGGGGTGTTCCTAGCAGCCAGGAACAGCTGAGCAAAACCCACCTTTAGTTTGTCAGCAGCTTAGAAAATTAAAGGGGTTATTTTGGTTTTAGCGTCTTTAACTGACAGGAACACCTCTGCCCTCTACCCGATGGAATCAGTATAGTTTGACTGTCCTCACCCCTACATAGCTAACAGTGAAGAGGGGTTCTGAAGCAGATGTTTCTGTGTGCTGTTTTCCAATGGCCAATCCATCCAAGCTATCCAGAATGTCACAAAATAGTGACAAACCATAAAGTCTGAAGCAGCTGCTGATTTGTTAGGATTCTCAGGCTTAGCTAGGTCTCTGCCATATCTTGTGAGAGGGAGAAACCTTTTGGTAACATCTGAAATCTGCTTCTTTAACAGAGACAGATCGTCAGCTTGGAAGACGACGACGTCGCCTGAACTGTGGCCCTAGGGACATGCCTCTTGCCGGACTTCGCTGCTCGTTTCACGGGAGGAAGGGACACTGATGTCTTTCTCCTCCAGACTTGATTCTTTCACGACCGTCCAACCCACCGTGCTGCATCACTTCCTGAGTAACTTGATGAGCCTTGCGCTTCTTACCCCCTTCCCCAACACACACTGTTCGCTTGGATCTCAGGGGAGGAGGAAGCGCACGTGGTTTGACTCCTGGTTTTTTATGTTTTATATATTTAATACTTTTTGTACATGACACAGTCAGTTTCCCCCCAAGACGTGCCTGCTGCTTTTCTTCCGTTTGATCTGGGGAACGTGGAGAACTTTTCTTGCGTGTGTGAAGGAGAAAAGAAATCGGGTCAGAAGGAAACACGACTTCTCTGGATGGAAGGCTGGGAGGCTCCAGTAGTTCGGCTGGGGCCACGGTTGGGTCAATTTCACTAAATGACGAACGAGCAAGGAGGAAGGATTGGAGCTTGATCCATAACAGGGACTTAAAAAAACCAAACCAAATCGGTGCTGCCGTCACATTCGTGTTCAGTGTCTGTCTGTGCCCCCCTTCTGGGGAACGGCTGTTTGCTTAGATCAGGAATCCCGCCCCACTCGCCCTGACGCACCCAGGTGCCATCTCCCTTTCCCAAGCAGGAAAAGACTCTTCAGAATCCCCCACCCCCAAAACGATCCAACCCACATGCTTCTCTGGGTCAGGAAAACTGGCCAGGCTTATACTAAACAAAGCAGGATGGTTCCAAGGAGGTGGATCAGTTGTGGTCCCCCTTTGCCAATTGCTGTCTCATGTCCAAAGGTAATTCCCCCTCCCCTGCCCGCCTTGCACTTTTTTGGTCTCTTTTCAGGGGTTTCTATATTTTTGTAAGGTTTTTGGTGACTTTTTTTTTTCCCTCCCTCCCTTTTGCGATGTGGGGTTGGGTGGAGCACGGGGAGAGCCAGGAAGAAATCCAAGTCAAGTTCAAAAAGCTTTTGTTGCATTAGTCCTGAGCGGATGCTTCATACTGTAGATCCTCTGTGCATCTGGTGGGGAGGGCAGAGAAGAATGGTTTGTGCTGGCCAGGACAGTAGGAAACTGAAGCCATTATAATGTGTTCGGACTTTTTGTAACTGTTTACAGTCGCCACATGCCTTAGCACTTTGAGTCTCGATAACAACTCTGGATCTGCTGCCTTCTCCCCTCGCCAAATTCCTCTCTCCTGCTTTGTTTGAATGCTTTTATAGCCCACTCTCTATGCCTGTGTGTCCTTTTTAAAAAGGTTTTGTGCAGAAGGATTTGGTAATTCACTGAGTTCTGCACCCTACCAAAAATACCCCCAAACTAAAAGTCTGTGGCTAGTCTTTAAAAGCCTTTGTGAAAGACCAGAGTTTGCTTTCCACACAGGTACTTGAGTTTTGAAATCTGTTTGCTATTTGCATCTATGGACTGATGGCCTAATCCTGCATTGCCCACACTTGAGTAATTTCACTCTCCAATATCTGTGCAGGAACCAGGGCTTACATTTGCCTTTCTGCTCTGATTCGAACTCTCTCTATTCATTCTGTCTTCAGTAATTTTTTAAAAAAACAAAACTGCTGGCTCCATGTGGATTTTAATGAGGACGATAAAAGTGGGGGGAAGCCAGCATACTGTTACAAGATCTAAAGGTTAAAGATAACAGAGGCAACTTTATAGTCTTGGCTTAGCCCTCCCTTTGACAGACGGAAACAACGCTACAACCCACCACCAAGAACTCCCCCTCTTTTCCTGAAGCTGTGAAAGATTCAATTTCTTTCTTATTTTGAAGGGTGTAAATAATAGCTGTGTACAGCTCGTGTTATATATTTCCTTTGCACAAAAAATTGCCTCTTTTGTGTTGTATATTTTTGGTTGGAGCTGTTTCCTGTATGTAAAATACGATTTATTTATTTTCCTGATTCATGGTTGCTGAGTTAACTTAATCCTTTGTCCCCTCCTTTTTTGGGGGCGGTGGGGGTGTCTCCTCCTATATTTAAGCTTTTAATGTATAAAGAGATATTTGCACTATTGAGTGTCCTCAGTGGCCCTGACCGCTGCCTATGGAGGGAAAGTACGTGTGTGGCCATGGCATTTGGGTGTCAGATTTTAATCGATGTGTTTAAAATTTCTAGCCTAATGGGATCAATTAAATTTTGGAATGGAAATGATTAGTATAAACTTCGTGTCCTTCTCTTCCTAATTAATAGAGAATCTTAATTAGTCAAAACTCCCTTTTTCATGAGGGGACAATGGTTTTCCCTAGTTCTACTGTCTCCCTATTCAGGAAAGCTTCCGCTGCCCTGGCACCGTCAGCAGGTGCTGAAAGTTACGGCTGTGCTTTCCTGGGTGGATTATCCTGGAGGTTTCCAGATTCTCTCTCCAGCGGGCACACCTACTTGTAAATTGCCTGGCCTTTGTGCTGATACTTAATCAGAAAGTGGGCAACATATATTGATCTGTATGTCAGTTGCAACCAAAATAATCATTACCCTTGCCTATTTATATATATAAAAAAGACATTAGGCATCCAGTGATTGTGTAATATTGCCCAGCCATTTACCCTCTGAAAGGGGTTTTGAGATGGATCAGAATAGGCAGCGGTTTTTGTTTTATGCCCCCTCCAGCTGTGGGATCCATTGTAACCAAAACTGAGCTTCGTTCCTCAAGCTTTTGTATGCATCACTCAGTCTCGCATGTGACTTCAGAATAAAGCACAGGGTGGATGCGCTTCCATAGCCCCAAACTTATTTAAACAAAGTGACTCTGAAAGGACAAGGGGGAAAACCACACTCTGGTAATCGGTTTTCTCTACAATGTTTAAACTGTTGCCTTTTATATAAAAAAAGAAATGCCTGCAACCTGTACCAGACACCTGTATTTTGTCATCCAATTTGTCATTTCAGTTACCTAAAGCCCAATGTTCAAAATTGGCTTAAATCAAACTGGAACTGGTGTCTTTCTGTCAAATACAGAGGCCTTCTGCTGCCAAGAGTTCTGGACTCAAGGTCCTGGGGAGCTATTAAGGAAATGTCTCCTTTTTAGATTGAGATGATAATTACACATGTCTGTCTTGGCTTTACCAATCACAGATGTTTGTTTGGTTTTAAATGGCAAAGCAATGGGCCGAGGGCTTGTTTTGCATAGGACCTGCTCCAAAGCCAGTCTTTCTCAGGGGCCTTTGAATCAGGCCTGGAGAACGGAGGCTGGGGCGTGGAGTGGATGTGGAGTGGACGTGCATCAGCTAGTACTCTCTCCTGTTCTCCACCAGCTGCTGGCCTCCTGCAGCAATCTCCTTCTGACACAAGCCAAGCTCGCTGCCTTGTCAGTGCAACCTTTAAGCTCTTTGCTGTCTCTAATGATCTTTTATGTGTAGCCGATTTCAGTGGCTCCCATGCCCTTCTGAAGCAGGGGGAGTGAATTAGAATTTCTCTGGGGGTTGATTTGTATTTGATCTGATCTTAGCTCCACAGGCCCTGGCCCTGGTCATGCTGCTCATGAAGAACTGTTGGTTTCTGAGCTTTTTCTTGCCTGGCAGCTGCTTTGTTTCATGCTTTGAATCTCCACCTGCCATGTTGGGTAACTGCTTCCATTGGGCTCTAGCCAAGTCTCCCAGCTGGGGAGAAATTGAAAAAGGAAAGCCTGGGCTGTTTCAAAGGAATCTAAGGGAATTAAACACCCAGCTTCAAGGGGAGCGGGGTGCTAGTCTCATAAAACTGTTGGGAAAAACCCTGCCTGAAAACTGTTCGGGTTAAAGTTGTCCTAACTCTGCTTCCAAGAGCTAAACCCGACTGCCTTGATTCTGTTTCTTTTCTGCCTTGGCTTTTTGGGGTTTTTTTCTTCTTACCTTCCAGACATGGGGCAGGAGCTCCAGTTTCTACACCCATTCTTTGCCTGGTTCGAAACTGATCTCCTGCCGCCTGCCTTGTTCAAGTGCTGGGGTTATAAATGTTTCATCAAGTTCCTCCTTTTTGCTGTGCCCATAAAAACAATCAAACTGCAAGAGGGCAATTGAGTAAATCTGCTTCTCTTCCACACAGCTGCTCTGATCTTGCCCTTGTCAATTCCTCCTTCAGTGAAGTCTGGGGCAGGGCTGAAAATTGTAGGAGAAGGGGCTGGTCCCAGTTCCTTGCCTGCTGGCTAGTGGGGAAAATGGATGAGCAAGTTTGCTGAGGGATTGGGGAACTTGGCTTTTTTCATGAAGTAGGCCTCCTGATCCAGCTGTCGGGTCTGTCCATCCCCCCCGGTCACAGTTCTATCTGAACCAAATATGCCTTAGGAGGAAATTTTTCACAGCTCTCCTTGCTGCTAACAGCAGTTCACAGATGCCAACCCCAGTGCTGTTCGCTGCCCCGGTGTAGACAAGCCTCTGCGGTTATAAATGCTGTTACCTAAACCATGTCTGAGGGGGGGCTTTAAAACACCAATCCCTCCTCAAGGGCCCTGGCACTGGTTTCCATGTTACCCTGCAGCGTTTTGAACCAGTGTCCCCTTGGCTGTGGCAGGTTTTGGCAAAATAGACAACAAATGAGCTGGGATAGGAAACCAGAGCAAAGATGGCCAAGGGTGTGGCGGTCCTGGGTGGTGGCCTGGTGTGAAAATCCCAGGACTTGAGCCAGATGCTCAAAGCTACTTAGACTCCCCTGGCTCCTATTGATCCAATGGAAGTTGGGTGCCTAAACACTGTGTCAGAGCCTGCTATCTTAGCCTGGAACAGGAACAGAGGCAGTTCCCAGCTGTGCGCTTGACAAACAGCTGTGGGGCTGCCCCCTCATCTCTCCAGCCACTGCAGGGGCCACTTAACCAGCTTTCTACTGTAATTTCCCTAGGAGGGTGGCAAAGCACTGGAATGGGTTACCTGGGGAGGTGGTGGCATCTCCATCTTTAGAGGTTTTTAAGCTGCGCCTTGACAAAACCCTCGCTGGGATGATTTAGCTGAGGATAGTCCTGCTATGAGCAGGGGGTTGGACTAGATACCACCTGAGGTCCCTTCCGACTTTAAGATTCTATGATTCTATCAGAGCTTTAAAGGAAGGCATGATCTTCCTTCATGTGTGGGTTCTGTTTGAACGGGCTCGTCCCCTGCTTACCAAGAATACAAGGGCCAGCATTGAGAAAGAATTAGCTCACAGGCCTGCCTTCTGTGGCCTTCAGTTTGAAAATCCTTCCTTAGGCTGTGCAGCCCCCCTTCCCTGCTGGTGTCTGTCCGTCCTCTAACCGCCACTGATTGACCAAAACCCTAAATGCACCAGAATGGCACCTTGTTTCTTTCCAGTTATTGCCTGGCCTTTTCCACCAGGCCAATGGTGCAAGCCTTTGCCTGAGTGGGGATGAGGATCTCCAGTGGAGTCTCATAAATGTTAGCAAAGGGGTGATTGCAGATAAATTTCCCCCAACACAGAACTCTCTTCCCTTGCAGTGTTAATCAAAGCGCTCACCATGGGAGGCCAGCATCATTATCCTCAGTTTACCAAGGGGGAAAGTGAGGCACAGGGGGAGAAATTAATTTGCCCAAACTCACACTGCAGGTCAGTGCCAGAGCTGGGAACTGAACGTGGCGCCTCTGCAGAATCAGCAGTGGTTCGGTTCGGCTCCGCCGTAACTTGTGTTAACGTGGTGGAGAGCTGCCGTTGGATGTAGGTTTGCCAGCCTGGGTGGGGAGACAATTTGGGCCAGTGTGCTGCTGTTGTGCAAACAGCTGCAAATCATCTGAGGAGCTAATTTGCAAAGGGCAGGGGTAAAGGTCCCGGCAGTGAGGGAAAGAAGGTAGCTGAATACAGCAATGCTCTTGCCGGAAGGCTGCAGTGTAACGTGATTTTATTTTGGAGATGTCACAATCCAACACATGTGACCCCAAAACTAGAGAGAGAGAGAGACGAAACAGGCTGCTCCCAGGAGCAAAGGGGCACGATTCACCCCACTGTATGTGAGGCTGAGACACAGATCACAGCGTTTCCTATAGAATCTCCCTGCCAGCTGCACCAGGAAAAGCTCCTTAAATGTATAGTGACAGCCAGGCAGATTCGGCTGCCTGCTGGCCTCTCCCCACTGCCGGAGAGGGAGGCATATAACTAGGGCTTGAACTTGGTGCCATTGGGTGCTGGGACAGCCTGAGCATTGGTCCCTGCCAGCCAGCTTGCGCCATGGGGCAGGGGACAAGGACATTCTCCTGCCAGCGCCTGCCAACGAGCCCATGCACGCGAGATGTTTGACGAGCTCTCTGCCGGAGACGCTGGAGCTGGTCGCTCAGCTCACTCGCCTCGGGAGGGGCTTAAGGATTTGTCCCAGATGCTGCTGCCTCATCAGCGGAGCCAGGACTCCTGGGTTCTAGCCCCAGCTCGGGGAGGAGAGTGGGGTCTGGTGGTGGTGGTGGGGGGGGTGTTCCTCAGCTCAGGTCAGGGCCGGAGAAGCTGGGGCCTTTGTCTGCTGAGGGGAACAAGTGTGCCGTTGGGGGTGGGCTCTGCCCCTTTCTTCTATTGTCCAGTGCCATCCTGCCGTGGAGGCTTACCCGCCAAGGGCAGCTGTGACGATGACAACGTGGCTCCAGTGGGGCAAGTGGCTCTGGGGCCTTTCTTCACATGCAGCTGGGTCGAGGCAGCTACCGTCAACACCCGCCCCGCGCCCTCCCCCACCCCCCCACACCTTGAGGCCCATTTACTACTGATTAATTTCTGCCCCATCCCCCTTTGCTTCGGCCGGGCCCGTTTAGCACTGCTTGCCTCGGTGGTACGGCCTGGTTTTGAGCAGGTGCTCTAGCAAGCACACGGCCGTGGCCCCCCCCCCCCGGCCTGGCGCCGGGGGTTAGCACCCAGTGGGAGGTGGTGGTTATCCAAGGCTACCTCACACAGCAGCTTGTCTGTCAAAGATTAGTACAGGAACGTGCAGGGGAGGGGGCGGGGGCGGTACAGTCACACATTCCCTCATAGCATGACTCCAGGCCCTGGGGTTTTGAGGCAGACAAGCAGTAGTGCAAGACTTGCTCTGCCAGCAATGGAGCTGGTGACACCGCAGCCCCGGGAATAGACCCCCCCAGAGTCCTGTGTCCCAATCTCTGCCTCCCCCTCCCCCCCCCGGGGGCATTCACACACTGCAGCGCTGGTCACCTAAGCCCAATGCTTTGTGGCACTGTACAACCCCACCTTCTTACATCAGGGCCCAGCCCTGCGGCTCCAGGTCAGCCCGGGGGCTGGATGTCTAGGACCATGCATTAATGGCACAAGGGACCCCCCCCCCCAATGTGTGAGCCAGGGTGGCCACTGTCCACCAGGGGCAGCAGACCAGTGCCTCTGGCAAGGGAGTGGGGTTTAGTGGTTAGAGTGAGGCAGGTGGGCTGGGCTCCAGGACGCCTGGTTCTAAGCCCACAGCACTGGGCAGGGAGGCCTGGGGGGGGGGGGATTCCAGTGTTTAGCACAGTATGAGCATAAGGCAGTGGCTGGGCCACTCTGTGCCTCAGTTTCCCCCTCCAGCACGGTCGTTGAAGCTGTTGTGTCCCCCCTCCCAGCCACAAGCCTCGTGTCACAGCACATGCCATGCAAGTGCTGGACTCCAGCCACCCTGAGCCCCCCCGACGCTGGCTGCCATGTGGGCAGTGCACCTCAGGCCCCCTGCGCGTTTGTCCTGCCAGGGTGGGCTGCCCCCTGCCAGGCACCCAGACACCTGGGTTCCTCCTAGCTGCCAACTTGCACCCATCATGCTCAGCCCCCGCAGGCTGCTGGCTTTGGGCCTGCCGTTACCCCAACTCACTGCCAGTGGCCGCCGTAGGGGGAGGGGGGGAAACAAAGCTGTCCCCTTGGGCACGGGGTGGTGGGGCAGGGGTGCTAAGCGGATGCCGCAAACCGGCTTTGCGGCTCAGGCTGGCTTGGCCCCTGGCCTCGCATTAATGAACCTGGTTGTGGGGGTGGGGAGCATGTTTGCGAGTGTAGCGCTTTGCTAGTGGGGAGCCCTCGGCGAGGGATCACTGGGGGGAGGGGGGCATGGTAGGTCTGGTTTGGGGAGGGTGGGGGCAAGACGAGCCCAGGCTGGGATAGGGGCAGAGGGGACAGCACCGCACCCATCGGCTGCCACGGCTCTGCCGGGCTCGTACACCTATGTGCTCATCGGCTGAGGCCAGGCTGGTACCAAACCCGCAGTGCCTGGCCAGCCGGGGAGGCAGGGGGGCAGCATGTGTCCAGCCAGCACCCTCCCAGGCTGCTGCCATGAGGCGTTAGCAGCCCCTGATGGCTTGAGCTGGCGCGCCCCCTCCGTGGGCCTGAACAGCCGGTGCTGGGGCCTTTCCCAGCCCAGGGCCCTGCTCCCCATCAGCCGTCCAGGAGCCACGGCCCAGCGCCGGCTTCGTAGGACAGCAGCACGCCAGGGAGGTGGGCCACAGGCCATGCTGGGCTGCAGCGAGGGGAGGTTTGTTGTGACACTGCTTGAAGGAGGCCCCCCCCCCAGCCTCACCATCTTTGCACGGCTCGTCTCTCCCCGCCCCACCTGGGCTAGGCCCCCAGGCTTCGGCGCCATCGTAGGGGGATGTGCAGGGTGCTGCAGCCTGCGGCGTTTGTAAGAGAGCCGGGCCGACCCCGAGCCATGTATTCCTGTCTCCCCAGCCTGCCTCGTGGGCCCACCGTTGGCTCTGAGCCACGGGCCCAGGCAGGTCCTGGCTGTCCCAGCACCCAAGCTGGGGGCACCCGCAACATTTGAACCCAGCACCTCAGGAGAGACAAGGGCAAGGCCCGCAGCCTCAAGCCCAAAGGAGGCAGGCGAGTAGTTACATGTCATGCCAAGCGCTGTACTGCCCCACTGTGAGCCAGGCCCTGCCCGAAGGGGCTCGCAGGCTAAAGAGACAAAGGTTGGGAGGGGAAACTGAGGCATAGTGACCCACCCTAGGTTACCCAGCAGGACCCACAGTCTGAGGTCCGCTCTTGACCAGCCCGGAACCAGAACATGCTTTTTTCCCACTAGCTTTATTTTGCAAAGGGTCATAAATGGGTTTACGTGCAGTAAGACTGACTTCTGCGAATACACCCCCCCACGTATAAACTGAGCAGACGGGGGGGGTGGGTAGGGAGAGTATAAAATGTTCGCTACACACGCTTGGGGTGGGGGATCAGACAGCAAACGGAAGAAAAAACCCACCTCGGTTTGTACCATCTGTGATCTGCTTAGAAACCAGTCCCAAAAGACAGAACGCAAAACAAAAAGCCAGCTTAAAATCCCGACTGGGGCCTACCGAGGCAGCGTGTAAATGTGCAAACTAAACACAGCGGGAGTCATAAGGCAATAGCCAACCCTGCTCGGCCCAGCAGCTGCCGAGGGCCTAGACACTGTGTGATTAAAATAATTTATAGCTTTAGTTTTTTTCTTGGTGTATATTAATATATAGATTTCATATACAAATAGGAATGGGTCCTGCTGCTCACTTGGGCTGAATTTCTTCCCCTGCCTTTGGCCGGAGAGAAATGAACCTTCTGGGAGAAGTTTGGCCCTTAAAAAACCTTCGTTATTGCAATGAAAAGCGATATAGAGCTAGGTATGGCTAGATGGGGGAGGTGCTGCCCCCTACTGGCCAGGTAGAGTAATTACCACGCTAGTTAACACCATCTGGGTCATGGGGTAATTTACTGGGCTGGAATTTTTAGGAAATTTAAAACAAAAAACAAAAACAAGAACAAAAAACAAAAAACCCAAACCGTGCTCCCTTGAAAAATCACTTCTGGAAACAGGGCCCCAGCTGCTTCCGCCAGAGAAATAACAGGGAGGAGAGAGGGCTTATTTTAAGGGGGGGGAAATCCAGAGGGGGAAACTGAGGCACAGAGCAACGGGACTTGCCCACGGTCTCACGCACTGGAGGGGGGGCTCTGTGTCTATCCTCTGAAGAGGGCCAGTGTACCCACCATGCACCAAAGAACCCCCGCCCCCAGTGCCAGCCCAAGGGGGATGCACAACATTGCTTAGCAGGGGAGCGGTGAGGGGCACTCCCAGCTGGCGTGATCGCCCATGGCATGTAAGAACAGCCCCTGGACAGGCATCCTTCAGCTGCTGCTGGAGAGAGGTCTAGTGGCCCGCGAGTTCTTTCCCATGGCCAAGCAGCCGTGGGACCTACCTCAGTGGCGACGTGGAAAACAGCCCTCCCCTCCCCCAGGGTCCGGCTGGGGCAGAGGCTCCCCCATCTGGGCTCCAACCACAGGCGGGCCGGGCCTTCTTAAGTTTCAGTGCTTGGGCGGAGGGCAACACGCTCCCCCATTCTCTCCCCACATCTGGATCAGCATCTTCAAGGCTGCCTGGATGGAAATGCCGCTTCCTGTTGCTGGGAGACGGGCTGGGGCGGGGGGAAACAGAGCAGGTCCCTCCTCCACTACTGAGCCTCGGTGGGCAGGACGCCTGCTGTGGGCTCGGCTTTTGGCTGCTTTGGGGTCCCCTGGAAGGAACATTTCAGCTTCAGCGTCAACCCGGCCTCAGCCCCATCCGCTCTTGCACTGTCCCCATTTTGCAGATGGGGAAACTGAGGCACACAGCGACACGCACGGCCGATCCAGTCTTCGGACCCGGCTCTTCCACTCAGCGTGACCATCGCTGAGAGCTGGGGATAACGGCCCAGCCTTGGGGGGACAGACGGGGGGCCCCACATCTGCAGCTGTGTCAGTGTGCGAGACACGCCTAGGGGTGCCGGCACAGCCCCACAGCAGACACCCTGGGCGCTGCCTGCCCCCCACCCATCCCATCCCTGGCAGAGGACACTGGCCCCTGCTGGCTGCCTTGGTGCTGTGCCCCCCAGATGCTCCAGGGCCAGAGCTCCCTGGTGCTGGCAGCCCTGCCCACTGGTTCCCCCCGCGAGAGCCACATTGGGGCTGGGTGAGTGGGCGGCGGGGGTGGAATGGGGTGTGCACGTGGGGAGGGGGGGTCACTCACCGGGGAAGGCGACTTGGCGAAGTTCATGTGGGCGTAGAGCATGACGGCGATGTCGTTCTGGCCGGCCTCCAGCGCAATGGACAGGGCCGTGCTGCCGTCCTGCCAGAGGGGAGGGCGTCAGGGGCAGCGCTGGGGGCCCCTGGCTGCAGAAAAGGGGGCAGCCAGAGGGGCAGGCAGGGAACAGAGTTGCCCAGGGTGGGGGCCCCCCTCCGGCTGGAGACTCCCCACTGGGGTGACCTGTCCCAGCTCCATGGTTCAACCCCCAGCCCCCTCTTGCTGCCTGGGGGGAGGGAAGCACGGATGCTACCCCCAAGGCATCTGGACCCCCCACTCCCAGCTGACCTCATTGGTCATGCAATGAGCTGATGCATAGGCAAATGTGCTAATCAGGTCATTACTTCATTTGCATAGCCCCCCACGCCAGAATATCTGTAACCCCCACCTCGGGGGCGCCTCCCCTTTACATGACCCGGCCCAGGGGTACTGAGACAGGCCCCTGGCTGCGCCCCTCCCTGCCACCCTCGGGGGGAGAGCCAGGGGCCAGGGCACTCACGTGGTCGGCCAAGCCCACGTGGCAGGTGGGCGCGGCCAGCAGCAGGCGGACGATCTCGGCGTGGCCGTGTTCGCAGGCGCACATCAGGGCCGTGGAGCCGTCCGTGTCCTGCAGGTTGACGTCAGCTGCGCTGGCCAGCAGGGCCCGCACCATGTCCTGGCGCCCGTGGCTCACAGCCAGCATCAGGGCCGTCTGCCCCGCCTGGGGGGAGCCGGGGTTAGGCACAGCTGGGTGTGATGGAGGAGCTGGGGGCAGGATTGATCCACGGGGGGTGGGTGTGGAAGAGTCCATAGGGGAAGGACGGGTGAGGAAGACCCATAACTATTACCCAGCATCCTGACCACCACCCCCCGGCGTCCCTACACCCTCCCCCGCCCACACCTGGCTGGCTTTGGCGTTGACGTCACCCAGCCGCAGCAGCTGTCTGATGGTGGCCATGTCCTCGTCGGAGCGGCTGGCGGCCAGCGCCGTCAGCATGATGGCCGTGTAGCCCGCCTTGTTCTGCTTGTCCACATTGCACAGTCCTAGGGAGGGAAACTGAGTCAGCGGAGGGGAGCCCAGCCCCCCTCTCCCCTCCAGGCTAACCACTAGCCCACACTCCCCTCCCAGCGCTGGAACAGAACCCAGGAGTCCAGGCTCCCCCCAGCCATGCCCCTGCTCTAACCACTAGCCCCCCCCACTCCCTAAGACTGGAATGGAACCCAGGAGTCTGGGCGTCCCCCAGGCACCCCCCTGCTCAAGCCACTACCCCCCACCCCTGCCGCGCAGGGTGGGAACTCCCTGCCATGTCCCTCACCGCTCTCCAGGAGGCGCTGGACGACGGGGAAGTTGGAGTGCGAGACGGCGTAGTGCAGCGCCGTGTTCCCGTTCCCGTCTGCCACGTTGACGACGAAGCCCAGCAGCCGGGGTGAGAGGGCGCGGTAGGCGGCCAGGCGCCCCGCCACCACCTCGGGGGCCGCCTCCCTGTGGCACGACAGCTGCAGCCAGTCCTGCAGGACCCGGCCGTAGGCGGCCGTCTGGGGCGTGACGGGGAGAGAGGCTGTCACCTGTGGGGAAGGAAATGATGCTCCCCCCACCCTCACTTGCTCTGATCACTCGGCCCCACTCTCCTTCTGGAGCTGGGCTAAAACCCAGGGCTTCTTAACAGCTCCTACTCAGCCCACTGCCCCCTCCCGTCTCAGCCAGGGTCCGTGCAGCCCCCCTGCTTTCGTTTGGTTTAAATTCTCCCCCCGCCTCGAATTTCTCAGCTGAAACGATCCCAGTGCCTCATTTCACTTTGGGGCAGCATCAGGTTCTTGCCAGGGAAGGCTCCTGGTTGTTTAAACCCTCCTGCGGACCCCGGCCCCGTGGCTGGGCTGATAACCACGGCCCCACAGGCAGCAGATGCCACCAGGGGACCTGGCTGTAGTGCTGTCTAACTCCCTGCAGCTAGCCCAGAAGAGGGCAGTGTAATGGGTAGGGCACTGGCCTGTGGCTCCCAGGAGACCTGGGATCTGGCCCTGGCTCTGCCACAGGCCTGCTGGGGGAGCTGGGGCAAGTCACCTCCCTGTGCCTCAGTTTCTCACACGATGATCCTGACCTGCTTTGCAAAGGGATTGGGGCTCGCCTGATGAGATAAGCGGGGGATTATTCATGTTAATTCCACCGAAGCAATTAAAGCACCGCATGGGAAGCCTGGCCGTTGGCTAGCTGGGGGCAGGGAGGGCTGCGTGCAGATGAAATCCCTTGCCTGGTTCTGTGGCCAGACAGTGCCTGGCGCACGGGTCCAGGAGTGCGGGGCCGAGGCGCGCCTGCCCTATAACCCATTTGTACCCACGCATCCCTGTCCCGTGTCCATAGGAAGCCGAGAGAACCCAGGAGTCCGGACGGCACCCATAGCCCACACCAGGGTATCTCAGCTGCCCTGTGAGCAGGTGGTCGGTCTTGACCCTGAGCACGGTGCAGGGGGGGCTGTTCCACCCTAGCTGCCCGGTTCTGGCCCCGTCCTCTCCCTACCGTCTCCTCATCCATGGGCGTAGCCGGGCTCTCCAGGTACTTCCGCAGGATTTCACAGGCCTCCAACAGCTCCGGGCTGAGTCCTGTCCTGCAGCGACACGGGGCCAGGGGACTAGTGGGCTCTTCCCTGCTGGGGGGATGTCCTAAATGCAGGGTAGGGCACCCTCTGGGGGGGAGGACAGGACTCCCGGGGGAGGGGGGGATGGCAATGCTGGGGGGAGGCTGGTCCGAGCGTGGCACAGATTGAAGCCAAGGGCCAGCAGCTCAGGACACGATCCTGGCTTGAGCTACAGCCCCGACAGAGTGGGCTGGGCCCGGCCCGGGTTAGTCATACCTGGGATGGGGCAAAGCCCAGCCAGGTGCCGGAGACATTAGCCCAGCTAGCATCCAGACAAATACCTGGAGTAATATTCCCCCCTCCTGCCCCCGTGCCCCAAACAAGGAGAGAACCCAGGAGTCCTGGTTTGCTGCTCTAACCACTGCACCCTGCTCCCCTCGTCCCAAGGCACAAAGCCCACAATAGTTACCCAGCGACGCTTCCTTGTGCCATGCCAGGGGGCTCCCCAGCTGTTGCTTTGTCGCCCTGGGCAGGGACTCGCTGGGGGGCTGGCACTGGAGGGCTGGGGGTTGTGGCCTGCCCCGTGGGGGGCCCCTCGCTGGCCTCGTGGTACTCGCTCTCCGTGCTCTCGTTGTCCGAGGAGTTCTCGGCCGTGCTGGAGTCCCCCGAGGACGTCGACT
This sequence comes from Mesoclemmys tuberculata, assembly GCA_007922155.1. Classification (NCBI taxonomy): domain Eukaryota; kingdom Metazoa; phylum Chordata; order Testudines; family Chelidae; genus Mesoclemmys; species Mesoclemmys tuberculata. The sequence goes on from ML675714.1 coordinate 1,663,525, forward strand.
CGTACCTGGGGTGGGCAGCGAGTTCAGTGTGGGCAGGGTAGCCCCAGCTCCGCTCGCCACCCAGGATCCCCCCCAACCACTAGCCCCCACTGCCTGCCCAGAGCTGGGGAGAGAACTCAGGAGTCCTAATGCCCAGCCCCTCCTGCTCTAACCATTGGACCCCATTCCCCGAACCATGAATAGGATCCAGGAGTCCTGGCCCCCCAGCCCCTTCTCCCACACTACCCCCCAGACCTCGATTGACCCCCCGTCCCATGCTCAGTGGGGCTGGCGGGACGGGGGCAGTTTCACCCCCCCAGCAGCCAAGCAGCGCACTCCCTCCGCGGTGCCCTTTACCCGCCGTTGATGCCCACAAACTGGAGGCTTTTCTTGCTCTCGGGGGCCTCCTCCGGCCTCTTCACGCTGGGTCTGATGCCCCCTGGAGCTGAGGCTGTGGGGAGACGAGCAGAAAGGCTGTGATCAGAGACTGCCCCGGGGCTCTCTTGCTCCTAAAGCCCCTGGGTTGCCGCACCCCTGACCTGGGTCCTCCGCCTCACTCAGACACGGTGCAGCCGGCTGAGCCATGCCAGGGTCCAGGACCGGTGGGGCTTCTGGCTTCTGGGGGGCTCCGGGGAGCTCTGGGGGGGGAAAAGGGGGCAGCATTAGAGACACAGACCCATGTCAAGCAGAGGGGGGAGTGCCAGGAGGCTAGCTAGGCCTGGCCCAACTCCATGGCTGGTGCCCAGCAGGTGGGGGGATGGTGGAGTGGGGGGAGGGGCTCTACCTTGGATGTTCGGGGGGAGCTGGTTGGGAGATGGGACCAGAGATGCCCCTTTCCCAGCAGCCCTTGCATCTACAGGCCCAGTCTCGCCCCCCACCCCCCTGGGGCTAACAGAGCTGTCTCTGTGGCGGGGGGGGGAGCAGGGTGATGCAATGAGCCTGGCTAAGAAACACGGCTCCCGACAACAGCAAATAACGAGGACGCTAGTGGACTCTCACGCGCCGGCCTCAGCTCCAGTGCGGGCAGCCCAGGGCCCCCCTCAAAGCCCCCAGAGGAGCCAGGAGGGGAACCCAGGAGTCCAAGCTCGCTGGCCCTCTAGCCATGAGGCTACAATCCCCTCCCAGGGCTGGGAAGGGAACCCAGGAGTCCTGCTCTGTACTCGGCTGCCTTGTGTGGCTTCCCAGCCCTGCACAAGCCCGGCCCCTGAGTCCCTGCCAGGCCCTCCCCCCAATCACCCCCCATCTCCGAGGCTTAGGCCATTTGCCCCCCATGTCCGCCCTGTCCCCCACTCCTCCTGCGAGACTGAATCCCTCAATCAACACAAAGGGGCCCGATTCTCAGTGACGCTTGGGCCCCTGCGGGGTGCATGTGCCCCTTGGAGACCACTGCTCCCAGGTGGAGGGGGCTGCGTGGGGGGTGACTGGAGCGCACGCTGCACTGTGGGGATTCTCCCCTCAGCCAGCATGAAGTAGAGCAGCCTCAAGGCTGCTCTAAGTGACACCTGGGTCTGGGCAAGCTGGCAGGGAGGGGAAGGAGTTAAGAGACAACCTCCCCCCCCCCAGACAGGACATATGTTTGGGGGAGGGGGGGACCAGGGCCCCAGGGAAAGGAGACCAGAGTTGCCCCAGAGTCACAGGCAGAGGGAGCAGGGGACAAGCAGAGTTTTCCATCCGGCCTCCGGGAGAGGCCTGAAAAGAACCAGACCGCAACTCTCTTGGGTTCCCAGCCCCATCTGAGCCCCTCCCCCAGAGGCTGTTTAAAGTCTCTCTCACCAGCTCTCAACAGCTGGCCTCAATCACCCTCTGCAAACAACCCCCCAAGACGTCTCAGAGGCGGGAGACGCGGGGGAACGGCCAGCGGGGTTATGGCTGGAGCTGTCGGCCGATCTAAATGCAGCAGGGCTCCGGATCCTGCTCTGGGTCCAACAGGAAGGAGGCTGGACATGGAAACTCAAGAGGGGCTGGTTCCTGGCGAGATCGGCACCACTTCAACCCGCCGGGAGCTGCCAGGGCCTGGGTTACGCAGGAGACCCCAGCAGAAGAGCCCAGAGGCTGCGCAGTGAGGCTTGGCTGACACCGGGTTTTACTTTGGTGGCCATCGAGGTTTATTTTTAAGCCTCTTTTTTCTTTTTAATGGATTCAAATGTTCACAGTTGCACTCAGTGCTGGGCTGTAAGCACTTTTTGGATGTATATTTCCGGGGGGGGGGGCATTCCAGCGGGGGCAGCTTATCATTGCTCTGGCCTGCAGACAGCATGACTCCAAATGTGAATGCGGGACGAGGGTTCAAGCACAAATCGCCCCCCCCCCCTCACCGGGGCTGACTCTCCCGACTAAATCGCCTGAAATCAAGCACTAACGACCGCCATGGGGGCGTCTCCTGCGTCGCCCACCTGCCCGCTGTGATGGCTTGTTTCTAATCCACAAACCTATGAACTACGGGTGTGTTTGTCGCTGCAAAAAACAAGCCGCGTTCTCGCCCTTAGCTCAAGTTCAGATGCTCAGACCCCCGGACTGGAGGGTTAGGGTGAGATAACCGGCCACATTAAACCCCAGACCCCCTTACAATTTTGAAGCTGCTCTGCTAGTACGTGTTAAACCTCCAGCTGCCTTCTGGTCCCGAGGCTCTTCCCCACCAGTTAAGTCCCCAGCTGCTTGTGCCATGTAGATGTGCCCTGTGTTGGAGCTTTCACACCAAGTTCAAGCGCCTGGCGCCAAAGCCTGTGTGTAGACGCTTCCATTCCAGGGCAAGCCGGGTTTAGCTCAGCCCCAGAAGAGCAGGCTAATGGGAGAGGGGCTGACAGCAGCTTCCTTGTGGAGCCCCCTAGAGAGGGATGGATGGGGGCTGGGTGGCTCTGTCAAGGAGGGGACGGGCCCAGGATGGATTTAGCAGGTTCCTGGGGCCAGGGGAGGCCTGGAGGGAGACTGGAGAATGAGCTAGTCAGTGCTGCCCCTGTCCCGTGACTGATGAAGCCGAGCAGCGCAGGGACCCTCCTTGCTCCTTGGTGGCGGTGCTCTCTGGCCTGGCAGGACTGGGATGAGGAATGTGGGGGCAGAGTGGAGGATGCCTGTGTCCCCCAGCGGTTTAGGACAATGCTCCCATGGAATCAGGACAGGATGGCGGGAAATGGGGCCTTTTCCCCTCTGGGAGGGCTGGGTAAGAGAGGGGACTGGCTGACTTATGGGAATGGGGAATGGGACAGGGGGCCTTTTTCCTCGGGGGGGCACTGGATGGGCAGGGGAATAGGCTGGCTTAGGAGGCAGGGAATGGGGCTTTTCCCCTCCAATTAGCTCTGACGGGGAGGATGGCCCCAGGGCATCTCTCCCCCTGGCCCCAGCCCCGAACGCTGGTGCTGGGGGCCTTACCTGGTGAAGCTCTGTCACCCGGGCCCGTCTCCTCGCCATGGGGCTCAGCTGCCACGATGCTGATCTTCTTGACGCCATGGAAGGGGGTGGCGTGGGGTGCAGCAGCGTGGACAGGGAAGGCCGTCTCCACCACCACGGCCTGGTGGGGCGTCCCAGGCTCCCCGAGGCTCGGGCCCTCGGACTCCCCCAGCGTCAGGGCCCGGAGGTTGACATAGGGCTCCTTGCTCTCCAGGCTGTGCGCCCGCTGGGGCTGGTGGGCCACCCCCGTGGCCATGCTGGCCGCGATCTCCGGCTCCCGCTGCAGCTGGATCACCTTGACCGTGTCCGCCTTGAGGGGCACGTCCTGCTGCCTCCAGGGGCGCCCCTCCGCCCGTGGCTGCCCGGCGGCCCCTTCCTCCTCGCCTGGCGACCCACCCGCGTCCGTGGTCTGCTGCGCCAGCTTCTGGTGGGCGGCCTGCAGCTCTAGGCGGGCTTTCTGCAGCTGCTTCTCCAGCACGGCGATCCGGGCAGACACGGCCTGGCGCTGCCCCTCCGGGGCCAGCTCCTGCTCTTTCACCCCCACCCCCACACTCCTCCTCTCCCCCCCCCCAGCCTGCCGACGTCCCCACGCCCACCGACCTCACCTCCTTCCTCTCTGCCGCCGGCTGGGGGCTCCGAAGGGCTGAACCCTCCACGTCGCACCCTGAATCGGGCCTCTGGCTCCCCCTCAGCGGGCAGGTGGCCCCCTCCTCCTCTGGGATATCGATGTACAGCTCTGCCCTGGCTTTGCCCTTCCCAAACCCGCCCGGGTGCCCCAGGAACTTGTGGCTTTTCAGCTGCACGCTGAGTTGGCGCTTCTCCTCCTGCAGCACGGAGATCTTTACTTGCAGCACCGGGATCATCTTCACCTGCTCCTCCAGCTGGCGCAGCTTCTTCAGGGCCACGGCCATCTGCTCCCGCACGTGCTGCAGGTGTCCGGGCGTGGGGGACACCGGCGTGGACAGCCCGGAGCCCAGAGGGGTGGCCCCAGCCTGCGAACCATTGAGCGAAGGGGGCAGTCTGGCCAAGGGCTGGCCACCCACCAGGGAGCTGGCGGAGCCCGAGACGCTGCAGTGCAGGCTTCCCAGGCCCCCCGGCCGGTCACCAGCGCCCGCCTGGTCCTCCAGCTTCTTGCGGGCATCCAGCAGGGTCTTTTCCACGCGGGCGTTGAAGGCGCCCGCCCCGTCCCGGGGATAGAAGCCGGCGCCGCAGTAGGAGTAGGAGGAGTGGCGGCTGTCCATGCTGGCATTGGAGCAGAGCGACTCGGTGGAGTTCCACCAGGAGCTGGTGCCCCGGGGCAGAGAGCTGTACCGGGGCCGGCGGTGCACCGGGACACGCTTGATGGTGTTGCCTTTCTCGATGTCGTCCACATACTTCAGGAAGTCCAGGTCGAGGCGGTAGCCATAGGGCGTCTCCACCGAGTAGGGCGGCTGTGGCTCTGGGGCCCCGAAGATGGCCGAGGAAGTTGGGGTGGGTTTGCCTGTGAGTCGGAGAGGGGGGCGGGCAGGGGTCAGTGGGGGACTTGGAGATGCTTGGCACTGCACAGATGATAGCTGACCCCCCCACACCCCCGTTCATCCCCACGTGCAAAGGGAAACTGAGGCAGGAGACACTGCATGAGTTCCCACCAGGTCATGCAGTGAACAGACCCCATGAGTCCTGGCACCCAGTCCCCTGCTCTAACCACCAAACCCCACTCCCTTACCAGAGCTGAGGGGAAAGCCCTGGAGTCCTGGCTTCCATCCCCCCCTGCTCTAACTACTAGTTCCCACTCCTCTCCCAGAACCAGGGATAGAACCCAGGAGTCCTGTGGGGGGGCGCATCTGTTATTCATGAACCCGTACAGCACTAACACAGTTAGGCTGATGGAATCTGGGTTTATCCAGCGCCTTGCACCCTGGAGGAACCCAAAGGTCCTTGGAAAACTAATTTACCATCTATAGGTGCAGAGGGGCCCCCCTTATCTCATGGACAAAATGCAGCCATATCTGGGGCAGGGCACAGCCACTGTTTAGACAGGGATCACTTGCCCAGCACTGAGATGCAGCCGCCTCTGGGGTGGAGCACACAGCAGGTGATTTACACCCCACTGCAATACTACACTGGACAGGCAATGAGACTTGTCGTCTTTTACTGCCACCGGACGGAGGGCAGAATTTGGCCTGGATTCCTGGGTTCAGCCCTGAGCCCTGCAGAGCAAGGCCAGATGTCTTTGCGCCAGCAGCGGCCTGTGCAGATGCACTCACCTGGGAAACCGGGCTCCATGTGCAGGACCTGCGCCATCCCGGCCCTCGTCTGAGCCTCAGCCGGTCACCAGAACCGCAGGGAGCTCCTAGAACGAGGGGCGACTCGGCCCCACGGCCTGCAATGAGAGGCAGCGTCACAGCTGGGAGCATGGCTGGGGGAGGAGAAAGGCCAAGGGGGCCCATTTAGCCCACACTCCCCCAGAACCAGGGGTCCGTCTGGTCCAGGAGCCCTGACTCAAGCCACTAAACCCCCACTTTCCTCCCAGGGCTAGGAACAGAACCCAGCAGTCCTGGCTTCCAATGCCCTTCCTCCTCCCTTCCCCAGCTCTCCCCACTAGACCCCACTCCCCTCCCAGAGCTGGGGACAGAACCCAGGAGTCCTGGCTCCCATCCCCAACAACTAAACCCCACTCCCCATGCACAGCTAGAAGAGAACCCAGGACCTGGCTCTGCTCTCCCCACTAGACCCCGCTCCCCTCCCAGAGATGGCTCATCTGCCTGGGCCCTTTGCCCACGGCAAAGCCCGACCCACTTACACACGTAATGGCTTGGCTGGCGCCCATTGATTTTTCCACCTCCCGTTTCCTGCCCCCACATGGGGTCGATAGGCCTTGCAACACCCACCCCCCCTCGGCCTTGGGGCAAATGTTTGTCCAACAGCTGTGCTGAGTACGCGGGGGGGGGGACAGCCGGGCGGGAGGGGGACCGTCTAATCTAGGGCATGCAGGTATTTCCCCATGGCAAACCCCCCCAGCAGTCAACTAGCAAACAACAAAATCACCCAGGATGCTGGGTCCGTTAACGATCCCCCCCAGGACTCCTGATGCTCTCAGCCTTCCAGGCTGGTCTGACCTGGCTCGGTCAGTGACGCTTTCCCCTCCTGGGCCGTTTCCAGGCGCTGGGTCTGCCACAGCTGCCACAAGCCCTGGTGCTGCTGGCCTTATCTTTGGATCGGGAGGATCGGGCCTGGGAGCCTGCTGCGCTGGGCGCTGCACAGCATTTTACGGGAGCGCCCAGGATCCCACCGTGCTAGGCGCTGTACATTATTTATGAGGTGAATTACGGTGCCAATCAGGTGCCCCCGTCATGGACCAAGCCCCCATTGGGCTGGGTTCTTTATGTTATTTAGCAGGAGAATTACAGTAGCAACTAGGACCTCACCGTGCTAGATGCTGTACATTGCTTATTAGCTGAACTACAGCAGCGCTTGGAAGCCAGAACCCCACCGTGCTGGGTGCTGCCCCATACAGAACCAAGGGCCCTCCCTGCCCCCCAGTAGCTAGTGCCGCAATAAGACACCTGGGGACAGGAGGGAATCGAGCCAGCATCGACGCTTTGTTGTCCAGCTGCTCTGACGGGGGCAGCCTGAACCCCCTACCCCAGGGAAGAGCAGGGTCTGGCGCTCCTCGTCCCACAATCCCCTTCCCCTACTACCCACCCACAGGAGCAGACAGGACAGCGGGACTGAGAGTCCCCCGTGACCCCCCCCCAGCCCCAGCCTCCCCCAGTGCCGGAGGGCCCGGCGGGGGGCCATAAAGCAGCTGAGGCAGGAAGGGAGGTGCTGGGGGGGAGGGGGGCTGGTTTCCCGTCAGCTCCCCTGGCTAAAGCGTGGGATGGAAAATAAAACAAACGGTTCAAAACCAGAAGCCGCAGGAGGCCGGGGAGAGAGAAGGGGGGGCTTTTGCTTTTGAGGCACAAACCCAGAAAGCAGCATTCAGGGCCAGGGAGCTGGGCCGGGGTCTCTCTCGGCCAGGCCGGCGGGGGACAGAAGGCAGCAGGTTTTTGAATGTGTGGAAGGGGGGCAGACCGAGCCAGGCCCCCTGGGGCCCATCTCAGTGCCCCACGCGGCCAGGCAGGGCCGGAGCAGCTCCACCCCAGGCAGGGAGACCCCCCTGTTCTCAGCCTGGGCCAACTCCCGGGGCAGGGGGGGGAGACCGGCAGAGCAGCCCCAAGGCCAGTGTGGGCCACATCCGTCCTGGCCAGCCAGGGTCAGGCTGTTAAGAGCCGGGATCCCTGGCTCCAGGCTCCATTCCCATGTGGACAGGGGCTGCCAGTGCCCCTCAACCCCCAACCCACAGCCCTGGGCTCCCCCCAGCCCAGCCGCTGGGAGGGGAGAGATGGAAACAAATCTCTGGGGATCAGGCCCCTTCTTTCGGGGGAGAAATTTGGTGACTAAAAGAAAGAACCGGGGGGGGCAGAGGGGGGCTCCTAATAGCCCAGCTGGCAGGCTAGGGAGGAGCCTGAGGTGGGGGCACAGGGAGAGGGTAGTGGGGGGAGGAGGGAAGGAACTGGCGGATGGGGCAGGAGCTGGGTGAAGGGCAGTGTGAGATGGGCTGTGTGGGGGATGGGTGGGGGGGGAAGGGTAGTGGGGGAGCACAAGCATGGGGGATGGGCGGGGGGGCCACCCTGTGCAGCCCTGGCCCTTTCCATATATGGCCATGATTTGCTCTAAAAATAAACAGTTTTGCAGGCTGCAACGTGAGAATTTCCTGCTGCCTGGGCCAGGCTCGGCCCCCCCGCGCCCCTCTGCCCGGCTGGGGGCACCAGGGTAACCAGGCAAAAGCAAGGCAAGGCCCTTCCTCTAGGGGGCGCCGGCTCCAGGATGGGGCAGATGGGCTGAGCTGGCAGGATTCCCAGGACAAGACTGGGACATGGATCCTGGCCCCCCGTCCCGTGTCCTCCCCACAGCTCAGCCACGGGGCCAGGTGGGGGGAGGGTCGCTCCCGGGGGCCGGGCTACCCCAACCCCTCTAGCGCCGGATCCCCCCCACCCCGGGGTGCAGAGCAGGTATGGAGACAGTCATGGGTCTCGCTCCAGGAACCGGAGCCAGCGCTGGAAAGAGGCTCACCTCCCCTCCACCCCCGGCAGCAGGACCCTTCCCCCTGAGGCAGCCCTCCCACCACGAGCCCTCCCGCGAGGGTTGCCCAATTCCCTGCCCAGAGCGATGTGTCCCTTCCTCCCGCTGCCCCCAGCTGGCCCTTAGCAAAGCTGCAGCCCCCCCGCCCCCACCCACAGGGGTTTCGGGGAAGCTGTCCTCGGAGGAGCCCCACGGGGAGAAATGAAGCAGACCTGGCTGCTTTGGGTGGCTCAGCTGGGTGCCCAGCCCCTGCCCTCCCTGTCCCCATCCCCCCAGGGTTCTCCCTGCCCCTTCCCTCCCCTGCAGTCCTGGGGGGATACTCTGCCCTTCACCCCCCACCCAGCCCCCCGGCCAGCAGCCCGTTCTCACCCCACTCAGCAGCACCGGCCCATTGTTCTGCCTGCGCCCGGGGAGACGGGACCCCAGCACCACGTTGCTCTCAGCCACTTCGCCCGCCCCGCTGGCGCAACCCCTGCGGCCGCAGCCCTGGGGAGCAAAAGGCAGCAAGGGTCAGCATCTGCCTTTGCCTTGCCGGGCCGGCCAAGGATGGAGGAGAAGCCAGGAGTCCAGGCTCTCAGCCCCCATCGCTCTACCCATTAGACCCCACTCCCCTCCCAGAGCCAGGGGACAGAACCCAGGAGTGTGCCCAGCTCCTCCCCAGCTGGTGCAGGGCAAACATTTAGGAAAAACCAGCTCAGCCCCCGGGAGTCTCCCACCGCGGCAGGGTTCTGCTCCGCCCAGGGTCCCGCAGGGTGGATCCAGCTATGGGCGGGGGCCTGGGACCTCGGGGATGTGGGGGAAACATCGATCGTTACATCTCCACCACCCCCCGCCCCGGGCCCCCCAATTGGATTCAGGTAGCGCCTGGAGCCGGGCCACATCAGGCCAAGCTCTCAGCTGGGGGACATCTGGAAGGGAGAGGGGGGAGCAGAAGGGCAGCCTACAGGTCCTGCTGGGACCGGGACCGGCAAGACAAACGGAAGGAGGCGGCCAGACAGACCAGGCCATGGAGGGGAGAAGGACAGGGCCAGGAAAAGGAGCCAGCGAAGGGCTGGCAAGTGTCTGGCTGGAAGAGCCGCTCCCTGACCCCGTCCCCAAACCCTGCCCCTCCCAGTTCCCCTTCACTTCTGCCCAAGCGGCTCCTGCCCCAGCTGGCTGGAGTTTGTCATGCGCTGGGCCCAGGAGAGGAGCTGCCTTGGGGGCAAGGGCCACGCTGCCAGGGGTGGGGATCAGCGGTCACAGCTGGGGTCCCCCCACGCAGTGCTGACATGCCTCGGCCTCACCAGGAACCTCCAGGCACCTTATAGGCTCCCACCCAGCCCCCACGTCCACTGCGGAAACTGAGGCACGAGGGTTAAAAGCAAGGCACTTGCCCAGGGAAACAGTGGTCAGGAATAAAAAACCAGCTCTCAGCCCCACACAGATCTAACCACTAGACTCTCCTCCCTTCCCAACATGGCCTGGCCTGGCCACGCTGGGCTGGAAGTGGGGCCGGGATGGTGTGGGGCAGGGGCAGGATCTCTCCTGGCATCAAGGGAGACCCCAAAGCCAGAGCCTGGATTCTCTGCCCTGATCCCCCCCATGGGCCACTCTGACCCTGGCTCCCCTCCCCTCCAGGGGCAAAGTCATCCAGGGACCGTTCCCCCCCTCACCCCCCAGCCTTGCTGCATGCACCACCAGCTACAGCGAGGGAGGGAGGGGGGGTCTTGGGCCCCATGTCAGAGAGATTTCCCCCCCCCCCCGGGAGCTCAGACGGCGGTGCCCTATACAGACCACTCTGTACAGGCAGGGCCTTGGTGCCCAGCTGCAGCTCTGGGGTCTGGATCACAGAGGGGACACGCTGCCCCCCCCCCCCACAGATCTCAGTCGGAGCCGCGCAGCGGCCCCTTTAAGGCGGATCCACTCCCAGCCGCAAGGCCAGGGCCCCAGGCCGCACATGGAACCAATTAGCCGGGCTGGGCTCACAGGGGTCGGATTTCAGCCTTAGCTGCTCACGCCCGGAGCTGTACGCATGGGATCCGGGCCCTGGTGCAGCGCCCAGAGGCAACTTCCTCTGGGGTGGGGCGTAGGGGGCTGGTTATACCGGGTCCCTTCCCCTGGGGCTAAGATGCAGCCAACTCTGGGGTGGGGCATGGCGGCTGGTTGTACAGGGATCCCAGCTGCATTTCTGTGCTGGGTGGAGTCAGGGAGAGAAAGGGATGCCTCTAGGAGGGCTGGGACGGAGGGGGCCGGTGCCAGGGGTGGAGTGGGTCAGCTGGGCACTGCCTCAGAAACAGGGGGTGGGAGGGGGCAGCAATTTGGAAACCCTTGTGCGCTCCTGACCGAGTGGCTGAGTTTGCTCCGACGCCTGTGTCCATCTCTGAGCTGCGGGGCCTGGATCCCAAATGGACCCCATTGCCTGCACCCCCTGGCCAGCTCTGACCCCCAACTCCCCACAGCAATGGCAGAAAGTGCCCAAAAAGAGCTCAGGGGCTGAAGGGCGCCAGCAACCCCCCAGCGGGGAGGGGGCAGACACACCCGCAGCTCGGCTCCCCCATTCCAGGGCAGACCCGGAGTCTGGCTGGGACAGCCCCACCCATGACACAACCACCACCTTTACAGACAGCCCCGTGGCAAAGCCACGGACAAGACACCCCGCAGCCATGGACAGGACACCCCAAAACCCACCCCGCAGGGTGACGCAGCCAGGCCACCCCATACCAGGCCTCATGGCCCATTCCCTGCCCCCCGGGCCAGCCAGCCCCCCGCCTGGGGGACAGGTCACAGCCAGCGCCCCCTTGAGGGGAAAGGCCCCGTGTCCCATTCCCCTTTCTAAAGGGGCTGCCCCAGCGATGAAGGGGTCAAAGGCCAGCTGAGGGCTGGCAGGGGGGCAGGACCCAAGAGGGTCTGCACGGTAGCCCCACAGATTCTGGGTCTCCCCCCCCCCCCCCGGGGGACAATCTGGGGGAGAAGGGGAAAAAAAGGGGGCCCCCCCCCCCCGGCGGGGCTCCCACCCCCAAAGCCCCCCACCCCGCCTTTTCCGCCCCCCCCCCCCCCCACAACAGGCCCCACCCAGGCCCCCTTAGGAACTTTTCTTTGACCATCTCGGCCTGGCATGAAAGCAGCAATTGTCCGACCTTCCCCCGCTGCCCGTGCCCCGCTTGCACAACAGAGCCATTCAGCCTCTGGAGGGACCAAGTGGAGGGCCCCACCCTGGGAGAGGTGCCCCCCAAAATGGGGGGGCTCTGTGCGCAAAGCCTCCCCTTCCTGCCAGCAGAACTGGAGCTCTACAGACCTGGAGGGGGAGGGTATGCGGGGGTTAAAAGGACTTGTTGGTTCTGGGGGAGACTCTGGAATGGGGGGCATTTGTGGGCCCTTTCCACCCTCCTACATGGGACAGACTCCTCCCCACACCAGAAGGCAGGATCTAGCCCAGCCCCTCTGCCAAGACTGGCAGGAGCAAAGAGGCTGCAAAGGGGAACAAACAATTGCAGGCTTCAGTAGCCACAGGGGTCAGGAAGGAGCAGCTGCTAAGGCAGGGGGCTGAAGACAGGGGTGGGTCAGCTGGGCCCATGGATCCAATCTGGGGCAGCAAGGAACAGGGGGGCTGGTCCAGGAGGCAGGGAGCAGACGGGACACTGGGGGGCTGGTCCAAGGGGTGGGAGGCAGAGGTGACACAGAGCATACTGGGGGGCTACCACAATTCCTGCAGCTCCCAGGAAGTAGCTCATCCCTCTGCCCAGAGCAGCCCCCTGCCCAGCCCCCCCAAACCCCTCTAGCCCCAGCTGTGGCAGCCATGCCCCCAATCCAAACAGGCCTGGGCCAGGCAGCCCCCCATGGCCTAGGACAGGGACTGGGGGCGTGGGATCAGGCTGAGGGGCTCCTTGAGCTATGATGGGGATCAACCCTCCTCTGCAGGCCAGGACCCCCCCAACCTCTCTGCCCTCCATCTCTCCTCCCTGCCGGCAGCCCTACGACCTCCCCACACTGCTCCCCCCCAATTTGGTGCCACTCATCCCCCAATCTCCTCCTTTCCCCTGGGCCAAGTCCAGCTCCCCCCCTCCAGGCTGAGCCCCTGGGCCCCTTCAACCAGCTCGCTTGTCCCCCAGCATGACAGGCTCTGGACCCAGCTGCCCGCAGCCCCAGCGCCAGGGATGGGGGGGCTGCACCTGGGCTGGGCACAGAAATTCCTTCCTCTTGTGCTGTTTTTGAGACACAGTCAAGAATGTCCGCGCGGGGGCGGGGCGGGGGGGGCTCCTGCCCAGTTGTCCCCCCTTGGGGGGCGGGGGGATCAGAGCCCAGCCTGCAACCCCTCATCTCCCCTGCAAGGAGCTTCTGCAGTGGCCGAAAGCACCAGCTGGGGAGGCCGAGATGCAGGCGGGAAAAACCTGGAGGCAGCCTGGCCTAGTGGCTGTAGCAGTGGGCTGGGGAGCCCAGACACCTGGGTTCCCTGGCTGCCTCTGATCCCCGGGTGAGTCCCTTCCCCCTCTCCGTGCCTCAGTTTCTCCGAGGTCTATTTAGACTGTGAGCTCTCCATGGCCGGGGCTTCCTCTTGCTACAGGGCCCCGCAGCGCCTGGCGCTATGGGAGGCTGATCTTGGTGGGGGGCTGTGCCCTGAATTTGGCTGGGGGGGGGCCACACAGGGGGTGTGTGTCCCTGAGGCCAGCTGGGGGCTGTTAGTAGCATGAAGCCCTCAGTCGCAGGAGGGTTCTCCCCAGGCAGCTGTGAGCCACGAGACCCCCAGGAACGGCCACGTAGGAGTTAATTGCTAATCGGCCCTAATCGGCTCTGATCCTTCCCTTCTGACATCACCAGCTTCAGCGGCTCCTAGAACTGTTACCTCACCCCCAGCCTGTGGCCATGCCCAGCCTTTCTGCCGGGGGGGGGCGGCAGGGCCCATCTCCAGACCCGGGTCACCCACCAAAACGCTCCCCAAACCAGACCTTCACCTTCCGAACTTATTCCTGGCCCCTCCTACTTAAATTCCACCCTCTGGAAATCCCCCCACCCCAAGCAGGGAGTCTCCTTCGCTTTCCATCCCAAATGGCGGCTGCGCTCCACACCAGAGGCAGCTGCATTCCTGCTGTGGAGATGCACAAAACGGACTCATGGACGAGGGCCCCGATTCTGCCACCGCAGATTCTGCACGCACAGAGCTGGGAGAGGAAGCCTGGGAGTTCTCAGGCTGCCCCGCCCTGTGTCTGCAGTGCCAGGCACGACAGGGCCCGTCGGCTATGGCCACACACGTCCTAGAGTGCCCCAGCCTTATAACTGCCTGCTCCCGGGTGCACACCAGCGAGGGCGAGTCCAGTTTGGTACCTGGCCTCCAGCAACCGGAGTTGAAGGGAGGCATTCCTTGTTACATACCTAGAGACCTCAACCGGGCCGGGAGTCCCCTGTGGTACCAGGCGCTGCCCAGACCCCGCCCGAGATCACGTCCTCCCCGTGCTCGGCGCTGCCCAGACCCCGCCCGAGATCAGGTCCTCCCCGTGCTCGGCGCTGCCCAGATCCATGCTAAGAAACAGCCCCTGAGATCTCACCATGGAGGGATCCTCGCCCGCCTGTGACCCAGGGAGAGGCGAAGTGATGGCCCCAGCCCCGCACCGCTGGGGTCTGACCCCCAGTCCCGGGCTGTGGGCCCGATGCAAGTCCCCCGCCGTCCGCCCCGTGTCCCCGGAGCCATTTCGCTCCTCCGCCCGCCCCACGCAGCGGATCCAGCCTCCGCGCGGAGCCGGACAACGCACCCGGGGCCCTCGCACGTCCCTGCACAAGGTGGACCCCCCCGGCCCCCAGCGGGCGCGGAGAAGCTGCCCAACGCCCGGCCCCGAGCACCGCGCCACCCCCAGTGTTATTGGGGGCCGGGTTTGACTCTGCCCCAGGGACGGGGGGTCTGAGGCGCGGGGGCAGGAATTAAACTGCGGGCCCGGGGGTGTCAACGCCAGGCTCTGCTCTGGGGAAAGCCGAGCCCCCCCCGCTCTCGGCCCCACACCCGGGCCCCCGCCCCAGGGATCCCCCCGCCCCAGGGAGCCGGCCCGGCCGCGGGAGGGAGGGAAGAGCCCCGCGCCCCGCCCGCCCCGTCCCGCGTCCCGGCCCGGCCCGGCCCCAACGCCCCAAGCCGGCGCGGCGCGGACCCCGCATCCCGCTGGGCCGGGCGGGACCGGGACCGGCCCCGGGGAGCCGCGGCCCGGCGCTTTTCGCCCCTTACCTGGGGGTCCCCGCGGCGGAGTCACCCCGCGGCCGAGGCAGGAGCCGGGGGCGAAGCTGCGCCGCGTTCCCCGCACGGAAAGTGGCGTCGCTCCGGTTCCCTCCCGCCAGCCTCGACGAGTCTCCCCCGCCGGGCACCGAACCCGCCCCGCCCCGCCCCGGGGGTCCCACACCCGCCGCCCGCACAGAGTCGCAGCGGCCCGGCTCCGGCTCCCGGGCGCTGAAAGTGGCTCCGGCCCTGCCCTGCCCAGCTCCCCGGGGCCGCTGCGGCCCCGCCCCGGGACACACCCCGCCCCCGCTAAAAGGGGCAGCGCCGGGGGGCCCGATCCGGGGGGCGAGAGGCTGGGAGCAGCCGCAGGCCGGGTCGGGCCGAGCGCCCAGGGGCAGGGGCCGGGGCCGGGGCCGGGGCCGGGGCCGGGGCCGGGGCAAAGGGGGGCGGCGCCTTCCTGGGCATCTGGGGCCATGGCTGGGCTGCGGAGCCCCCGTCCTGCTGGCCCCATCACAGGGAGATCTGGGGGGAAGGAGGTCCCACCTAGAACCTCCCTCAGCACAGCGGGTGGCACGTATTAGGTGTATTATGGTAGCATCCAGGCACCCCAGCCACAGACCAGGACCCCGTGCTCGGCGCTGTACGTTATTTATGAGGTGTACTGGGGGAGCCCCCAGCTGCTCTAGCCTGGCCCGGCCCCCCGCGGTGCTGGGCAGAGACACGGAATAAAAAGCTGGTTCCTGCCCAGGGGGCTTCCCCGCTCCATGGGTGCCCTCTGGGCCATCCTGCGGCGGGGCAGGCTCCAGGGGCCGGGAGCAGGGAATGTGGCCTAGCAGGAGTTAATTCCCCGCTGCCGGCTGGTGACCAGCTCCCGCCCGCTGGCCTGGTTCTAATTTAGCTGCTTTTTCCAGCTCTTGGTGCATTTTTGTTTGGAGCTGAACAGTTTGTGGCTAGTAATTACGTGTGTCAGTGCTACAGGGATGGAGCTCAGCCCATGCAGGGCCCAGCCGGGCACTGCCCAGACCCTGGCCAACAGGGCCCCCATCGCACTGGGCACTGCCTGGCCCAGAGAGAGCCCCCGTCCCCCAAGAGCTTCCAGACACAGCGGCCCTGCTCGAGGCCCCCAGCCAGTCAGGGGCAGAGGTGGGAACAGGACCCAGCTGTCCTGACGTCCTCCAGGCAGGGCTTGGGTCACCCCCAACTTCCACAGCGCTCGGCTGACCCCTGACCAAGAGCAGGCGTCCCCCCCGGCCCCCGCCCCCAGCCACAAGAGGCTGTTGGCAAATGTCAGGCCTGAGCCTGCAGACAGGAATCCACCCCGCAACCCGTGTGGCAGGGCGGCTCCTGCCCCACTGGCTCAGGCCCGTGGCGGGCACTGGGGACCCAGGGGGAGGATGGTGGGAGAGGTAGGTGAGCTAGAGGTGAGTTCGGTCAGCCCTCGCTGCAGCTGTCTGGCTAGTCAGCCTGCATTCGGCGTGTCTGGATCTGTGCAGCGCCTGGCACAACGGGGGCCCCGATCTCACACAGGGTTTGTACAGCGCCTGGCACAAGGGGGCCCCGATCTCACACAGGCTTTGTACAGTGCTTGGCACAAGGGGGCCCTGATCTCACACAGGGTTTGTACAGCGCCTGGCACGATGGGGCCCTGATCTCACACAGGGTTTGTACAGTGCCTGGCACGATGGGGCCCTGATCTCACACAGGGTTTGTACAGCGCCTGGCAC
>ML675714.1:1679896-1702848 GCA_007922155.1 Mesoclemmys tuberculata
CACGATGGGGCCCTGATCTCACACAGGGTTTGTACAGCGCCTGGCACAAGGGGGCCCCGATCTCTGCCTCAGGCAGCTCCGGCCCAGCCCTGCTGAAGTCAAGTGAGTTCAGGACTGCCCCTGCAGAATTGCTGCCGACCCCACAGCCAGGAGAAGGCACCAGGGACGGGTGGGCACAGTGGGGAGCAGATGGGGGCTGGCAGGGGGACTTCTATCTTCTGGGCTCTTGCACCCCACAGCACTGTCTGCAGCCCCCTGCCAGCCTGGGGCCTTGGTTCGTTTCGACAGGAGCTAGCCCAGCATCGAGGGCTTTATCCGCCCACTGCTCTAGGGCCGGATAATTGCCCCCTACAGATGGGACACAGGCCCAGCCCGACCCAGTGACTTCCCTCTTTCCACCCCAGGGCCTGCTGGGCCACCCGCCAGCTGGGGTGAGTCACAGATGGCCTCACCTCTCACCCTCCTTACCAGGGTCCTCTCCCGCTGCCTGGCCACAGCCCAGCTGCATGGGCCAGGACGCCTGGGTTCTTGTCCCAACACCATCCTTAGGCAAGTCTCTCCTCCCTAGCTCAGTTCCCCCCCCACCCTGGGCCTACCCGGACGTGGAGAGCGATGGGGTCCAGGCAACACCTGGTGTAAGCGGGGGCCCCAATCCAGCTGGCACAGAAGGGATCTGACAGTAACTAAGGTAGTTCCAGCCCAGCTGGCGCCTTTAGCTGCTGCTGCCCCCCCAGTGGTTCCTGCCCAAGCAGCCTGGGGCCCGTGCAAGAAACAGGCCAGAGCAGGTGCCCCCGCTCTCGCACCAGGCCCTGCTCTAGGGGCATTTCCACCCCCAAAAGAGCAGTAAGGGCCACAGCCGGGCAGCTGCTGGGGCCAGGCCAGGTTAGATGCTGCAAGTGGCAAAACAGGGTCAGGGGCTTCAGTAAAGCCAGCTGCGAGCCGGGGGGCCGGGGGGTGGAATGCTCAGCTCTGCTCGTGGCCTGCCGGGTGACATTGAAAAGTCCCTGACCCGCCCTGTGTCTCTGTTTCCCCTCCAAAGCATGGGCAAGGGTGAGCTACTCAGGTCCAGGGTCTGGGGGGGGGGGTAGCTTGGCTGGAGGGGAGGGTCTGCATGGCCCCCAGCTGGGCCCCCCTGCTCTCGGCCGGCCCTGTGGAAACACAAACCAGACTCGGCTCCCGGGAATTCAAACAATCCAAAGGTTTTTGGTTTTATTGTTAAATCACTTTATAAATAAAGGCCCCAGCGGCGCCACAGCCCCAGCCGGCTGGACCCCAGGGCGGGGCAGGCCCACGGTGGGGATGCAAACAAAGGGGCTGGGGGGCGGGGGATAGAGCTAGGCAGGAGCCACACCCAAAGTAGCTGCACTGGGGGGGGCTGTCTGGATGGGGGGGGTTGGTCCTTCTCCCCTGCCTGTCATTTGAGGGAGGAATTCCTGAGGGGGGTTAACGCTGGGGACAGGCTGGGGGGCAGGGCACAGCAGCGGGGCAGCCCCTTAGCTGCAGTGGCGGGGCAGTTTGGGCTCCTCGCCCCTGCCCCCTCCATCCTCTTTGGGGGGGGTTAGGTTATTTGAGGGTGGGCAGAGCCTAGGGGCTGTTGCTCGGGCAGGGGGTTGGATCTGGATCCTGGGGGAGGGGGCTCCCACAATCATAGAGGGGCCTGGGGAATCCCCTCCCCCTACACCCACAAATCTCTGTGCCCCTTTGCTGGGAGCAGCGCCCAGCCCCTGACAGCCCAGACCCCCCCCCCACAACAGCTTCACAGCCATGATTTACCCTTCCCTGGGTACTGCCCCATAACAGATCCCCTCCCATCCCCCCTTGTGTAATGAACACCCCTGATCCCCATCCTGGGGGGCAGGAAGAGATCAGAGCAAGGGGAAGGTGGTTTCCTCAGTGTGAGAAACAAAAGTGGGGGAGGGGGTGTCGGCTGGGCTGGGCAGAGGGGCTCCCAGCCCCCCCTTCACCCTTCAGCCCAAACCAAGGCACGTGAGGGGTTGGAGCTCTCCTGCCGTGCCCCCCCCAGGCTAACACCCTGGGTTTGGGCGCGGGGGGCAGTGTTGCTCTGCAGCCCCAGGAGGTGGGGGGGAGAGGTGGCAGGACCCTCAGGCACAAGTGCAGAAAGAGGAGTGGGGGTGACCCAGCTGCTCAGGGGAGCTCGGCTGGCAGGACTCCTGGGCTCCAGTCCCAGCGCTGGGGGGCTCCCAAGCCCCAGGAACCAGCCACGTTGGGAAAGATCCCGGCGTGACGCCGCAGCCCCGGGATCTGCAGGGGGAGATGCCCCGGGGCAGCTCGCTCAGCTTTGGTCCACAGGCACAGTCCATGTTAGGGGGCCAAACAGGCGGCAGGATCGGGGCCATCCAGCCTCCACCCCTGGCTAAAGAGGCCAGATATCCTGAGTGCCCGCCCACAGCACGGGGCACAGCCGCAGGAGAGATGCCAGGCACGGCCAGCCGAGCCCTCGTGCTCTGCCCATAGCGCCCTGGCCAGCACAGGGGCGGAGAACAGACACTTAGCGTTTGACCGGGTCGAGTGGTCGCCCCGCAGGGGCTGGGAGAAAGGCAGGTTCTGATCCAGGGGGAGGCGGCCGGGCCAGTTCCCCCAGGGGCTCAGCAAGGCACTCTGGGGTCTCGGGGGGGCAAGCCCAGGCAGGATGCGAGGTGGGACGCCCCCCCAGGGCCGGGCTGGAAGAGCGGATCCGGCTGCCTCCTCCTAGGCCTCAAGCTTATGCAGGCTGGACCTGTTCAGAGAGTTTCGGGAGAGGAGGAACAAACACTGCCAATTAATCCAATGGGTGAAATTAACACGCGTGGCAAATCCACCCCCTCCCTGGTGGGTGTGGGGCATGGACCCCATCAACTGCAGGGTCTGGAGAGACCCCAGGGAACAACCCTACCCTGGAGTCCCAGCACAGGGAGTGGAGGCCAGTGGTTAGATCAGGAGAGCTGGGAACCAGGACTCCTGGATTCTAGCCATCCTGGAGGGGAGTGGGGTCTAGTGGTTAGATCAAGGAGCTAGGACTCCTGGGTTCTATCCCTAGCTCAGGGAGTGGGGGCTAGTGGCTAGAGCAGGGGAGTTAGGAGCCAGGACTCCTAGGTCCCATTCCTGGCTGTGCCAAAGATTCTCTGCATGATGCTGGGCAAGTCCCCTCCCCTCTGTGCCTCAGTTTCTCCTCTCGCCCTGTCTCTAGTCAGGCTGGGAACTACCTGGGGCAGGATCTGTCTGGCCCTGTGTCCGTGCAGTGCCCGGCATGGCCAGGGGCAGGGCTCACCGGAGTGTGGAGCGCGGGACGAGGCGGGCGTAGAGCTGCGGTATCCTGCGGCTGAGCAGGGGGTGTAGGGATTCCCGGAGGCGCTCGTAGTTCCGCTCCAGCTCGCGGTGATACTCCCGCTGGTCCGGCCCGATCAGCGCCTTGTTCTTACGCAGGGCGTCCTCGCACCTGGAACCGGCGGGGCGGGTCACTGGGGGCGGGGCCAAGGCTCATGACCACGCCCAATGGGGTCTGGGGATCCCAGAATGCACTGTTCACCCCAGCTGAGTGCACGACACAGTGCTGGGGGCACAGGGAGGGGGAGTCCCGTCTCCCCTTGGAGAAGCGCCCCCCCAATCCTGTTGGGGGCAGGGAGGCGCCAGGACCCAGCCCCCCTTCTCCTGCCCCCATGGGGCAGCTCTGTGCCCAGTGCCCAGGACAGCCAGGTAACCCAGCCTGTCTGACGTGTGGCAGGAGCACGACATGCAGTGGCTGGGGTGCCGGGGGGCAGTGGGGTGGAGTGGGGGGGCCGGTACCGTTTGGTGAAGTCCTTGAAGCAGAGCCGCAGCTTGTTGTGGTGCCGGTAGAGCTTGGGGTCGTCTGGGATCTCGGACAGGAACACCTGGGCCACCTCCAGCGGGCCCTGGGGAACGGGCAGCAGGTCACCCGGGCACACCAACCCCAGCAGGAGGGATCTGCACCCTCCCCCGACCCCTTCGCCTCGCTGGTGCCCCTCGCTCCCGATCTGCAGCCCCCTGCTACGCCAACCCTAGGCCCTCCGCCTCCCAGCTCTGCCGGTGCCCCTCACTCCCGATCCGCGCACTCGACTCCCGGCACACCGGCCAAAGCTGCCATAGGGGGTGGCAGCAGGCCATGCCCAGCGGGGGTGGGAAAGGATCAATGCCCAGCCCCCAGCCTGGGCCGTATGCGTGAGGCCATGGCCCCCCCGCCCCGCCCAGGGCCCCGCTAGACCTGATTGACGGTGGTGCCCACGCAGCCCTGCAGAACCATCTGCAGCATCTTGGCATCGGCCGGGTCCTGGTGGGTGGCGAAGGCCAGCTCCTGCGTCTTCTTCTGCATGTCCTCGATGGCCACCTCGATGGGGCTGAGAATGATCTGGGGACATGGGGGAGAGGGGGGACGTCAGCTTGGTCCCCCCAGACCCTCAGCTCCCTGCAGAGCTCAACTGGGGGTGTGGATGGGGACGCTGCCCCCCCCGTAACCCAGCGCCCCCCTGGCACCTCCTCCTTGTGGATGACGGGCAAGCGGGTTTTGACGTAGGGAAAGGCGTGCGAGGTGGTGAGCAGCGTCTTGCGTTTGCGCTGCTCGTGCAGCTCGCCGTGGGCCCGCCCGTCCCGCGTGAAGGGCGTGCAGAAGAGGAAGGTGCGCAGGTCGTAGTTCTTCTCGAAGTAGGTCACCCGGTCCTTCAGCTCGTACGTGTCAAAGAACGGCTCCACGTAGGTCAGCTGGATGTAGGCCTGGGGAGGAGGGGGCAGTGAGGGGGCACAGCCGGGGATCAACCCCCCACCTCCCAGTGAGCCCCAGGCCAGAGTTGCCTGGGCCCACGCCGCCCTCCCCACGGACCCAAAGCTGGGTGACACTGGGTGCGTCCTGTTCCCACTTCATGCCTGTTTCCCCTCCTGCCTCCTGGGAGCTCCTTGGGGCAGGACCTGTCTCCCTGTGCCCAGGGTTTGCCCAGCACCCGGGGCAATGGGAGGGGGCGATCTTAACGCTGGGCCCAGGCCATGGGTGGCTTTACCTTGTGTGGATCCAGCCTGGCCTTGTCCACGGGGTTGGAGTCCTTGATGATCTCAACCAAGTCGTCCCCGAAACGCTCACTGTAGAACTCCTGGGGGGTGGGGGGAGCATCGTTCCATGGGGCTGGGCTGGGCTTGCAACTGCCCAGTTTCCAGCCAGGCAGCCTTGTGGGGTGGCCCCAGAACAACCACGTGTCCCGCTGGCCACCTTGGCCGGTTGCAGCAGGACCACGGACCCCCCCCCCGGGGCCCGCGCATGTCGAGGGTTCTCTAGCCTTCCTCCCCCATGAGCAGCAGAGCTGCCCAAGCCATGGCCAGGATTTGTTTGCATGCCCAGAGACCCCAGTGATGGGCAGAAGGGGCCCGGGCGCCCTAGCTCTCCTAGGGATCAGGGGGCCCCTCCCACTGTCCCGCCCCCACCTCACCTCCAGCCGGTGGGAGATCTCGGCCAGCTTGGTGATCGAGGGCTCTTTATACACAAACTCCTGCTCGTCCAGGTCCCCGAACTTGCTGCCGTAGAAGCCGACCCGGAAATACGTCCCAAACATGCGCTGGGGGTCTGAGGGGAGAGGGGGGCTGGTGAGCCCAGGGAGCCAGGCTGCTGGGAGGGCCTCTGCCCACCCTTCAATGCAGCCACCTCTGGGGTGCAGAGCAGCAGCTTGACACAGCAACAGCTTGGGGGTGGGAGAGAGTGCCCCCTAACCCCCCCCGCCCCCAGCCACCTGCAGCACAGCGCCCCCTAGCGCCCAGCAGTGACTGGCAGGGGAGAGCCCCCTTCTGAGCCCCCGGCCCAGCGAGACCCATCCCGGATCTGCCATAGGAGAGCCTGGGACCAGACAGATGGTTCTTGGCTAGAGAAGGATCAGGGGGGCCTGCAGAAGGGACCGGGGCCCAATGGTTACAGCAGGACACCTGGGTTCTGTCCCCAGCTTCGGGAGGGATCTAACCCCTAGACCTCACTTCCCCTCCTGGAGCTGGGGACAGAACACAGGCATCCTGGCTCCCTCCTGCTTTAATCACTAGACCCTTCTCGGCTCCGACACTGGACACAAGAGACCCTGCCAGGCTGGGGGGCGCCGGGGAATGGCCCCTGCCCTGGCACTCGGCTGCCATGGCTGTGTCACCCCTTCCCTCCCCCGAATCCCCCAGCACAATCCTGCACCCCAGAACTAGCCTCTCCCCCGAGTCCCTGCTGGCCCACCAGAACCGCCCAGCCTGTTCCTGGCCCCCCCAAACTCCCTGTCCCCCAGTGCACCCCCTCGCCCCGTCCCTACTGCGAAGGGAACCATCCTCCCTCCTGGGGCCCTCTGCTCAGCCTCCTGGGCTCTTTTCCGGCTCCTCCCCCCTCGGGTGGGAGGTTCCTGCAGCTCGGAGGGGATGGCCCGGGGGTGACTTACCGTGGCATTGAGGTGGGGGCGCGGCAGCGAGCGGGACCAGCAGGCAGGGAGAGAAGATGAGAAGCGGATTAGCCGAGGTTAGCAGTCGGCTATGTGGGACTGGGGGGGGTCAGGGCCTGGCAAGGGGGGGCACCCGGGAATAGATTTGCCCCCCTGCTGTACAGCTGAAGCCACAACCGCCATGCAGCCCCCATTGCCCCGAGGCGCTGCCCCCCCCCGAGGTGAAAGGTCACCAGGCTCACAGCTGGGGAGAATGCGGCCAGTGCTCTGAGGCAGGGGGCTGGACCCCATCCCCTTTTTGTGGTTTCTGCCCTGGCCCAGCCCAGAGCTCTTCCCAGCCAGGGCTATCCTGCCCCCACCCCGCCCCCGCCCCTCTAGCCTGGGAGCTGAGACCTGCAAACTCATCACTTCACGCCCAGGGCAAACACCCCCGTCCGAGGTTGCGTGCAGCAGGGAGAGCAGGGCCACCAGCCAGTAGTCCCCACTCCCCGCCCAGAGCTGGGAGAGAACCCAGGCATCCTGCCTCCCAGCTCCCCTGCTCTAACCACTAGGCCCCACTCCCCTCCCCACGAAGGACAGGGTTAGAAGGAGATGCCAGGCAGCCCGGACCATGCATGGGGGGGGCATGTGGGACACACAGGGCGGGGGGCACACGCACACCCATGCACACCCCTTCTAAAGCAAAGAAACACACGTGTCCTACCTCCCAGCCAGCGCTCTGACGGGACGGGCGGAGAAGGGGGCGGGGAGAGAGCAGGAGAGACAGCACATCAATGGCCAGATCGGGACCCCCCCCGCAGCGCAGCCCAGCTGCCATGCCTCCATCATGGCCTGACACGTACCCCCCCACCCAGGCGTTGCACACCTGGCTCGGGGGGGAGGGGGACGAGGCCCTTAGCACCCGGAAAACACTGCCCCCGACTGCGCTTTGCAACCCACCCCGGGGGATCTGGAGTGTCCCCTGTCCAGCTCCCCAGCTGGCCCCAGTGCCACCCACATCTGTGGCTGCCCACCAGGCACCTGCCCACAAGTTCAGTGGGGGGGTGGCAGGTGGGGGTGTGTGTGTGTCTGTCCGCTTCCCTGCAATACGCACATCTGCCACAAGGGGGCACTCCACCTTAGACAAGCAGGCTTGCGAGGTCACCCCATGGTGCAGAGGGGGAAACTGAGGCAGGGACTGGAAGGGACCTGCCCAAGGATGCAGAGCCCCCCCTCCCCTCCCAGCGCCGGGGATAGAACCCAAGAGTCCAGGCTCTTGGTCGCCCCGCTGCCGCCTGTGGAGAGGCGCCCACCTGGCTGGTGATGCGGCTGAAGGCCTCCTGCAGTTTGCCGTGCAGCGCCGCCAGTTTCTTGAACTCCCGGTTGGCCTCGTGGATGGGGATGAGGATCTTGTAGACCTCGTTCACTGCCTCATATAGCCCGCCCTGTGGGGGGAGGGCATGAGACGGGGGGGCACAGGTATTGCTGCCCCCTGCCCGGCTCCCCCAGGTCCAGACACCCCTTCCCAACACCTGCCACGGCTTTCTTCGCCGCCCCTCCCCCATTCCCACTTCCCCCATGTTTCCGGCCCCCTGGGACTCTCTCCAGCCCTGGGACTCAATAGTTGCAGCCTCGGGACGGCACTAACTTCCTCCCTCAGCCGGTGGCGGCAGTAGGGCCGTTCCCTGGGCGCTCACCATGGTGAAGAAGGTCGCCGCCTGCTCCAGGAGCCCCACCAGCCCCACCTCAGTGAAGAACTTCCCAGAGCAGATCCCCTCCTCATCAGGGGCCAGCACATCGTCCGAGACAGCCGACTCCTCCAGCACGTTGGACGAGATACCCTGCCGGAGACAGGCTGTGAGAGACCCCGCCCTGCTCGCCACCAGCAAACCTGCCCGGGTATGCTGGAGGCAAGCGGGTCTAGTGGTTACAGCAGGGGGAGCTGGGTTCTCCTGGGTTCTCTCCCTGGCTCTGCGAAGGGAGTGGGGTCTAGTGGTCAGAGCATCGGGGGGCTGGGAGCCAGGACTCCTGGTTCTCTCCCTAGCTCTGGGAGGGGAGTGGGGTCTAGTGGTTGGAGCAGAAGGGGCTGGGAGGCAGGATGCCTAGGTTCCATGCCCAGCTCTGGGAGGGGAGTGGTGCCTAGTGGTAAAAGCAGGGGGGGACTGGGAGCCAGGACTCCTAGGTTCTCTCCCTTTCCCCCTCACAGGGGTGATGGGGGATTCACTGCTCAGTATCCGAGGGGCCCCGTCCCCGATCTCCCCCTGCCGAGGCCTGGGCTGGCACTGGATGTGCCAGGGCGCTGCCCTCTCCACTCACCTGGAAGGAGACGCAGCCCACGGGTAGGTGGCGACAATCCTCCAGCATGCTCAGGTACTCGGCCACCAGCGCAGCTGCGTGCACCAGGCACTGGGCTGCCTCGGCCTGGTTCCCCTGGGACGAGTGCTTGGCCGCCATGTTCTGCAGCCACGTCAGCCGCAGGTCGGGGGAGTTCTGGTAGCCCTTGGCGATCCTGGGGAGAGACAGGGCTGGGAGCCAGGAGGCCTGGCTTCTCTCTCGGCTGCAGGAGGGGAGCGGGGTCTAGCAGTTAGAGCTGGGGGGCTGGGAGCCAGGACTCCTGGGTTCTCTCCCCGGCTCTGCCACGAGCTCAGTGCATGAGTCTCCCCTCTCTGCTCTAACGGGAGGTACCACTACCAGAGTATAAAGCCTGGCAGTGGATAGGGGGATGGCATGGGGGGTGTGGCTGGTTGGAGGGGCTGTGGGGAGGCACGGTGGGGACTCACCTGTACATCAGGTCTATCAGCATCTCCGGATCCTCCTGATGCTCCTTCATCTTGACAGTGTCCGTGAGGATCATGTGCAGGTTGAAGACAAGGTCCTGCACCTGGGGGGGCAGGGGGAAACGAGAGGCTGGAGCCTCCAGGGTCCGGACGTTCCCCTTCTCCCCATGGGGATGTCCTCGGCCACCCCCCCCCCAGTACCCGCTCAGTGACGGCAGCACAGCCAGCGCCCCCCAGTCAGGGCAGGTCCACCCCAGCCACTTGGCAAAGGTGCTGTCCACAGGGCCCCTCTGGTACCTGCTCGGCAAAGTTGCTGTCCCGCAGCCCCGCGTCCTCCTCAGCATAGGTCAGGATGGTTTTGAGTGAGCGCCGCAGATGCTCCTCGTTGAAACTCGGCGACGTCCCGACCAGAGAGGACAGCGACATGGTCACCTGCATCTTCACCCGGGCAAAGTTCTGCGGGGGGGGGGGGGGGAGAGACACAACGAGGGACGCTCAACTAAGGAACCTGCCCTGCTCCCTGCTGCTCCGGGGTGTCCTGCTCCTGGCACAGAAGGGGAGGGCAGCGGATGCCCAGAAAGCCGCGAAGCCGCGGGCTGGAATCCCACTGATTGTGCCCGCGTTTCCCGCCATGGCCAGAGCAAGCCCTGAGGTCATGGCTGTGGGTGTGAGCAGGGGGGATCCCTTCCATGGAGCCCCCAACAACCCCCCTAGTCTTCCACCTGTGCAGACATTAGTCTCGTGGTGCTTGCAAAGGAGCTGGCTCTGTGGCCCAGACATCCCCTCCTACCGCTGAGCTCCACCCCAGAGGCAGCTGCATGGCCGTGGGCAGAGGGTGTCTCTGCCCAGTGGGGTGTGTGCACTCACGTGGCCGATCTCGAAGTTCTGGCGCATGAGTAGGTAGAGTGAGGCGCTGGCGTGCGCGCGGATGGCAGCCACCCGGCTGCTGCAGTGTCGCAGGAGCCGCAGGCATAGGTCGGCGCACAACTCTGTGTCCTCCTCAAACAGCATCTCCGGGAACTGCGCTGGCGGAGGGAGGGTAAGAGAAGCCCAGGGAGCCACCCATGTGCACCAGGACTCCTGGGTCCTATCCAGGCACTGGGAGGGGCTTGGGGTCTAGTGGTTAGATCATGGGGGGCTGGAAGCCAGGACTCTTGGGTTCTCGCCTGGATAAGGGGTTCCAGCAGTTGGACCCTGGGGGTTGGCTTCTGTTCCTGGCTTCACCCTCTGGCCCACAGAGCCAGCCTGGCCCAGCCGCCCATGGGATGAGCCCAGGCGAATCCATAACCCCTGGGCTCTGATCTCCTGCTCCCTGGGGCCCCAGATGGGCACATAGGGCCCTTCACCTGCTTGGCACAGTAGTCCTGCGCCAGCCCAGACCCTGTCAGAATCACCCCACTGGGCCACGCAGGGGTAGAGCCAACCCCCGCAGGCCATCGAACTAGGGACCCCTGGATCTACCACCCCCGGTCACACCAGGCTGGCAGCTGATGCCTCCAGCTCCAGAGCATGGCCACTAGCAGGCGGCGGAGGCCAGCCTCGGCGGGGACCTGCGCAGAGAAAGTCCACTCACCTTGCTCACTAGCGCCCGCTGGGAAGCAAAGCAGTGCTGCAGGAAGAGGGCGCTGGGCGCGCAGGCCATGCTGTGCAGCAACACCCGCAGCACCCCGTCCAGCACGCTCTCCCGGGCCTCCGCCAGCGGCACCGTCTGCAGGGAACCAGGGGCCATGAAGGAGGTGTGTTGCCGGCGGGCCTGGGAGAGCAGAGCCTCCGGGGGGAACGAGACCCGATGCTTACAGGGAGCCAGGACGCCTGGGTTCTCTCCCAGCTCTGGGCGGGGAGTGGAGTCGAGGGGTTACAGCAGGCAGGCTGGAAGCCAGGACTCCTGGGTTCCCTTCCTGGCTCTGGGAGGGGACGGTGGGTGACGCTGGGTGGAACGTGAATGACCATTCATAGTATTACTGAAATCAATACTGCAAAACGACAGCCATCCATGCCAGTTGCCGATGCACCCGCTAGCCTGTGCTAAGCCGGAGCACGTTTACACGCATAGATCAGTGCGGCGCCGCAGCGTACATGACACATCTGCATCCAACCACTGGCACCGTGCTCCTGGGGGACGCTGCGGCCAGGACGGCAGCAGAACGGAGCCTGCTCCACAGCCCATCCAGGGAACACATGGGCAGCGAGAGAACCCAGGGGCTGCACCTTAGCAGTCACCAAGGCACATAAGAGCCCACCCCGGGACAGGGGACACTGACGCTTTTCCAGCCCATGGGCCGTCCGTGTGGCTGGGCTTGGGACAAGCCATGCGGCAAAGGGACATAAGAGGCAGCTGCGCCAACCCCATCTCATCACTCCTACCTCCACAACTGCAGCTGTGAAGCAAACTGGGACCGAGGCAATCCTGCAAAGCCCCCGGTTCTACGGAGACCCCGACGCAGACGGACTTTAATGCCACTTGTCTGCATTGGGCTGCTTGGACCAGCTACCATCTCCCTTGTCGTTCGTTTCTTTCCTTGCATTCAGCACCGAAGGATCGGCGGGCAGCGGGGGTTAGGGTCAGATCCACGCTCCCATTGCTCTGGCCACGGGGCTGAGCCGTTGGGCCGGGAGAACGCTTTGGTGAAGGGAAGAGATTTAATACGTCTCCCTTTCCTGGACCGAGCAGCACAGGCTGACATGCAGGGAAGGGGCTGTGCAGTTGTTTTGTCGTCGCTCCCTGACGCCCAGCGTGGGGGGATCAGACACATGGCTTGGGGCTGGTTGGTGAAGCTAACTCCAGCATCCCCCACCAGCGCTGGGGGAATCTGTTCTCCTCTGGCTGCCTTCCCTGCCCTAGGCACGGCCGGGTCACAGTGGGGTCTAGTGGTTTAGAGCAGAGAGCCAGGACTCCTGGGTTCCACCCCCAACTCGGGGGGGGTGGGACTGGTCACCGGCTGTGGGGGGGGGCACACTGGGAGGGAAGGGGTTAACCCCACTCTGCCCCCACCTGGACGATGATCTCCAGTGTGTCCAGCACCACCAGGCTGGCCTCGGTCGCCATGTTCCCCTCCACCAGCGCCTCCGCCTCCACCTCCTCCTTGCTCCTGCGGGCAGAGCGCAGCATCAGGGGTGCTCAGAGCGTCCCGCTGGCGCCCCCCCCGCCCAGCGCACCCCGACGTCCTCGCACACGCACTTGTCCACCTTGTCCGAGTTCTGGCGCCACTGGGTGAGGTTCTTCCTCCAGCGAACACTCTCCTGGCTCCCCAGGGGGCTGCGCTCTGCGGGAAAGGCGGGGGTGTCAGGCGGGGCCCAGCCGGGGGTGGGGGGAGCCACCGGGGCTGTGGGAAACAGCCAGCAGGACGTGGGGCGGCACAGCAGTAGTGTGAGCTGGTACCGGCACAGTGACACCCGCCCCCCCCGTGAGGAGATGCAGAGGCTGTGGGTCTTCCACCAGGCAGGGAGTGGGGCAGAGGGCAGCTCTGGTACTGGCAGGGGGGCATGACAGGCCATTGTCCCCCCACGGGCACCACTCACCCCTGCTGCGCCGCACCATCTCCTGGCGTGCCCCGACGGTGCCCAGGATCGCCTCCTCCAGCCGCGCCTTCATGTCCAGCGACTTCTTGAAGGCCAGGCTGCTGCTGCGCTCGAAGGCCTTCCTGCCCTGCGGGGGTGGGAAGGGGCAGGGGGGTGAGAACAGGGCTGGCCTGACATGGGGCGCCACTCCCAGGGTGCCCGGCTGTGAGGTGTCTACCCCGGGGAGAGCCGGATTAAGCGCTGGGGGGGAGGGGAAGGCTGATGGAGGGGTCCCTGGGGAATCGGACCCCGCCCCCCCAACATGGGCACCTGTAACTTCGAGGGAGGGGCCCCCAGCAGCCTGAGTGGGGGCCACAGGGATTGGAGACCCCCCCCATTCCCAGCACATGCACAGGGGGCCCGGACGCTCAGAGCTGTGTCTGGGAACCCCTCTCAGGTGCACTGGATCCCCCTGAGCCCCACCTTGTACTCGAAGCAGGCCACGCAGAGGTAGAGCAGGTCGAGGAGGCGGCCAAGGTGCAGGGGGGGCAGCTCGGCAAACCAGCTGTGCAGGGCGCCCGGGTCCCCGTTCTTCAGCACCCACAGCAGGCAGGCCAGCAGGGTGCGGCTCGCCTCGGCTGACAGCGCGGCGCCTGGGCGGGGGGGCTGCAGGGAGAGACGGGGTCAGTGCCCACCTCCCGCCCGGCTGGGGCGCAGCTCAGGGACCTGCCTCTGCTCGGGACTGCCAGGCCATTGGGGTGCCCTCCAGCAGCTGCCCCCCCATCTCCAGCCCCTGGGGTTCACTCGCACAGCTGGGGCTGGCGTGGTGACATTCAGGGGGTTGAGGATCAATCCTGGGGAGGGACCCGACCCTAAAGGCCCCCTGCCCTGATCCCCATTCCCACACCCAGCTGGGCGCTCTGCTCAAAGGGCATCTGCTCCACGCTCCGTCACCCAGCCAGCCCCCAGAGGGGTCGCCCGGCTCTGGAGCTTGGAGCCAGGATGCCTGGGTTTTCTCCTCGGCCTGGGAGCAGGGTGGGATCCCCAGGAAGGGAGCTCCCGGTCCCTCTGGTGCCCCGATGGCTCTAGGGTCCCCTCCACCCCCCGGAGGTTACTCACAGCTGCTGGCGTCTGGAAGGGGCTGGCCCGGGGGTTATGGGGCAGGGGGGCACCGGCGATGGCCATGGCCACTGACTGGCTGATGGTGCTGCTGTTGGAGTCTCCGTCGTCCCCGAGCGTGGCGCCCAGGCGCCCCCGTGTGCTGTGGTTCTCTGCGGGGGGAAAGAGCAGGACTAGGGCAGTGTCGGGGGCACCCACCAACCCAGGGGGCACCCTGGACAGAGGAAATGGGGCAGGAACTGGAGTGGGGGCTGTGAGCCTGGACTCCTGGGTTCTATCCCTGACCCTGGGAGGGGAGCCAGGATTCCTGGGTCTCTTCCCAGCCCGAGGAGGGGAGTGGGGTCTAGTGGTTAGGGTGGGGCGGCTGCACTGGGCATTGCTGTCTGTCCCCATGGGTCCCTAGCCCCTCGCACCGGTGAAATCATAGAGCTGCGGCAGGGCGTCCATGGCGATGCCAATGAGTGGCAGGTAGAGCTGGGCCACGTGGGTGCGGGTGGCAGGGGCGGCGTAGCGGGCATCCGCATCGTGGCTGCACAGCAGGTTGTGTAGGGTGCTGATGGCCTTCTTGTGCAGGGAGAAAACGCTGGGGGGGGAGAAAAGGCTGTGAGAGAGGGGGCTCAGCCCAAGAATTCCCCGTTCCAACCACTGCACCCCACTCCCCTCCCCAAGCCAGGAAGAGAACCCAGTCATCGTGGCTCCCACCCCCCTGCCCTAACCACTGCACCCCACTCCCCTCCCCTAAGCCAAAGCGAGAACCCAGGCGTCCTGGGGGGCCCTTCACCCTTGGGAAGCCCTCATTAGCTCAGGGTGGGTCGTGAGGCAGTATCCAGGCCCCCTGACCCATCTGGGGTCCCTGCTCACCCCTCGGCATCCGGCTCCAGGACAAGCGCCAGCTCCGTGAGCACCAGTCCTGCCAGGAAATGCTGCCGACGGAAAGGAGCTGACAGCTCGAACATGCTGGCCACACGCGACTCCTGTGCTGGGCTGGAGAAGGCCGACCCCTGCAGGAGCAAGCGGGCGTCAGCTGTGGGGTGCGTGGGGAGGAGGTGGCAGGGTGGGGGGCATGAGGGGAAGAGCTGTGGGGATGTGGGCACCAGGAGCAGGAACCACCCAGCCACCAGTCGCAACTGCCCCAGGCCTGGCGTCTCACCCCCCAGCTGGGGGCCCCCCCAGTGTGATAGCCAGCACGTGGCATAGGACGACCCCCAGGCTGGCGCCCCTGGACACCCCAGGGCCCACCCCCGGGCCCAGGACACAAGAACCATTTTCCTCCACTCCCAGGGTGGCACCGCACGGGGAGTTTGGTCGTGGGATGGCGACCCCCCCCAGACCCTCCAGGAACACCCCTCCCCCCCAGGGAGACAGCCCTGACGGGACGGGTTCCGGCCCCCCAGTGGTACCTGGGAGGTGGCAGAGGAGACGGAGGGCGAGGGGGAGGCGGGCGGCGAGGGGCTGCGCCAGGGCAGGTTGAGGCTGACGTAGTGCTCGTGGCTGCAGACGATGCGGAGGAAATCCACGCGCAGCGCCACCAGGGCCGGGGGCTTCTGGGCACTCGGCAGCCGGTTACTGATCTGGGGGGGGGCACAGCCTGGGACGTGGGGACAGGCTCCCGGGGACAGCCCAGCACTGGCAGCTCACCGGCTAGTGCCCCCGGCCCGGATGTACCCATCTCCCCACCTGCCCCCTTTCCCCAACCCAGACATACCTGCCCCCCGCCTGCCCCTTTCCTGACGCCCCTGGTCCACAAGTACCCACCCCTCCACCTGCCCCCTTTCCTGACCGCCCCCAGCCCAGACACTCCCACCCCCCACCTGCCCCCTTTCCTGACCGCCCCCAGCCCAGACACTCCCACCCCCCACCTGCCCGCTTTCCTGACCCCCCCAGCGGCACATCTGACCACCCCCCCCAGTCCCAGTTCTGAGGCTGATGCCAGCAGGAGGGTTAAAGAGCCCCTGGGGCCTGCGGGACTCCCTGCTGCAGGACAGCCCGGCCCGGCCCGGCCCACCTGCTTGTAGTAGGATCGGATGAGGCCGAAGACGAAGCCGCGGTCCATCAGGGAGAGCAGGTCGTTGAGGAAGAAAGCCAGGCTGCCATTCAGGCGCTCCGCCAGCTCCCCATCCTGCCGGGACAAGGCCAGGGGTGAGGAGGGGGGGTTATACCCCGCTGGGGTACGGCTCTTAGGGACACAGGGCTTCAAAAGCAACTGACTTGGGTCCAGGCTGCTTGGGGTGGGCCGGGGAAGGCGGTGAGAGATGGGCCAGGCTGGGGGCGAGGGAGGGACGGGCAGACGGACAGAAGACAGATGGGTGGCTGGGGAACAGCCGGGCATGGCGGGAGGGACACGCTGGGTGGGTAACGGGGGCCGGGGCCGGACGATCACAGGGGGAGAGCTGAGCAGGGAGGGGGCCCGGTGGGGCTGGGCGGGAGGGGCACCGACCTTCTGGCAGCGGCTGGCGATCTCGGCGCTGACGGAGCCCACCAGGGCAGCGACGTCGTCCACGAAGCGGCTGGGGAAACGCAGGCGACGCGGAGCATCCAGCTTCCCGGCCAGGTGCAGGTGCAGCGCCATGCTCTTCACCTGCGGGCCAGAGCAGCGGCGCTGGGGGGGGACACGCAGACCGGGGGGACCGAGCCCCCGAGCGGCTCTAGGCAGGCCAGGAACCGGCCGCCTTCTGCCAGAGCTGCAGCCTAGGGCCTCCCTCCTTCCCCACCCCTTGAGCCCAGGGCTGGTGACCCCGATCCACCCCCCTCGGTAGCCGCCCCAAGGGAGGGTGATGGGCTGACCAGGCTTGTGGGGGGCTCACGACTTGGGGGGCAGCGCAGGGGGCAGGGCAGTGCAGCGTGATACGGGGGAGGGGTCAGTAGGCTAGGGGACGCTGTGTACAAGGGGTGGTTCTGGTGGGGCTGCCGGGGGGAGGCTGACACCAGGGGAGGGGGAGAGAGCTGCCAGGCTGGCTCCCACCCCACGCACTCACCATGAGCTGGAAGAAGAACCAGGCCTGGCGCAGCACGGCTTCGCGCACGGTGCTGGTGCTCACCACCCACTGCAAGGCCAGCTCCTCGTGCAGCAGCTGGGCAGAGACAGACGCGTGGTTACGGGGGGGCTGGGCTGGCAGCACTGAGGGGTTAATGCTGGGGGGGGCGGCAGCTTGTCTCTGGGCTGGGGCATCAAGTGTTTCCCATCTACCCCCCATGGCTCGTCTGATGGGGGCTATGGAGGGGGATTTACACCGATTTACCCATCTGCCTGCGGTGCTCGTCCGGCCCCACATCACCCTGGTGCCTGGGCACCTCCCACACTGCCTCCACACATCCCCAGTGGCCAGCCAGGGCTGTGACCCCTCGCTGCAGGTGGGGAAACTGAGGCCCAGAGAGACTAAGCTCCATGTGCCCAAGGCCACCCGGTGAGTTTGTGAGCAGAGGGGGACTGAACCCAGGCAGGGGCCAGACAAGCATGTCGTCGTGTCGCGCCCCACCCTGCCCCCCGGGCCAGCCTTCTGACCAGTTACACCAACCTCCACCCACCGGGGCACTGGGCCCCCAGCCACGCGGCCGGCTGTGCCTTAGCTGAATAGCCTTCGATCCAGGACTGGGCCCGGGGCCAGCCCGGGCTGACCAGATCCGGCCAGATTCCTGCTTGATGGGCTCCTGCACTACTACCTGCAGCCGCCTCAGCGACTCGCCCCAGGGGACGGATGTGCCAGGCCCTGGCGTGTGACCGCCCAGCCCTGGAGTGAGGCCCAGCGGTTCTCCCGGCCGGGGAACGATTCCCCGCTCCCCAGGGACTCTTGCCCAGGGGGTCGTTCGCCCAGCCCCAGCCAGCCACATGGGAACCGGGCAGGACCTTCCCGGTGGCTGCGTCCCCCGCTGGCCTGAGGCTACGAACCCAGTGGGCAAAGGC
The DNA here is from genome assembly GCA_007922155.1 of Mesoclemmys tuberculata. NCBI lineage: Eukaryota > Metazoa > Chordata > Testudines > Chelidae > Mesoclemmys > Mesoclemmys tuberculata. The sequence goes on from ML675714.1 coordinate 1,697,572, forward strand.
GCCAGCATTTTGCTCCCTGGGCTCGCCAGCGAGGGGCTGGGAAGGAAGTTGGCTCGTGCAGGCATGGCAATGGAGGAAAGCAGAGAGTGCGTGGGAGGAGTTGATGCTGAGGGGGTGGCACCAGGGAGAAGATGGATGGAGAGTGACAGAGGCTGGAGGTTTGAGCTGGTGGTTTAAATAAGATCCAGAGGGAACCTGGCCAGAAGTTTTCTTCCACCCGGATCTGGATCCCTGCTCTGTCCCGCCTGCCCTGGATCTCGGGAAGATTTTGGGTCTCCAAGCGCTTCTTTGGCATTCATTAATTGGGCCCCGTGTCACCCTGGTGTGGCTAGGTGCTGCCAAAGGGAAACTGAGGCACAGGAAAGGGACGTGACATGCCCAACGCCACACAGGAAGCCAGTGGCAGGGCTGGGGGTAAAGTATTGGACTCTGGGCTCTAGCCATTACATCATTTCCCCTCCTGACCCCCAGCCCCCTGCTCTGATCACTAGACCCCACTCCCCTCCCAGTGCTTGGGATAGAACCCAGGAGTCCGGGCTCTCCCCGCCCCCAGAAGCTGGGGGTTGAGCATCTATCCCAGGAGCCTGAGGATCAGCTGTAGCTGGGCAGGAACAATCCCCCCCTCCAGATGTTTGCTCAGCCGCCTTCCCACCCCCTCTACCTTCTTGGCGGTCGGCCTCGAGGGGGCGGCAGGGGCGGCGGAGGAGCTCTCCAGACAGGATGAGAGGCGGTTAGAGCTTCGCTCGCAGGCCTGTGGGATGCGGGGGGGTGGTGATGGGGGGGAAGCAGTTAATGAAATGAGGATGGAGCAGAGAGATGTGATGGTCCCAGCAGCAGCCGAGGTTGTCACCGGGGCTAGCCAGGCCAGCTGGGGGCAGCCACCCCTCCACCCCACGACATGGAGGCATTGACGCACCACATTTCCTTCCTCCAGCCCCGCGCCCTGCTCCGGTTCTACCTGCCCGGCTCGGAGCAGCCCCTGGCACAGCCCGGCGCCGGCCAAGCGACGCTGCAATCCTCGCGCCGCGCCACAAGGGGTCAGCACTGGGCCGGGAGCCCCCAACGCAGGGGTGGGGGGGCCAAGCCAAGGTCCAGCGGGTGCCCAGAGTGGTAGGAAGGGCTGGCGAGGGAAGCAGGGAAGGGGAAGTGGCACCTGTTTGAGGTCGGCGCTGGAGCTGGGCAGGTTCCGGCGCAGAACGGCCTTGGGCCCGCTGGGGGCGTAGGCCGAGTTCACCCAGGAGTGCGAGCGGTCAATCCCCTGCGCCGCGGCCGCCGGGAGAGAAAAGAGCAGCAAGAACAATCACGGGGGGGGGCGGGCGGGGTGAGAGGGGACAGGTAGATCCAGGGCCACAAGCAGGGACCCCCGCACCCAGCCAGCTCCCTGGGCAAGCGATTAGCGGGGAGAGGCCTCAGCCGGGGACCAGGAACAGTGGGGAAACGGCCCAGCCAGTGACCCACCAGCACCCCCAGCCTGAAAGCACCAAGCGGGGAGGGGCAGGGGAGCTGAGCTCCGGTGCACGGCTCCAACCGCTGGCTTGCAAGGATCCCAGGGAACGTCCCAGGGCCCCAGGTGACTGATTCGACCCCAAAGCGACCCGGGGGCGAGCAGCAGAGCCAGGAACAGGGCCCCTGCGGAGCCGAGCCAGCACCAGCCTTACTTTGCTGCCCAGGATCTTCTGCACCTCATTGTCCGGGGAGCCAGGCGTGCTGGCCAGGTCGGGATTGCTGTTGCTGATGCTCTTGGAGCGTGACAGGTTGAGGCTGGCGGGGCGGCCGGTGGCGCGGGACAGGGTGGCACATTGGATGGCACCTCCCTGGGGCGGCATCCCGGCCTCTGGAATAAACACACCCAGAGGGGAGTCAAGGGGGGGGGGGGGGAGACGGGCTCCTATCGGGAAGTGGCAATTAGAACCCACTGGAGAACCCAGGCGTCCTGATTCCCACCCACTAGACCCCACTCCCCTCGCAGAGCCGGGGACAGAACCCAGGAGTCCTGGCTTTCAGCCTGGTTCCCCTCCCCCATTCTGCCCCCCCTTCCCTGAGGATCCCCCAGAGGAAACGTTCCCAGGAGCAGGCCTCTACCAGCCCCCCAGGAACAGGGCCCCGCCTCCCGCAGTCCCACCCCATCGCACTCCTCTCTCCACTGGTTCCCCCCATCCCACCAGGCGCAGCCCTTCTCCCCCCCGACTCCTCCTCCCATAGGCCCCTCCCCCCAGGCCCCAGGACTCTCAGCCCCATGGACGTTAAGGGGCCAGCTATCCCAGGTGGACCCCCCAGCTCACCGCTCCCTGGTGGCACTGGCTCAGTGGAGGCCAGGCGGAAGGCGAAGTGGACGTAGGCAGCCAGCAGTGGGTGGCGGCTGTGCTGGTCCTGGACGGCCTCCAGGCTGTGGTGGATCTGGTTCACCATGACGGCGATGGCCTCGAAGGCGGCACGGCCCAGGTTGACTGGGGGAGACGTGGAAGGGGTGGGGGTGAGCTGGGGAAGGGAAATGGCCTGGGCCACAGGACTCCTGGATTCCTTCCCCCGGCTCCCAGGGGCACAGGAGCAGGACCCTGGCAGCCCTGTGGAGAGAGGCAGCCTTGCCTAGTGGGCAGAGCCCTGTGCTGGCAGGTGGGATGCCTTGGCTCTGCTGTTGGATGGTCACAGGTAAGTCCCTGCCCTGCCCGGTGCCTCAGTTTCCCCTTCTGAAATAGGGGGCTAATGCTCCCCCCTGGGGTGCTGGCAAATTGCAGGGGGGGAGGCCGCCAACACGCCCACCCTGGGGGGAGCCCCCTTTGATTGGCTGTCTTGCCCACTGCCCCGGCTCCTGAGGTAAGGGGGTCTATCAGAGCAGTAGCACAGCTCTCACCTCCTCCCCATGGGTGTCGGCACTGTTGGGAGGGAGCGAAAGAGCCCGGCGGTTCTGCTCCCCCTCACAGCCAGGGGCGCGGTTCCCGTGGGGTGGGGGCACTCACCGATTTGGCCCGCGATGATGGGAGGGCGGGCGATGAGGAGCAGCAGCTTGTCCAGGAGCTGGTGGCTGTGGGCGAGCAGCGGCTCCATGCCAGCCGCCCGCAGCCCAGCCACGCCGGCCCGCAGCTCCCCCTCCACACTGCTCTCCGTCAGCACGGCGTCCCGCAGGCGCACCGGGAAGTTGCTTTGCTCCAGCACGTGGCCCAGCATGAAGAACTTATCCAGGGCGGGGTCCTGCTGGGGGAGCAGGGTCAGGAGCCATGGGGGGGGCCTCCAGCCCCTGGGATCACCAATCGCTGGCCAGCACCACTCCACCCTCTTCCACTAGCGTCCCCCAGTGCAGAGGGGCCAAGGAGTGGGGAAATGCACCCAGCTGTACACTGCACCCGCAGCTCCAACTCCAGCCCCTCCACCCCCCCATCCTCCCTACCCACTCTCCATCCCCTGACCTGCCCTCCCCCCGGATCCCAGCTCCAGTGCCCCCCAGCCCCCTCACCTGCGTGTGCACCGAGGACACAGCCAAGAGCTCCACGTTAAACACGCCCTTGTGGTTATCGACCCACTTCATGCCCGGGAGCTGCACCTGCCAGCAGGGTGGGAGAGCCGTGGGTCCTGGCCCCTGATCCACCCAAGCCCCATGGGCAGAGGGCGCAGGTGCCCGGCAGGGGCACAGCCACACTCCCTCCCGTGACTCAGTTTCCCTGCCAGCTGCAGGGCGAGTGGTACCCGAAGGAAGGAGCTGGATGGGGATCTGCCCATTGAGCACATCCCAAGGGGGCTGGCTGCCCCCATCCTGGCCCATCAACAATCCCTTTCCCTGGGGTTGGGCTCTGGGTGGGGTGTCAGGCACCTGCCCCCTCCAAATCCAGAGTCCCACGGAGCGCTGGGAGGGCCAGACAAGGTCCACTGGCCTGGACACCCACCTCCCCAGGCCCCAGTCCCAGCCAGGCAGTGCCCCCTAGGGCCAGGAGCCGGAAGGCAGGGTCCAGCCGGCCCCAGAGGCCTGTGGCCAGGGCTGCTGCGGCAACTTACGTCCGGGGTGAGCACGGAGTAGCTTGGCGGGGGCTTCTCCACCGACACGGGCAGGCAGAAGGGCCCCGTCCGCAGGCGGCCATGCTGCAGCAGCGGGACCCACTGGCGGGGAGAGAGTGGGGGTGAGACACAGGGCCTGGTGGGACGAGCCGGCCCCCCTTCCCCGGGGATTAGGACGCAGGGCTGGCGGGTGCTGGGGAGGTCCCTGGCAGCGAGGTTTGGAGGAGAGGAGGTCCCCGGGGCAGCGTGGGAAGCAGGGCCAGGCACGACAGCCTGCTGTGGGGCAGGACCCCCCAGGGACCCCCCCAGCTGACCGTGTAGCCGACAGGCGTCTCCAGCGGCGTGTTCTGCTTCTGCTGGCAGCTGACGTGGTAGAAGGTGAAGAGCAGGTGGTGCTTGTCCGTCAGGGCAGGCGGGATGCGCATCTTGAACTCCTCGTAGAACTCGGGGCACCTGGGGGGGGCACCAGTCAGGCAGTGAGGGCGACTCGCAGCCACGCAGCCCCCAGGCCACAACTCGGGGCACCCCACATCCCTCCTCCGCTCAGCTCTCCCATCCCCCTCCTACTGAGGCATGGAGACCGCCCAGGACCAGCTGAGACCCACAGCAGAGACCAGCGAGGCCCCGCACCCACCTCCACCCAGACACCCCCAGACGCATTACCGTATTAACTGAAATATCCCCACCCAATCTGGCCTAGCATCCCCTCCACCCAGATAACCCTGTACCAATTACCGTATGAACTGAACTATGCCCCCCACGGCTCCCGTCACCTGCACTCACCTGTTGTGATACACCACTGCCGTGTAGGCCTCTTTGGCAAACTCGCTGCAGCTTGACTTGCCAAAGATCACCTGCCAAAAGACCGACATCATCACACCCGGGTGGGGCCAGGGGGGTTTGAACCCAGGCCACCTCTGGGCTGGGGACGGACGGGAGCGCAACAGAACCACACAAAGACGAGAGATGGGAGAGTGCCAAGGCTGCCTAGGGGATTCAGCCACACGCCAAGCCACACCAAGCTACTTTCCCATGGCTCTTCAAGAGAGTTTAACCTTTGGCCTGAATTTCTGGGTGCCCCGATGAGTCTCATCTGCTGAATGCCCCCCCCCAGCCTTGGGGCCAATGTGGGACACCTCAAAGGTCCCTGATTTGCAGGGAACGCATGGCCCCCCCTGAAGACCAGGTGCTTTGGGGGTGTCTGAGGCCAGGCAGGCCCCCGAAATCACGAGATCAGTTTGAAAAGTATTTCCAGCAAGGAGAAGGAGGTGTTAGTGCCGTTATATACGG
>ML675714.1:1707848-1717942 GCA_007922155.1 Mesoclemmys tuberculata
CTATGAGTCTATGAAAATCATGAGCTCATGCATGAGCTGGGCTGGAAGCCACAAGGAGCTAGACCTGCTGCCCACACTGCCGTGGGGCTCAGAGCCCCCAGGAACTGCCAGGGATCGATGGCACTTTGAGGCCAGGGCAGGGCCCCCAGACTCTGTCCCCAGGCCACAAGCAGGGAGGGTCGTGCTGGGGCAGTGCCAGCTCTCAGCAGGGGGAGACAGGCCCATCTCAGCATGGGGGGGCAGCTTGACCCCAAGATGTTTGTCCCTTTCTCGGCTCTGTTCCGGCTAGCCCCCAACCTTGCTGGGGCAGGCGCGTCAGGCCAATGCCGGTCGCATCCCTCAGGACAAGCCAAGGAGCAGGCTGTGGGCGGGGGCCGGAAAGCCCCAGGCTTGGGCGAGGGGGGGACGCACTCACCGGCAGAGCCTGGCTGGGGTCCTCGCCTGCCATGAACTGCAGCTTCACGGCGACGTTGCGCACTGAGCCCTGGCGGCTGCCGAAGTTCAGGCTGCGTGGGTACACGTAGAGCAGGCTCCTGGCACGGCGGGAGAGATGCCCAGGGTTAGCGGCGCCCGCCCGGCCACGCCCGGTCGCAGGAGCTCAGGGCTGGGTTAATGGAGTCATGCCCCCGGGGGGCTGCGCAGATCATTCATCAATCCCCACGTGCCCAGCCAGGCGGGGGAGCAGCGGCCAAAGTTCAGGGAGGGAAACTGAGCCACGGAGCACGGCTGGGACTTGGTGCCAAGGCAGAGGAGGGAACCCAGGCATCCCAGACCCTAGAGGGTTCTGACCCCCCCTCCATCACCAGCCTGATCCCCTCCCGCTCGGTGGGGCTGGCTGCCTGACAGTGACCCTGGTGAAACCGATCACGAGGTGGCTCCGGGGCGGGCAGGCAGTCGGGCAGCCGCTGAGCAAGGGCTGGCAAAGACCCAACAGGCAGCAGGGAGCCAGAAGTGTGGGGGAGAGGGGGGAAGAAAAGACAGGGGAGGGTTTGAGGACGGAGTGGGGGGCAGGATTTGAGATCCCCCCCCAAGCCAAGCCAAAGCTCGGGGCACTGGACTGGCTGGAATGAGCGGGAACCTGGCTCTGGGCAGGAAGCGGGGTCCAGTGGTTAGAGCAGGGGGCTGGGAGCCAGGACTCCTGGGCTCCCAAGCCAGCTCCGCGTGGGGAGGGGAGTCCAGCCCTTGCTGTGGCAGGAGCTCTTTGGGTGTGTGTGGGCACCCTGCCATCCAAGTGGGTGCTCCGTGCATTGCTCGCTGGCTCAGCTGTTAACCCGGCTGCCCTTTCGCAACTGCCCTGCCCCAGCCAGGGGCTCTGTGCCCCAGGGCAGACGTCAGGACAGGGCGCTGGAGCCCTGCCAGCTACCAAAGTCTGCTGGCCGGGAGAGCCGGGGCGGGGAGGAGTCGCTCACCAGACACTCCAGGCCCGGTGCCCGCCCCCCCCGCCCCCAGACCATATAAGGCCGTCGCCTTCCGGCGCCCAGTGCTGGAACAATGCTTCGCCTGGTGCTGCTGCTGGCCCTGGCAGCCCCCAGCGTGGCCCTGCCTGCCGGCACGGCCCTCCCCCCCCTGGGGCTGGCCCCCCAGGAGGAGGTTGACATTCTGGTGTACGGGGTGCTGCAGTTCAGCCAGGCGCTCCACGAGACCTACAAGGCCACCGGGCAGAAGATGGAGCTGGCTCAGCACTGGCTCGGGCACTGCCAACGCTCGCTGCAGGCACTGCAGCGCCAGGCCCGCCTGGCCCGCCAGGCTGTGGAGGAGCTGCGCGGGGCAGTGGAGGGGCTCAAGGTACCACCTGCATCGCGCGGGGGACGTGGGGTGGAAGGGTCAGGGGGCTGAGAGCCAGGTCTCCTGGGTTCTTCTCCTGGTCCTACCACCTCCTCAGCTTGAAACCTTGGGGAGGAAGGGGCGGGAAATGTTTCACATCCGTGCCTCAGTTTCCCCAGAGGTACGGTGGGGGGCATTGGTTTAGTGACTGCGAAGCCCTGCTGGGGGGTAGACAAGGCAACTGGATCCCAGGCCTGGAGCTAAGAGGTTGTGGGGTGTCTTGGGGCCAGATATCCATTGACCCCCCCCCCGTGTCACTGGGTTTCTCACTTCACCTGCCCATTGGAGCATTTACCCAGCCCCTGGCCAGCAGTCCTGCAACCCTGCGGGGGCAGGGCAGGATTGCCAGCCCCAGGCTGGGAAACTGAGGCAGGGCCGTTGCATGCACTTGCCCTCCCATCCACAGCAGACACGGGGGAAACTTTTGCTGTCCCCCCCCTCTTGTAGTCCTCCCACCCTGGGGCCGAGCCCCCCGGTCTCCAGCTCAGTTGCCCCATGACTCTCTGTCTCCCCCCGCCAGGCTGAGGAGACGTCGCTGCAGCTGCAGATGCACGGCCTGGCCCAGGCCTTGCAGGCAGCACTAGTGGGGGGGCTCCCGCCGGCGCAGCAGGTGCAGGAGCTGGAGGAGACGCTGGCTGGCCTGCCGGGGAGGGGCCCCCAGGACGGGGACAGGCAGCTGGCTGCTCTTCAGGTAACGCGCCCGCACTGGGGTCCTTGAAGGCCCGGGGCCTAGGAATTCCTGGCTCCGGATGCAGTCCTGACCCCCCCCCCCAACTCGCGCCAACCCCGGCGCTGGGCCGGGATCGCTGCTGCCCACAGGGCAGCTCCACGTGCCGGGCTTGAGCCCTGCCAGGATCCGGCCCCTTCGATTGCCTCAGCCCCAGACCCGTCAGTGGGGGGCCTGCTGGGCGCCCAGCTCAGGGGAGATGGGGGGCAGGGGCAGCCGTGGGGGAGGGGGCGCAGGGCTAACGTGAGTGGAGCTGGGGCGAGCACAGCTGGTGGGGGAAGGGGAGCTCAGGGGCAGCCAGCGCATGGCCCAATGGGGGCATCCCCCCAGGCCTGTCTGACCCCCCACTTCCCCGCAGGCACACGTGGAGCAGCAGAGCCTCACCCTCCGGTCCCTGGCAGGCACGGCCCAGCAGCAGTGGCTGGAGGCGGCACGGCAGGCAGAGCAGCTGGCCCGGATCCAGGAGCAGGCAAGGCCCCCGCGGGGGGGGGGAGGGGGAGGAGGGGACCTTGGCTTGGGATGCACACTTGGGATGAGCGGGGGAGGGGACACAAGGGAAACTGAGGCAGCAAGGGCATAACTGGCCAGGAACAGAAGCAGGTGTCCAGAGGCCATCGCACTAGCCACGCTGCCTACGATCCGCAGCTCTGTAGCACAACAGGCCTTGGTGTCTGCAGCCGGGGGGGGCCAAGCCAGGCCTCTCCGGGGTCAGCTCTCTTGGCGGCGTCCTCTCCAGGCTGTGCCAGCGCCAGGCGCCTGATCTAATCCTGACCCCTCTCTCCCACCGCCAGATCGAGGGCCGCGCTGGCACCAGGACATGAGCGGGCCCCCCGGGCGGCCGAGGCAAGCCACAGGAGCATTGCTGCCGCGAGGGGCGGCCCTGCCCCGAGAACACACAGCCGGCCAGCCACGGGGACGGTGCCCAGCCAGGGGCTCCCGCGGCAGAACGCGGCAAGGGGCTGCTTACCGACAGCCGGCTTTGCAAGGACACCCGGCTCCCAAGGGACGGGACCCGCCACCTCTCTAGCACTGAGCGCTGGAGTCTCACCTCCCCTGGGGCAGCTGTGCCCCCCCACCACCCCTGGAAAATAAATGGACCTTGAGACAACCCGCCAGCCTCCTGGCTCTCAGAGGGAGAAAACGAGCGTGGCTCCTACGGAGGGAAAGCTTCACCCACCCCAGGTCTGCCGGTGCCCCTCACTGCTGGCCCGCAGCCCTGCTAGCCCAGCGGAGCGTCCGTCCCGTCGCTAACTCCCTAGCAGCAGGGCACTGCCCCCCGGTGCCCCCGCGGGCAGCTGCCACCCACCTGTAGGTGGTGTAGGGGACGTAAACCTCTCGGGCCGGGAACTCCAGGATCTCCTTGGTGGGCCGCACCCGCGGGTCGGGGTATGGCTTGACGTGCAGCAGCTCTGGGGACAGGCAGTAGTGGGGGTTCTCGGGCGCCGGCGAGATGTCAATCTTGAGCTGAGCTGCGGAGAGGCGGCAACGGGGCTGTGAGATCTCAGCACTCGGGGGGCGGGGGCCTGTGCCAATGCAGGGGGATGGATCCCCATGGCCACAGCCAGCCCGGTGCCTGGGGGAAAGGGAGGGCCGTGGCTCTGCTAACGTGCGGGGCAGAGCCCAGCGGCCAAAGGAAGCCAGCAGGGGCTGGCGCTGGGGCAGGAAGGTGGGACCTGGGAAGGGACAGGGCCCCGATGAAGGTTAGACAGCCCTGAGGGCTACGCTGGCTGCAGGGGCCCCATGGGCATGGCTCTCTGGCACCGTGCCCCGCCCTGAGGGGCCGTACCGCTGTGTATGGGTCCTTTCCAAGGCTGGCAGCGAATCCCCCCCTCCTCCCCCAGCACACTGAGTGGGGGCGGTGCTGGCTGGCCCCCAGCGATTCCCGCTGCCCGCGTCGCCCCTGCCAGCCGCACCTGTGATGGGCCGCAACCGCCGCAGCACTGAGGACGGGCGCCGCATGTCGGCCAGGAACTTGTACAGGTCCTCGTCGCTTAGGCGGTCGCCTTCCTGCGCAGAGGGGGCCGGGCAGGCGTTAAGAGAGGCGGAGGCGCCAGGGGGCCAGCCCCCAGAGTAAATACCACTATAGCCCCACCCCACATGCCCAAGCCCCGCCCCAAAGCAAATACCACTATAGCCCCACCCCCATGCGCTGCCCCAACCAAATACCACAATAGCCCCACTCCCATGCCCCAAGCCCTGCCCCAAAGCAAATACTCATAGACTCATAGGTCAGAAGGGACCAATATGATCATCTAGTCTGACCTCCTGCACAAGACAGGCCACAAAACCCTACCCATACACATTTATAACAACCCCGAATACCACCCCACGTGCCCAAGCCCCACCCCAAAGCAAATACCACTAGTCCCACCCCAAAGCAAATGCTGCCCACCAAAGCCAGAGCAGCTCTGCCCCCAAGCTGCCTAAACCCCGCTTCCATCCACCCCAAGCCCTGCCCCTTAATCCCCACTGTGGCCAGCTGAGGTGCCAGGCCCCCTCCACCTCTCTCCCCCACTCCCCTTGTTACCTGCTTGAAGAAGTTGGTGACGGTGAGGGTGGCCGGGCGGAAGCTGCGGAAGCTGCACAGCTCCTCCCCGGCGCTCATGCGCTCCAGCGTCCGCCGCTTGCGCTCGTTCCAGGTGCCCTTGCGCTCTGCCGGGGGTGGGAGAGGGAGTTTCACCCTGGGCAAGGCGGCTCTAGGGAGAGGGAAAACCACACGAGCCGGACACCCAGGGAGAGGCCCAGGCATACCCAGACTCTTCCTGGGGTGGCCCCCACCTGGCCTAGAGAGCATGGGATTTTTTTGCCTGCCACTGAAAGGCAACCACCTCTGGGGTGGCAGGTGGCAGCTGTCTAAACAGTCACCCGCAGGAGGAAGAATTTGCAGCCCACTGGACCCGCGGGGGCTGGAAGGCGGGCACGGCCAGCGCTGACACACGGGCGTCAATGACGAGCAGCCAGGGCCTGGCTTTAGTAGGTCAAACCTCCCGCAGCACCAGGCAGCCCCCCGGCCCCAGGCTGTGGGGAACGTGGAGGTCCCAGCGCCAGGTGCCAGAAGCCAGAGCCGCAGGCTGTGCGGCCCCACGGATCCCGGCCTCACCGCTCTCAGCGTCGTCGCGCTCCAGGGAACCAGCGCTGCTGACGATGTTCAGGAGGTGGATGGCTGTCCAGGCGAAGGGCATGCGGTACCGGCCCAGGCGGCTGCAGAACTGCTCCGCTGCCCCGCGCAGCTTCTCCAGCTTCTCCTTGTTCTGGGGCAGAGACGGTGATAGAGTCAACAGGGTGGGGAAAGCCTAGCTCACCCCTCAACCCGCGCCCAGCCCCCCTAAGGCATGGGGGGCACGTCACGGGTAAAGGGAGCTCACACTGCTGTTGTCAGAGCCGTACGTTATAACGCAGGCGGGAGGAGGGGCTGGCAGCCAGGACTCCTGAGTTTTCTCCCCAGCTCTGGGAGGGGAGTGGGGTCTAATGGTTAGAGCAGGGAGGAGGGGTGGCTGGGAACCAGGCGTTCAGTCCCATCCAGGACTCCAGAAAGTGGCCCCGGGCTACAGCCAGGCCCTCAGGGCAGAGGCCCAGGAGACGCTGCAGAGAAGAGCACGCGAGTGCCCACCCCTGCCCAGAGGACGGAGCTGTTCCATGCCAGCTTTCACAGTGTGGTGGCCTTCCCAGGCGAGCCGCACTACAGGAGGGGCTGGCGCGAAAGCAGCACCTACCTTGGGCGCGTCTGTCTCCTTCATGCCCATGTAAGGCTCACAGCACTCGCCGATGTCCCCCTGCTGCAGCACCTTCTCCAGCTGGGGGGGGAGAGAAGAGTGACCTACTGGGGAGGGGCATGGGGTCTAGTGGTTAGAGCAGGGGCTGGGAGCCAGGACTCCTGGGCTCTCTACCCAGCTCTGGGAGGGGAGTGGTGTGTAGTGGTTAGAGCGGAGACGGCTGGGAGCCAGGTTGCCCCTCCCCACACTCACCTTGATGACCAGGAAGATGTCGGGGGAGGGGTAGGTGATGGAGAAGATGGCGGAGCGCGCCAGCGTGGAGATGGCAGGGTGGGCGCCGTGGGCTCGCAGCAGCCCCTTCATGTGCTCTGGGTTGAGGTCGAAGTAGAAGTTCTCGGAGATCTAGGGATGGAGCAAAGATGAGCCCGGGAGACGGCGCCACCACGTGGGCTGGCCTGGGGCACGGCCCCCATCCCCGCCCCTGCATCCGGTCAGCACAGCCCAGGACATGCCCCTCGCCCTGAGTCCCTGCCCCGGGGCATGCCCAGCAAGGGGGGGGGCACCGGGTACCTTTTTCTTTTCCTTCACATCGTACAGCGCAAGCGTCCCGAAGATGGGCTCAATCTCGATCTCAAACCTGCGTGGAGAGACGGCCGGCGTGTCAGGGCACTGCTGTGGGGAGCAGCCGCCCCCCATTACCATGCTCCTCTGCGCCCCGGGAGCGGCATAGCCAGGACGCCGGGGTTCCATTCCCAGCTCGGGGGGACAGGAGTCTAGTGGTTAGAGCAGGGGGGCCTGACAGCCAGGACTCCTGGGTTCCTGACTCACTGTGCAGCCATAGCAAGTCCCACCCCCCCGGTGCCTCAGTTTCCCCTCTAACACAGGCATCACTGGCCCCACAGTCTCCCCCTTGTACAGGGCGCTGCAGAGGCTCTAGGGGTGAGCAGAGCTCTGCATGGACATTCAAGGCTGAGCTGTTCGCCCTCACAGCCCACCCCCCGGTTCCCATTTCAGGGGGGCGGAGCCAGAGGACCCTACCCAGGGGCCCCTCTCATCCCACTGGACCCGCCCAGCCCCCGGGGCAGCTCACTAGGCTCTGGCAGTCACCTCCCCACTGCTGGGATGGAAATACTGCCCCCACAGCCCCCAGCTCCATCGCGGTGATGACGGGGATGGAGGGGGCGACTTACCGGAGAGACAGGCACTTCACCAGGACCCGCTCACCGAAATGCTCCCGGGGTGCCTCGGGCAGGCTGCAGCGCTCCACCGCCTCGTCCTGCCAGCCAAGGGAGCAGCAGTGAGAGCGGCCCCATGAGCGCAGCATCGTCCCCTCCCCGCAGCTACGGAGGGGGGGGAGCTGACCAGTTCCTGCCTCTATACTTGCTGCACTGGCAGGAGCCAGGACGCCAAGTTCTGTCCTCGGCTCTGCCGCCGGCTTGATGCCTCAGTTTCCCCTCTCCCCTGGGTGTGTGTAGACTGGGAGCTCTGTGGGGTGGAGCTGTTTGTAAAGTGGGGGGGCTCATTTCATCTGGGGTGCTCCTGTAATGCACTAACAACGGGGCCCCGGGTGGGGGAGGGCTCACCTCGTCGGGGGCGGGGAAGAGGGCCAGGAGCTCGCGGTGCCGGTTCTCCTTGCGCAGCTCCTCGTTGCGCCGGTCAAGCTCCTCCAGGGCCGTGCGCTCCAGCAGGGCGGGTAGCAGCGCGTCGGCTGCCGAGTTCCTCAGGTCGAAGATGCTGGAGGCCCAGCTGCCACGGGGTGTGTCGTCTGGCGAGGCCGAGCGGCGCTTCAGCTCCTCCTGGGGGGCAAGGGGGCGCCAGCTGTCTGGGTCGGGCTCCTCCCTAGGCCAGCCCGGCCTTGAGACCCAACACCCCCAGCTCCGCCCCAACCCCTGGCAGGGCCAGATGACGCCGCTAGCCCAGACAGGCCTCTTTCCTGGCCCCCCAGTGCAGCGACCCAGAGCTGTCCCGCCCCCCCTTGGCCCCAGAGTCCCCCAACGGGGGCAGCGCTGTCCCGGGGGGGCCCTCCCCTCCCTGCCCCCGGGAGGCTGGGCACGGTCCTGCAGCCGCGCCTCGCAATCTCACCGGCTCCTCCGCAGCCTCGTCCAGCTCGAAGACCTGCCGGGGCAGCCCCCGTTGGCGCTGGCGCTGGCGCTCGGCTGTGATGGGATTGCACATAGTACTGAGTCGCTGGTACCTGTGGGTGTGGGGAGCCGCGGTTACGGTTGGCACCGGGCTGCGGCATCCCATGGCCATTTGGGCCAGGCCCCCCCCTGCTCTGTGATCAGCTGGGGGCAGGGAGTGGGCATTAAAGCATCACCACTTGTGGCCTCCCACACCTGGCACGGAAGCCAGGAATTAAACTCCCCACTCCGTGCCTCAGTTTCCCCATCTGTAAAACAGGGGGTGAGGCCCCCCTTCTTCCCAAGGATTCAGCTGCTGTCTGTGGAGCGCCGTGTAACCCCAGCTGATGGATGGGGAAGAGGACAAACAGTCCATTGTCCCTTGTAACATGGCCAATCCCCCGGCCGTGCCCCTCTGCAGCCGGGGCAGTCCCCGGAACACAAGGCAGGGCCGGATGGCACCCCAGGCACCGGGAGAAACAAGGTCCCTTTCTGCAAGAACTGAGCCGATCCGGTTACCGGGTGTGTTTGGAAGCCCGTGGCAGGCAGCTGGTGCTGGCCAGCTCTGGGCGACCCAGCCCTGGCTGGTATGCTGGGCCCATCCCCATGGCCTCCTGCCCTGCCTGGCAGTGGTTGGCATGGAGCAGGCCAGAGATTTCAGCCTGCAAGGAGTGGGCTGAACCCTGGGCACGGGAGACATAGGATCGGCTCGCCCGGCCCCAGCGCTGCCCCCTCCGGCCGGCCACAGGGCCTCTGCCAACCTACTTCCTCTGCACCACGAGCCAGTCCTCAGTGTAGCCCTGCACGGCGTCCCGCACCCGGGCATCCAGCGGCCTGTTGGGAGGGAAACACATGGGGCTCACCTAGGAATCAATGGGAGTGGGCAATGCCAGAGCAGCGGCTCTGCTGGGACTCCAAGCAGCCCCTTTTCTAACCCCACTGCCTCCAGAACAGCCACACATCTCAGCTGGCGGGGTCCAATGGGCAGGGCCCTGGGCAAAGAGCCAGGATGCCGGGGTTCCCTCTTCCTGCTCTGCCACTGGCCGGCTGGGGGACTGTGGGCAAGTCCCGCCCCTTCCCGTGCCTCAGTTTCCCCCTCTGTAGAACAGGGACGACGGACCTTGGGGCCAGGTCCCACCCCTCTGCCCATTCAGTAGCCGGCTGCGCCCCAGGCACCTACCCCTCGGTGGGCACCCCCGGCTCTAGCGTGCGGCATTCCCGCGGCTCCTGGATCACCTCCACATCGTCGGGGGGGAACTCGATCAGGTCACGGAGTGGGCCAGGCTCCACCTCGGGGGGGTGAGCAGCCAGGTACTCCTCAAAGTCCACCGGCTCCACCACCTCAGTCAGGGGCAGCTGGGAGGGTGGGGGAGGTGAACAGACAGGTCAGCGGGGGAGGGGAGCGGGGGGTAATTCCAAGGGCAGCTCTCTGCAGCCCCCACTTCCACGCCCTGCCCCCTGCTGGTCGTTGAAGCAAGGAACACAGGCTGGGAGACACCCAGGTGGACCCCAACGATGAGGCAGAGCTTAACCCATAGCCATGGGGAGTGCAGCCTAAGGGCTAGAGCAGGGGGGCTGGGAGCAAGACTCCTGGGTTCTATCCCCAGCTCTGGGAGGGGAGTAGGGTGTAGTGGTTAGGGGGGAGGACCCAGGACCTCCTGGGTTCTATCCCCAGCTCTGGGAGGGGAGTAGGGTGTAGTGGTTAGGGGG
>ML675714.1:1717952-1809741 GCA_007922155.1 Mesoclemmys tuberculata
TTCTATCCCCAGCTCTGGGAGGGGAGTAGGGTGTAGTGGTTAGGGGGGAGGACCCAGGACCTCCTGGGTTCTATCCCCAGCTCTGGAAGGGGAGTAGGGTGTAGTGGTTGGGGGGGAGGACCCAGGACCTCCTGGGTTCTGTCCCCAGCTCTGGGAGGGCAGCGGGGTTGAGTGAGTGGAGCAGGAGACTCGGTATTCAATATCGACTGGGAGTAGAGCGCCCCCTACTGACGCCGGGCTCTCCTCCCAGCCTGGCCCCGGCCAGTCACCGGCAGGAAGCAGGCGGCTGCCAGTTTGCAGCTGGCTCTGGGGGCTTGCGCGCTCTCCCGTCCGGCTCCACGTCCGGGCTGGGAGGGGGGCGCAGGTAACACGAGCCATCTGTGCTGGTGGAAATCTCAGCGCTGACCTGCCCGGGGGCGCCTCCAAAGCCGGCGTCAGCCAGGCAGGAAGTGAGGGTAAGACACCAAAACCACACGGGAAAGGGGAGGGGAAACCGACGTGCTTAGAACCAATCTCCCTCCTCAGCGCCTGGCCTGCCACGGGGTCAGAGAGGAGCCGTGTCGCTGATGCCCCAAGCTACCCCCCCACCCCAGCCTGCCAGCCACCTCCCCACATGCGTGGGCCCATCTCTGGGCCAGGGGGAGCAGGCCGGGGTCTGGGGCTGTGTCCAGCAAGGGAACCAGCCTCTGCAGCAGTCTCTCTAATTGACTCCTGCATCAGATGACTCAGGACTGAGCCGGGACCGACCCAGCCCACCCCCAGCCTCTGAACGCTAGACTACAATCCCCCAACTCTGGAACAGGAACCCAGGAGTCCTGGCTCCCTTTCCACTAGGCCCCGCTCCTCTCCCACAGCTGGGACAGAACCCAGGAGTCCTGGCTCCTGGCCCCGCCTCTCCCTCCAACCACTAGGCCCCACTCCTCTCCCGGAGCTGGGACAGAACCCAGGAGTCCTGGCTCCTGGCCCCGCCTCTCCCTCCAACCACTAGGCCCCACTCCTGTGCCGAACAGCTCCACCTGTTAACGCTCAGCAAGGCCAAGGCAGACAAGAGGCAGTGCCAGAGAAAGGGATGGAAGCGGCTGTGCGGGGGGGCGCGCACCATCCGCCTCCATGCCATGGGCCCCTCGCTGAGCCCCCATAGGACCCTCCAGGGCCCTGAAGCCAAATGGAGCAGGGACAACCCGGGGAACACGCTGCCTCTCGGACAGCGGCGGGGACAGGCTCCCTGCTCGGGGTAAGCGCCCACACATGATCCTGCTGCAGCGCCCAGCCCTCAGTGGCACCAGGCGAGGCCGAGTGGGCGGGTTGGATGCCCGCTGCTGCCCACTGGCCCTCCCCTCCCCGGAGCCCAGCATAGTGGGCAGAGTCTGTATCTGGAGCTGCAGGTGGGCAAGGGCGGGACGGCAAGGGCGGGGCCAAGGAGGCAGAGCGGAGGGGGGATCTTCCCATGATGCTTAGGGAAGGGGCGGGGCTGCAGAAAAAGAGCCAATGGCAGAAGCCGGCGCTAAACGTCCCCCGATGTGGCTCTGTCCCCCTCTAGTGGCCGGAGCAGGTTGAGAGCCAGCAGGGGCTCAGGGATGCCAGGGACCCCACCCAGCCCGTGCCCTTCCTCCAGGGACATGGGGGGGAAATCCCCACTGCTCACATCCCCCTCCAGCGGGGCGGCCACGGGGCTGCTCACCAACTGCTGGGAGCCGCTGCGCTTCTTGGAGAGCTGCGGGGACCCGCTGTACTCCCGGGACACCTGCTTCCGCACCTCGGCTGCCACCGTCCTGCGAGAGAGAGACAGAGACGGTCGGGGTGATGGCCCCTGGGCTAGGCCTAGATCCCCCTGGCCCGTGGGCCACAGAGCCAGACGAGGGAGGCTGGGAGCAGCAGACGGGGCCATAGCGCGCCTGGGGCACAGCTGCAGCAACAGCGCTGGGAGGATAGATCAGCCACGCAGCTGGGGACACTGAGGCAGAGGAGCAGGAGAGTCTCCTTCCCCCCTGCCCAGTGAGTCACAGATGGGAATAGAACCCAGGAGTCCTGGCTCCTGGCTGCCGCCCCCCCGGACCTCAGTGCCAGACTGTGCAGATTAACTCAAGCAAGAACCGCTGCAGAGCTGAGCCAGAGGGATGCACTCCCAGGCCCGCGCCAGCAGCTGCTGCCCCCCCTTCCCACCTATGGCTGCGCTGCCCCTCCCCATCTCCCACCACCCAACCGCTCAGCTCTGCTCACTCAGTGGGCACCTGGCAGGCTCTGAGCCCCACCCCGCCAATCCCCCAAGGCCAGCGTTTGGTTTTTAATTCCCCTTCTCCCAGCGATGACACCTGGGCTCTGCCACTGACTCCCTGGGCGACCTCAGGCAAGTCACTGCAGGGCCTCGTGCCTCAGTTTCCCCACCTGTCACATGAGGATAACGATCCTTCCTTCCTTTCTCTCATTGAGCTCGCTGGGGCAGGGACTGTCCCTCACTTGGTCTGGGCAGCGCCTGGCACAATGGGGGCCCTGATCTAGGTCAGGGACTGTGCAGTGCCTGGCGCAAGGAGGACCCTGATCTCAGTGATGGCTCCTAGGTGCTACCGTAATGCACCTAATACTAGTAGGGGAGCTGGGGGCAGGGAACAGAAGATCTGCAAGCTCTCTCCAAATGAGGTCCCTATCAATCCTATTTTACAGATGGGGAAACTGAGGCACAGTGCAAGGCAGGGGCTTGCCCCAGATCACCCAGCTGGCCAGTGGCAGAGGCAGGAATAGAACCCAGGAGTCCTGTGTGACAGGCACAAGTGCTCTGGAAGCAGGGACCCTCTCCCCCACAGGCAGTGGCAGCTCTGATGTCTTTAGCATCTCCCCCTCCCCTGGGAGAGGGGGCCCTGAACTCCTTCCATCTCAGCAGTGATTGCAGGGCCGACACGTGCCCTGGCCTCGGCCCAGCTGCTGGTGAGGTCAGCCCTGGACCCTGGTCAAGTTCACAGGGCGCAGTGACAAGCAGACGTCCCCGGCTCCCGTCGCAGACAGGCACGGTTCGGTGACTGTGAAAAGAGATGGGCGAGCCCTTCCCCAGCGCCCACACTCGGAGATCTCCCTGTGGCCACGCGGCAGCAGGGACAGCTGCAAGCGGCACCCGCCTCCCCTGAGAGATGGACTGGGAAGTCCCAGGGGCTGGGCCAGCGCCAGGGAGATGAGTGGCAGCTTGGGACATCTGAAAAGGACGGGCTGTAGTCGGGGCCCCCCTTCAAGCAACGACTTTTGTCTTCTCGTTAGAGGCAGCCAACGCCTGGGAAACTGAGGCCTGGAGAGAGGCAGACACATGCCCCAAGCTCCCGGCGGGAATAAGCTGGAGTCGGGAACCGAACCCAGGTCTCCGAGGCCCCTGCCCAGCCCCTTCCCTGCGAACTCCGGCAGCTCTGCATCGCTGGCCCAGCTCAGAGACACAGAGGCACCCACAGAGCTCACCCCACGTGAGTGATGGGCCCTGCGCGATGAGGATGCCATGGGGGGGCTCTCTGCTCCCCAAAGAGCTGGGCCTCTCCCAGGCCAGCAGCTCTGTAAACCCCTCAACAGCCCCTCAGCGGGTGCCAACAGGCCCAAAGCCCGCAGATGCCCAGCCTTTTCCCCCAGCTGTGGCTCCGGTTCTCCCGGTATACTGCACAGGCCGGCTGGCGCTCGCACTCCCACCCCACGCGTGGCACAGCTGGCGGCTGCTACATGCTACCACATGCTACATACTACATGCTACCACTGGCTCGGGGACTCTGCCACGAAGCAGCAGCTCCCGGCAGACGTTTCTCCATCCGGCTCCCGGGCCAGGCTCCCACGCTCCCAGCAGCGGGGCAGATTCCAAGAGGGGGGAGGAAGACGACGAAGAGGAGTTGTCAGGAGAGCACGCTGGTCCAGTGCTGCTAGCTAGGCTGGCAGGGACCCCCACGGCTCTGATGCTGCTGGGACTGGCACTGATCCCAGACCCCTCCAGGGTGTGCGACCACGCGAGGGGCTTACGGCTCACAGCAGACAAGGCCAGGGGGTCAAATCCCCCCACTCACCACCTGGCTTCCTGGGAAAGCCAACCAGCCCTCCCCCAGGAAAACAAAGCCAGCGCCAAAAACCCCGAGGTTTTAACGGTGAGATTCCGGCAGCAAAGCAAGCGGGAAAAGTGCCGCAGTGTCTCGGGGACCCGTCCCAGGCACGGGGTCGGTGCGTTACCATCGAGCTGTCAGCCCCTGGGCCCCGGCTCCCTCCAGGAAGTGGTGCCCCCCAGCTGGATGGGGGGGGGGCAAGAGCCAGGATTTCGGCAGGACTCCAGGGTCCCTCCCATTGCTCACCTGCGTCAAAGCCCCAGGTCTGACCCCACAGGATGATCCTGGCAGCAGCCCAGCACCCCCTAGGGACCACCTGCAAGAGGCGAGTGCCCCCTCGGGAGACCTTCCACCCGGCTCGCTGCAGCACAGCACCCTCTTGGGTGCCCTCCCCTGTCACGCCAGGTGCTGCCCGGTGCAGACCAAAATCGACCCTCACCCCTCACTGCTGCACAGATACATAAGGAGAGGCCCTGCCCCAAAGAGCTTCTATCCTCAGCAAAAGAGGGATTGCTATCCCCACTGTAGCAAGGGGGAAACTGAGGCACAGAGAGATTAAATGATCCACACAGAGAGCGAGTGGCAGAGTAGGGAACTGAACTCAGATCCCCTGGACCCCAAACCCATCCAGCATTGGAGCATCGGAGCACCTCAATCATTCAGGCAGTGTTACCCCCAAGACACTCCAGCGGGGCAAGGAAGCACTCACCCCATTTTACAGATGGGGAAACTGAGGCACAGGGAGCGAAGCAACTCACCCAAGGTCAGTGGGGCAAATGCAGCAGTTGGCCGAGCTCCAGTGATGGAGCGACTGGCCCTGCCAACAGCTGGGACAACTTGCAGCAGGGGAAGACACGGCCCGCAGTCCGGAACCGGACCGGGGCCCCTGGCAAGTAGTGACTGAACAGGGCTCGGGGAGAGGTCGCGGGGGACCATCAGCACCTGGGACGCCTGAAGAGGGGACCCGCGAGGCAGAGCAGAGAGGTGGTTTTACCTATGTGTCTGCCCAAGGGCCTGGGATTCTGCGCCCAGTCCTGGCGCCCACTGTGCCAGGCGGCTGGTCGGCTGGGGAGGGGTCACAGAAGAGCCACGGGAACTATTCACGGGCTGGAAACCCTGTCTCAGAGCGAGAGACCCCCAGAGCATAAGCACCGCAGCTGACCGAAGACCATGCAATGCGCTCACAGCCCACCTCTCTGCGGGGGGAACCGATATCTGGTGACGGCCTCAGAGGTGGCTGGGAGTTGGAGCTAGACAAACTGGCTGGAAATGAAGCGTGAAATACATAACGGGGAGGTGACGAGGCCCTGCACAATTCACTGTGGCGACTTCTCCATCGCTGGCCACGTTTAACGTGAGATGGGGACTGGCTCAGGCTGGCTCTCGTGCGAACAGGAACCGATCCAGGGCACCCCATGGCCCGGGTACAGCAGGAGGTCAGCCAAGAGGCCCTCCATGGCTCCCCTCTGGTCCTGGTGTCTGTGAAGCCAGGCGAAGAACCTAGCCACCGGGCCAGCCTTCCCTGCCCAATCCCCTCTTCTGGGCCCGCTGTCCCACTCCCAGGACAGGCATGGCTGGTTGCCCTCCCAGCTGCTGGCTGACCCTACTCCTAACAGGATCGAAGGGCAGGGGAAGCAGGGCACCACCGTGTCTGGGGGAGGATGCGGGACGCCAGAAATGAGCTGCAATTAAGACGGTGCGTCCTAGAGCCGCCCAGCCCTTCCTGGGGGGAAGGCGCATCCGGCAGGCTCCCAAGGTGCTGGGATGGGGCCAGGAAAGCTGGCGGCGGCCGACTCCCGCTTTCCATTAGCACAGGGAGATGCTTTATCTGGGCCCTGGCCATCAGGAAGGGGGAACCTGGCCGCCTGCAGCCCAACAATAACCCTGGGCCCCCTTCAGCTGAAGGGAGTCAGGCCCCCAACTCAATGGGAGCTTGGCACCTAACTTCCTGCCACAGCTCTTATCCAACATGGGGAAACTGAGGCACAGAGGCGTTCTTCGGTTTGGCCGCAAGGCTCCAGGCTCCACCACTCAGAGGCAGCCAGGCCAGCCGCTTTGCCAAACCCGCACCGGAGAACTAAACGCTGTGTATGTGGAGGGAGCGGGGACAGGCAAGGAAATGCCCTGATGCTAATTATGTGCATCGTGTTGGGTGCTGCATAGACCCCGACCGAGATCAGGCCTCCCAGCCGCTGTGCCAAGAGCTGCACAAATAGAGAAATCATCCCTGCCCCATAGAACTTCCAATCGATCTAGAAGACACACAAAATGGAAGGAGAAACCGAGGCACGGGGGAGTGACATGACTTGCCCAAGGTCACCTCGCAGGCCACTCGGCTATAATACCGACTGCCCAGGCAGAGCCCTGGACCAAAACATCAGGGGACGGACAGGAGCGTGGGAACAGATCAAGGAAAACTCCATTTGCTTGGCTGCCATGGAAGAGAGAGGCTGGGGGAAATTCTGGGTAGCTACTGACAGCTGCTGTCTGGACACCAGCTGCTGAAGCACCCACATGAGGCAGGCTGAGGGGAGCGACGGAGCCAGCCAGACACCCCCGGCACCTGAGATGCTCGACCCCAGCCTTGTCGAAGGGGCTGGAATTGGAACCGCGTTTGTGTAGAAGCCCTGAGATGACGGCACAGACTCCGACCCGGACTGGGGGCCCTCAGACCGTGCTGGGCGCCGCACAGTCAATGCTGGAAGAGGTTCAGTCTGTCTAGAACAGGGGGAGGGAGGAGATATTATTCCCGTTTTTGCAGCTAGGAGAACAGAGACTGAGTGAGATGAGAGGAGGGATGGTGCAGTGGGTAGGGCACTGGCTGGGGACCTGTGAGGCGCCCAGATACCACGGTGATGAGGGCCAGACAAGCACCTGACCCAGGTAAATGAAGAGACCTGCCCACTGTAATCCACAGCCTGGTCAGGGATTGCTGCCAGACTCCTCCCCCACCCCCCCACCCCCCGGTGCCATGCCAGTCTCTTCGCCACCACGTCCCACCATGGAGACCCCCTCGCCATGGTTTCGCTGCCCTCCCCTTGGAAACAAGGTGCCAGCCCCCACTTCAAAACACTGAGCAAAGCACCCGCCTGGCCTACTGCCCGCTCGGCGTGCCAGCCCTCTGCAGGGAGCCTGCCGCCACCCGGAGCCTGGCGAAGGGAAAAGGAAGCACACAGAGGCAGGCGGAGGGAGAGCCCGGAGCCATCGCTGAATTATTCACTCACACCTGCTTCTCGCAGGCTGCCAGCTAATGAGGTCACCCCAAGACACCCGGAGACCCGGCTTCTCTTGCTGGTTTGGTGTCTGCCAGGCAATTTTCCGGAGCTAAGCTGTGTTTGGGGTGAGGGGTGAGGAGGGAGTGTTGCTGTTTGTGTTTTTTTACAGAACAAGGAAAAAGGGACAAAACAAATCCAACACTCCTGCCTCCGAATGAAACCGACACAGTCCAATGTCCACTAACTGCAATTTGAATATGAATGGGGGCGTGGGTGGGTGCAGGGCCTCGAGTTAGACCAACAAGACAAGGCTCCGGAGCTTTTCCAAAGCCTTCGCCCCAAACTTTGTGAACCGGAGGAAAAGCAAAGTGCGCCCACGGCCCGCCCACGGCCACAGGCAACACAACAAAGCACAACCATTAAAACCTGCAAGGAGGCGAGGAAGTCAAGAGCAGAGCTTGGATCCCAGCGGGGAGAGGCAGGAAATGGGCCCAAATTTCCTTCCGCTGGGATGAACAATACATGTCGGAGTGGGGCTGGCTGGGGGGGGGAGCAGCGCTTGCCAACATGGCCCCACAATCTTGTCTGCTAGAAAGGCGTGCGAGGGACACATTACGAGGATCCTGGTGTAGATGGGGCAGGCGTTATCTGTCTCAGGGCAGCATCTGCACTTCAGTGCAACCATCTTCACCTGGCTGGGGCAGCCAGTGCCCGCTCACATCACCCTTTCAAAGCAGCGAGCCCTGGGATGTGGGGCAAACCCGCGGTAAAACCCACCTCGCCCTAGGGCACCTTCCTGAAACACACCCGTGTCTCCCGGGCCAGAGACAGCCTGGGGTCTTGAGCTGCTCCCCAGCATTTCAGGACTGGGATGCCCAGGTGGGTCCCAGGCAGGCACAGCCCATGTAAAACCCTGGCACGAGCCCGTGCCAGAAGTCACCCATGATCCTCACAAGGGGAAAGCAGGAATTCCTGCCTGCCCCACGCCCCCCTCCTCCCATCTTTTGGGGCTGGGGTTTATCACACAGGAGGCTCCAGCTCTCGGCAGCCCCCTCCATCCCACATCTCCGGAAAGAGGCGAGTGCGGGTGATGCTCCCGTGAGGTCCTCGGCTCACAATTCGATCTGGGGGGGTGGGGAAGGGGAGATGCCAGCTGGGACCCTGCTGAGTACAGGGTGCTGGGAGGCAGCGGGTGCCCACCCCATGGACCCACCCCACTAAGGCCATGTTGTAACGGCTGGGGGGGGGGGGCCCTGCCGGAGATGGATGAGGATTTGGGGAGCGCCCAGCTATTGACTAGCAGAGGGGATGGGGACCTGGCACCTCCCTCCCCCCAGTGCAGAGGGGTTGAGGTGCACCCTGCGGGGGAAGGTTCGGGGGACCAGGGGTGGAGGTGCTGATGGGTGGATGGAAAACGGGGTGCCCACTGGTCTGCCACGGGGAGGTTCAGGGGGCGAGCGGGAGCTGCCTGGAGGTTCCCACGGCCGTAGGTGCGGGGGAGCCAAGGGGAGTGGGTGGGTGGGTGGGGGGCCGGGTACCCTGAGCTGGTGGGTGGGGTCGAGGGGGGCTGGGAGCCAGGAGTCCTGGGGTGGGGGGCTGGAGAGGCGCTGGGGGGCTTGTACGGTGGGGGGGCCGGGGGGCCGGGTGGAGGGGGTTCGAGGGGTTCTGGGGCCCGGGGGTTCGGGGGGCCCCGGGGCTGGGCGGGGGTTCGAGGGGCCCGGGGGCTGGTCGGGGGGCCCGGGGGCGCGGGGGGCGCGGATCCCCGCTCGCTCTCACCGGCTGATGCGCTGGGCGAAGGCCCGTCGCTCGGGGGCCGCCATGTGGCTCCGCCCGGCCCGGCCCGTCCCGCGGCTGCCCGGCTCCACGGCTCCGCGCTCAGCGCCCCGGGCCGGGCGGGGCGGCACCTTCCGGCTCTCGCCGCCGGGCCTGCGCCGCCACCTGCCGGCCGGAGCAGCGGGGCCGGGCCGGGCGGGAGCGTCCCCTACGGAGAGACCCTGACAGAGCCCTACCGCCCACCCCCGGTGGCCTAGAGACCCCCCTGGGGAAGCGCATGGAGAGACCCCAGGGAGCACCCAGGGTGCTTCCACTCCAGAGACCCTTCCCCACCACGCGAGAGCCCCTATAAAGACACCGATCCGCAGGATCCCCTATAGAAATGCACCCATAAAGACGGAGACACCTCGTAAAAAAGCTCTGTCCAGAGACCACTTCCCCTATAGAGAGACACTCATAGACAGACTTCCCCTGAAGCGACAAAGGGCAGGAGGGGAAACTGAGGCACGGAGCAAGGCCGGAACTTGCCCAAGGCCATCTGGAACTTGCCCAAGGCCACCCAGCACTTGGAATACTGCCTGCCGTTCTGGTCGCCCCGTCTCAAACCAGGTCTATGAGAGCGGGGAAAAGCACAGGGAAGGGCCACAAAAATAATCAGGGGGATGAAACGGCTTCTGTGCGAGGAGATTAAAGAGACGGGGGCTGTTCAGGTTGGAAAAGAGGCAGCTCAAGGGGGATATGAGAGAGGTCTGTCAAATCCTGACTGCCGTGGAGAAAGGGAGGAAGGAAGCGTTATTTACCGGGTCAGCTAAGACAAGAACCAGGGGTCACCCAATGAAATGAACAGGCAGCAGGTTTAAAACAAACAGCGCGCAGGATTTCTTCACAGGACACGCAGTCAGCCTGCGGCCCTCATGGCCAGCGGATGCTGTGAAGGCCAAAAGTACAAGGGGGCTCAGAAAAGGTTGAGATAAGTTCATGGAGGATGCGTCCAACCCTGGCTATTGGCCACGAGGGCCAGGGACGCAGCCGCATGCTGGTCGCCCCAACCTCCGTCTACCAGAAGCTGGGACTGGACGACTGGGGGTGGATCACTCAGTAACTGCCCTGTTCTCTTCATTCTCTCTCAAGTACCTGGCACCGGCCACCGTCAGGAACAGGCCACTGGGCTAGATGGACCATCGGCGCGTCTGATGTTCAGACTGTTGCAGAAAGTGAAACAATGACGCCTGAAACGTAGCACAACAGGCTAAGGCGTGAGGCCTCAGCTAAAAGATTGGCCAAGCCTGATATAAAGCTAAGTTAGCAGGAGTCAGGCTGGGAACTTCCAACCTCTCCGAAACTGGCAGGAAGAAAGCCGCTGCTGCAAACGCAGATATTTCCAAACCGTCACTGAAGTCCGAAGATACATATCCCAAGCAGAAGTGCTAGGAGCAAAGAGATAACAAGGGCCACCTGAGCCCTGAAATGACACAGTAATGGATAGGCATGTCTTTAATATGACAGAGATGTTTTGCCTGACCCATCCAGCGCAAGGTGAGGGGTGATATCAGACTGCATCAAGAGGGTGGCAGCTACCTGCGTCAAGGGGCAGAACTAAGCTTGTTTGCAGCAGTGGATAAAAGGGGGTGTCCGAGGGAATGACGTCGTCAGCCTAGGGGATAATGGAGAGTCCCGCCGTTAATTGTGCCGGTCCAGTGTAACAGGGTGTTCGTGTTTGAAGTGGCGTGTAAGCTCATTGTGCTTCAACTGCAGTAAACCTGTCTGGGTGCCTTCATTGCTCAGCGGATTCGTGGTTGTGTCAATTCATTCAATCGCGAGGGCTGTCTCGGAGACCCGCACGGAGCTGGGGCATCACCAACATGGGAGGCACACGCATGCAGCCGACAACTGACAGCACAGACCAGTGGCAGATCCAGGACTAGAATTCCCGCCGAGCCCTAGTTCAGCCCTGACCACTAGGCCCCTTTCCTGAGCTGAAAAAGGCTCCCTGGGCAGATGAACTGATGCGGGCCACTCAGGGCCTGGAGGCTAGACAGGAACTGGTGGTGCATACATCTCTAACTCCTCTCCAGCCGGCTCTGGGAGGGAGAGACGGGCTGCCTCTGGGAGCTGTAATGATGCTCTGACAGTGACATGGGGTGAAGACAATGCCAAGGAGCCAGGTTACCTTTGCCACCCCCAGCACCAGTCTCACTTCTGGGTTCGTGTCTCTGGGTGCCAGGCTGCGGCTGCTTTCTGTGTGGAGAATCTGTTAAACCATCAGAGACGCTGGGTTCACAGGGCTGTGAACGCCAGGACAGGGAGGCAAAGCTGGACACAGACATGCTCAGAAGGACACATCCGATGAAAGGAGATCAGGATTTTCCAGGTCTGTAGATTGGGCTAGATTCAATCAGGAACCCAGGGACGGGCAGATCTCTAGATCAGATGAGATCGGTTTGGATTCAGTTACCACAAGAGGAACTAACATTCGTACAGAGCAGATTAAATGAGCTACAAACAGGGTTCGTTTCAGTGGCTCAGACTGGGAGCCCATCTAGCCTGGTATCCCGTCTCCAAAGGATCCCTGCACAGGCAGTGATGGGAGAAGTTCTTTCGGGACGCCACTCAGTTCCAGGCAGATTTAAACCCTGACACCGGTGGATTCTGTAGCCAAACCCAAAGCTTCTTTCAAACTTTTTTTTTTCCCCAATTTTGAAATTAGATCTATTAACATCGGGCCAGAACCTGAGCTGGTGTCAGTCGCCCCAGCCTGACGGATTGACACCAGCTGAGTACATGGCCCCAGAATGTTTTGCAATGCTGAATGTGGGCCCCTAATTCTCTTGATTGTAGGATGCTGACAGCTGAAGCCAGAGACATTCATCTGGTCCGTCCCCCCCAGGCCTTGAACTCTAGCTTGTGGATCCTAGCCGGCCAGTCAGCTCCTGGGAAATGGGCCGTGCTCTGTTCTGGGAATGGAGATGGCTGTTGGGTTGCCAGGCACAGACAGGGCCTGTAACCAAGCCAGGGCAAGGCGCAAATGGGACCGGGATGGTGCCAGGATAACACTCAGTGCATGGGGTGGATAGAGGCTCCCCGCTGACCTCTGCAGGGCACTGGCTTTCCAAAGCGCCCGCACAACGGGGCAAGGAGATGGAAACACGTCGCCCTCTAGTGATGCTTTGCAGAGCAGCCATGTGACTTGGAGGGGTGTGTTTTGCAGCCGTGAGGTGAGATTTTCCACTGCTCCAGGGAGCTTCTCAGCCCCAGGTCAGTCCCGCAGGAGCTGTGCAGTCACTAGTAGCTGCAGAAGCCTCTGCCTTCCTCAGGTCAATGTTTAAAGGCTTGTCGGAGCTGTGTGTCCCGTCTCTGGGAGAGCCAGTACTAGGTGCTCCAAGACACCCTGCTGCAGGAGGCAGAGATGGGATATCGGGCTGCCGAGGACACGCCTTCCTGACCGTTCCCAGCCAGAGTTCCACTCGGGTCCTGAAGCATGAGGCTTTATAACCTTTCCTAACTCATTTTGTCACAGTTCTGACTCTGACTGTTCTTGTTAAACCAAGAGCCCAGAGGATGCAAGAGAACTCGGGACAGGACGGCAGCAGCATTGCGACCAGGTTCAGGGGCCAGATCTGCAACTGGGGTGAATCAGCCTGGCTCCAGTTCAGCCAATAGAACTGCTCCGATTCACATCAGGCCAGGATCCGGCCCCCGAAACGACAGCGATGCATGTTGATGACAGACGGATGGATAGATCTGAGGAAGAGCTCTGTGTAGCTCAAAAGCTTGTCTCTTTCACCAACAGACGTTGGTCCAATAAAAGGTCCTCACCCCCCTGGTCTCTCTAGACAGATCAACTCTTTTACTGCACTGAAAGGAAATTCAGGCTTTTTGATAGGCCTCCAGATGAGCAATCCCATAGTCATTAGTCACCTTTTTAAATTACCACTTTAACCGCTCTGGGCCTCAGTTTCCCCATCTGTACAGCGGGGTTACTAATCCTTTCTCCCACCTGTTGTCTGTTCAGACTGTGAGCTCTTCAGAGCAGAGCCTGGCTCTCACTCTGTGTCTGTGCAGCACCCGACACAACGGGACCTGATCTTAGTCCGGGTCTATGCAGCGCCTGCCGCAACGTAGCTCCTAGCGGTGCTACCGTAACCCAGATGATAATAGGTGGGATCTTCCAAAGCAGCTAACCCCAAGCCTCATTGATTCAGAATAACTTCCCCTGAATGTCTGCACTCCCCATGGGCTCAGCTGCCAGACGTGGGGCTGGGCCCAGAGCCACACAGACGTCTTCTCTGCCCCTGGTGTGGGAAGCAAGGAGTTAAAGCTGTCTGTACCAGCCAGTTGCTTGTATTCCCCTCCCCTTGCCGGGCTGGGAGTTCAGGCGGGATCAGGTGGGGAGTGAGATGAAGTCCCAGAAGCAGGTACAAGTACAGCACAGAGAGCGGAGATCAAACCACTGAGTAGCAGCTCCCTGTTGTGTAGCAGGTGGGGAGCCACACCCCGTGGAAAGGACACACGCACACACACACACCAGCAAACGTCCCAGACACCCCACCAAGAGGTAAGAGCCTTTTGCATGTCTAATTCTGTGTTAATAGCTGCACTTCTTTTGCTTTTATAGCCACAGGAGGCCAGGTCCTCAGCTGGCACAAATCCGTGTCAGTCTAGGGAAACCTGGCGCCCGTCTGACACCAGCCAAGGACTTGGGCCCAGGACATTCAGGCCTGTTGCAAAAGTGCAACTCGCAAAATCCGGGCTTTGCACAGCCCATCTTGCTTAGACTGAGACAGCGCAACGGAGAAGGGTGTATATGGCCTCGGTTCAGTAGGGCCATGGGGGGCTGATGTTACTTAATTTCTCTCATCTCCGGGCTAACGAGCGTGTTAGGGTCCCAACGCGCCCGAGGGTGTCTGCCGGCAGTTTTCCCTGCCACTCCCCAACCTGCAAGGGAAGCGGGTGATTTTGCCATCGGAGAGCCCAATGCCAGCCTCCCGCTGCTGGCGTGGATCTTGAGTTGCTCCGGGGAAGCCAGCAGGTTTGCATGAGTGAGAAGTGGGCAGAGAGAGGAAATAAGACCCCCTACTGCGACTGGTGAGGAGGACAGAATCCAGATGCTCACGTCTGTGCTCTTGTTTACGCCGGCATAACGAGGGCCTGTCCTCAGTGGTTTCTAACCCTCCCCCATTCGTTCCACTCCAAGCGGGCACCATCGGTTAGCAGACACCACTCCTAGGGGAGTGATGGAGGCCTTGGACCCAATGGGCCAGATCTGCAGCTGGTGTCAGACAAGCATCACTCCATTGACTTCAACGCAGCCGGTTTGCCCCAGCCGAGGTCCTGGCCAGTCGTATTTAGATCCAGCCTGTTGGACACGTCAGACACTTTCCAGCTTGGTTTTTCCCCACCCTGTTTTTATCCCCAAGGTGGTTGGATGGAAGGAGGGTTCTCATCACTCTAGGATCTCCTGTGCCCCAGCTGCACCCTCCTCCCAGGGTAACCGTGATCTGACCGGGCTTTCCATCAAGGCCACAACCCTCCAGTGGGCTTCTGAATCGTAACAGAAGCCAAATGTGTTTGTGTGTGCATGTGGATGTGTGGATGTTTGCATGCGTGCACACAAAGCCAGCCTTTCGTACACACCGTGCTGGTATCAACAGAGGGGCTGGTGTTTTGGGGAGGGACACGTGGGGCCAGAGAGTGAAAGGTGAATCTGCAATGTCAGCAGGAGATTTCCTGCAAACCTGACATCGAACCCAGCTTGCTAACAGGCTGGGGCTCCATATTCTTCTGTCCTACATGTGCACTTCCTGTCCGTCACACAGCTCTGCCGGTGCTCTTCAATCCCAACCCACAGCCCCCTGCTAGTCCCAAGATAGATTCTCCACACACTGATCTGCTGAGGTCCCTGCTCTCTGCAGAGACCAGAGACTCTAGAATGCCAAGGTCTCAGCAACGACCACTCACGAGGTGCTAATGTGAAGCCTGTAGGTGCGAGAGCATCAGAGAAGGATCAGTAACTTTTGATTCTGAATCATGTCTCAGACGGTTCTTTGGCCAGCATGAAAAAGATTACGGGTTTCCATTTGAAGAACCCCAAGGGCAAGAGACATGGCGCACATGGGGTCAAATTGCTTCCCTCTCCCCCACCTCCCATCGCTTTACCTGCCTCCCTGGGAGCTTGGCTAACTTTTTTCCTGCTCCATGCCAAGGCAGTGGTCAGTGATTTTTCAGAAGCTGCTGCTCCGGTGTATTTTATTTTCATCACCGGAGGAGC
This sequence comes from Mesoclemmys tuberculata, assembly GCA_007922155.1. Classification (NCBI taxonomy): domain Eukaryota; kingdom Metazoa; phylum Chordata; order Testudines; family Chelidae; genus Mesoclemmys; species Mesoclemmys tuberculata. Next base: position 1,733,267 of record ML675714.1, read on the forward strand.
TTATTGGGTTTCTATCACTGCAGACAATGGATTTATCCCCCTCCACACACCTCCTCTGTGAGGGAGGGAAGGCTTCCGTTTCACAGGTGGGGAAACTGAGGCACAGGGAAGGAATGATTTGCCCACGGGACTGCACCTGCTTTGAAGCCGGGTCTTGCAAGCAGAGCGCTGGGCTCCCCCGGCATACAGCACTTCAGCGCCAGCGCCAGCACCCTGCTCTTCCAGTCCACAGGACCCACGTGGCTCTGCTGATGTCCCTCAACCTGGACCCACAGCAATCGCAGCCTTCCAAGGGGGAGGCTGCCTTTCGCACACACCAGGAACCCCCAGGATAAAGGGGTGTGGGCAGTTCCCAGCCCATTCGCTGCTGCTAGGCAACAGCTTCAGCTGCAGGAAAAACAATGGCCCAGACTGAGCTAGGAGAGGATGCTCGAGGCGGCCGGCCAGATGGAGCAGCAGTGCAGGGAGGAGCCTGTACATCTAGGACAGGTTGTCCCATCGCTGCTGGGAGCCGGGCTGCCAGGCAAGGTGGGCCCTGCTCCGGTCTGATCTGGAAGCTGGGTGTGGATTGATATTGGATGCGATCAGTCTGCAAGCTCAATGCATCCTGACTCCCCCTCCCCCCGCCCAGTACCTGGAGCATGGGCTGTCAAACTGCGCTGGGGTGGCATGACCCACAAGAGGGACTAGGGGGTTGTGGAGTATCTTCTGGGCTAGATGGGAGGGGAGTCCCTGCATGGAAAGGCTGAGGACACTGAACTAGCAGCGGATTCACTGAGATGTGTCATCCTAAGGTCTAACCATCCACTTTTCCCAGCTCACAATCTTGCTTATCCAGCCCCAGAGGCCTGTTTTAGAGCTTGCATGTTTCAGGGGAGGCACCGCTTGGGAACCCAGCCAAATACTGAAGCAGTGAGGTGCTACAGAGCAAAGGTCCTTGCTAGCCACGGCACGGAGCACCCGTGACTTAGCCCATGGCAGGAGGAGAGTTCTAAGCTGTGCAAGACAGAACTAGACCTCCCTGGCTGGCAGCCAAAGCTGGCTGAATTCAGACTGGAAAGAAGGGGCAGATTTTTAACAGGGCAAGAGGAAATAACCATTGGGCCAGCTGCCCAGGGCCGGGGCAGATTCCCCATCACTTGCCATCACACATTCAGTGCTTTACAAAGGGTTAACACATGATGAGCCAATGTCCTGAGTGCACAACACGTGAGCAGTTTGTGTGGGCTATGCTCAGAGTCACAGATTCCAAGATGGGCTAATCTGACTCCCGGGTAACGCAGGCCATGGGAATTCCCTCGATCCATTCCCGTTTGAACTACAGGCTTTAGACAAACTCCCAGTCATGATTTCCGAATTGTCAGCGATTCGAATCCACCCCAACCCTGGGGAAGCTGTTCCAATGGTTAAGTTACGCTCACCATTAAAAATGTGCACCTTGTTTCCCATCAGAATTGATCTAGCTTCAACTTCCAGCCATTGGCTCTTGTTAGACCTTTGTCTGCTTGACCGAAGAGCCCGTTATCCAATATTTGCTCCCAGGTAGGTACTCATAGCCTGGGATCAAGTCACCCCTTCCCCACCTCTGTGTTTAGCTAAACAGAGCGAGCTCTTTGAGTCTCTCACTATCAGGTCATCAGGCCCTCAGCTGTTTTAGACAGTTATAAGCCCTGGTTAGAAGCAGTGTCAGTTGTTTGACAGTTGATTAACTACTTATGAAAACAACTAACCCTCATGGATTAATCCTTTGTCGATGCCGTATAAAGGGAAGCTTCATATAAGGTGGAAGTTATACTGCAGCCTGGCTTGGAGGAAAAGTTATTTAATATCAGCGTCTGCCATGCCGCTCACCCTGAATGTTCAAAAATCACGACAGCAACCATTCAAAACCCATGAGGCTTTGTTTTTTTAAATCATTTGGGGGGGGTCTGCTTCTTTGCCTTCCGTCTTTTGAGCCTTTGCGGTCACATCTGTGAGTTTTTCTCTGTAATCAGGAGAGCTAGAAAGTTCCTTTTTTCCCCCTTTGAATAAAAGCCGTCATGCTCACAAAATCACCTGTCTCTAGCTGCTGGGGCTTCCAGAAAAACACCAAATACAGCGAGCACTGGCAACACTGGAAAAACCACATCCTCTCTGTCCCTGGCGTGAGGTCTTTCTCACCTCACTAATCACACTTCTTATCTTAGCCAGCTCATACAAGCCTGGACCTGAGGAGGCTTTGTGGGGTCAGAGCTATTACCTTATTTATTGTGCATATTACGGTAGTGCCTAGAGACTCACACGGAGGTCAGGGGGGTCGCCCTGTAGGGCTGGGTGTTGCACAGCCCCCCAACTGAGCGGGGCCAGGCCGAATCCATCTTTACTGCTCCCCTTCTCCTCTCCCTGTAGGCGCTGCAAGATGGGCTGCTTCTCCTTCCTGAAGATGATGATGTTTGTGTTCAATGGCATTATATTTGTGAGTAGGCAAAGCCCTGGCAGGTGGGGCTGGGCGGCTGGCAGGCTGGGGGTGCTGAGCCAGCCTGGGAAGGGAGGAGACGCCCCTGCAGGTGGGGTAATCCTGGAAGTTGCAGTGCAGCTGGTGAAAGGAGCCTGGCAAAGAACGGGGCCATTGAGGGTCCCTTTCCCACGGCATGGCATGAAGGGAGGCCACGCACTGCTCACCAGCCTCTCTACTTTCTCTCCCCCAGCTGGGTGGGCTGGCTGTGCTGGGCATCGGCATCTGGGTGAAAGTGGATGGAGGCTCCTTCGTGCAGATCCTGGGGGCTGCCGCACCCCAGCTGATGCAGCTGATCAACGTGGGGTACCTGTGCATCGCCATCGGCACCTTCTTGCTGCTCATGGGCTTCCTGGGCTGCTGCGGGGCGGCGAAGGAGAGCAAGTGCATGCTGCTGCTGGTAGGGGCCGGAGGGGGATAAAGCACTGAGCTGGGATCCAGGAGTCTCTGTGACCTCAGGCCAGCCACCTCCCCTCTGTCCCTCATATTCCCCAGTAGGCAATGGGGATCACAGCGTTTGTGCGGTGTCTAAGTGCCCCCCAGCTAGAGGGACAGGTAAGGGGGTCATCTAGGACGTGGGACATTTTGTTCAAATTCCAGCTTTATCACAGACTCCCTGAGTGACCTCGGACACGGCGCCACTCTGTGCCTCAGTTTCCCCTCCATAAAGCGGGGCTGCCGGTCGCAGCAACTTCTGCAAAACTGGTTCCATGTTGAACCTCTGTCAGTATCCGGGGCAATGGTGGGCAGGAGCAGTGGTGGGAGCTTGGGAGCCAGGGACTGAAGCCTGGGGTCAGAGCCAGAGACAACGTTGAAAATCCAGCTAAGGATCAATGCCAGGATCAGTGTCGGGGGACCGACTGGGAGTCAGGTAGGAACTGACATCAATACTGGTGGTTCAGAGACTGAGAAGCAGCGTAGTCAGGGAAGCTGGCCACGCGCTTACCCTCTGGAGGCTTCCTGGGACACCCATGGGTTTATATAGGATCAAGGAGCCAGTCAGGGATTGCTGAAACAGCCGTCAGTTGAGACAGTCTGTCCCATGGCGTGCGTCCTCCGTGAACTGTGGATTGCCAGGAGCAGGCATGTTATGGCAGCGTGGGAGGTTGGTGGTTGATCGCTCTGCAGGCCAAGGTTTGATATTTCCTACAACATAAGGTTTCCATTTTGTCAATCAGGTCAGCCACAGCCCTCCTGTCTTGCCTGGTAGGGAGGTGGGAACATTTCCCTCTACAGACTTTTTTCAGTGGAAATGGCTTTTTGACAAAAGGGGCATTTTCATCCCCAAAATTCCCACTGTTGTTGGAAATGTTCAGCTTTTTACCCAAAGAAACACCCAACCCAGGAAAACCAGGGAGGGGGGAGGAAATTGGTTTTCAGCCACCAGCATTTTATTGCTTTTAAATTGAGAAGTTTCAGCTTTTGACAGACAGATAGTGGAATTTAGGGGGAGGAGGGGCAGGAGGTGGTTTTGGACGACACACTGATATATTTCTAGGAAGCATTTGATGAAAACATACAAAATTTTGTCAAAATTTTCCAGTGGAAAAATATAATTTCCCAGCAAGTTCTGAGTTCAGACTCTGCTAAGAACACCCAAAAGTCAGTATCTCTGTAGCTAACGTAACCCGCATTAACATCATGTGACTCATCATCCAAGGCACAGGACTTGGCAATGAGGGGAGACTTCAACAACCCAAACATCTGTCGGGAAAATAACATGGCAGGGCACAGATTACCCAACACCTGTCAGGGAAGGTCTAGATAATGCTTGGGCCTGCCATAAGTGCAGGGGTCTGGACTAGATGACTTTGTAAGGTCCCTGCCAGTCCTATGATTCTCTGATTGCCTCCCCTAGGGACTAGAAGCCGGATTTACAAAGGCATTTTAGGTACCTAAAGAAGCACATTCATAGATGCTAAAGCCAGAAGGGACCATTATGATCATCTAGTCTGACCTCCTGTATAACACAGGCTATCGAACTTCCCTGAATTAATTCCTGTTTGAGGTAGAGCAGATCTTTAACAAAAACATCCCATCTTGATTTAAATATTGCCAGCGATGGAGACTCTTTGTGAGTTGTTCGAATGGTTAATTACCCTCCCTGTTAAAAATGCGTGCCTTATTTCTAGTCCGAAGGAATCTAGCTTTGACTTCTCACTGCTGGATCTTGTTAGACCTTTGCCTGCTGGACTGAAGAGTCCTGTAATAAAACTAGTGCTTAGTGGAGTTTTAGACGTGCTTAATTGAGTTAGGTGCCTAATTCCCAATGACCCTGCATCTTTAGGTACCTAAATACCTAGATCTGGTCGTTAACCATGCACATGCATTTCTGCCTGCTATTGCAGATGCACTAACACACCTGGTACTGTGAGTAGCAGCAGCTCATGTCTGGAGACCCTTTTCTCCAGCCCCTGGGGATGACTCGTGCGAAGGGGAAAGTCTCAGTGCTGGCACAGGTGGCTTTTGATCTGTCTTGCTCTGTTTCCAGTTCTTTATCATTATCCTGATTCTCTTCATCGCGGAGGTTGCAGGGGCCGTGGTAGTCCTCGCCTTCTCTTCAGTGGTAAGTTAAAGGCTGGGTTTTGAGAACATAAGAGCTGCCATACTGGGTCAGCCCATGGTCCATCCAGTCCAGTATCCTGTCTCCACCAGTGATCTGTACCAGAGCATCAGGGGAGCGTACTGAACTGGGCAGTTATGGAATGAGCCATTCCCAGCTTCTGGTGGTCAGAGTCAAAGGCCCACCGGCTGGGTGGTGTTTGACTGATTTCCTCTGCCTTTCACAACAGAAACGAGGGGGATTCTTTTCAGAGAGGTGGCAAGTCATGTGGACACAACAAGGAAATGGGAATCAGGACTCCTGGGTTCTCACTTGCAATACCCCAGGAGGCCCTGGTCTAGGCTGGCCTCCCCAGATGTTGCTAGAGTCTAAGTAACATTTGCATTCACTGATTTGCATTCACTGATCCTAAATGTGAGTGTGCGACAGATTTTTCAGTTCAGTGGCTGAATTGAAAATGTTTTTAAAAATTGTTTTGGACTGACCTCAAACATTTTTTCCCTTGCCAACATGAAAAAACTGGGGAGGGGAGAATTGTTTTGGGTTGAAGGAAACATTTTGTTTAGGTTTTGGGTGGCATTTTTTTTAACCATTGTTGGGTTTGTTTGGTTTGTTTAGTTAGATCTAACGAAATTTAGAAATGAAATGTTTTGATTTTTTTTGCCCAAAACTGCAGCGAATTCAACCCAAAACTGCATTTTTCAAAAATAAAATTGCCCATTTCAATCCTAATGATGTTTCCTAGGTTCGATGTTTAAAATCCCTGTCTTGCAACACAAGATCAAGGAGACATTAAATGGAAATGAAAGGAGGCAACCTCAAAATTGATTGATGGAAAAAAAATTTCACCCAATGTGCTATTCACCTGTGGAACTCGTTGCCCCTGGATGATGCTTAGGCTGAGAACATAGCAAAATTCAGAAAGGGGTTAGCTGATCACATGCATACTAGTAGTTGAACTATGATAGTTAATGCAAACAAAGACAAGGCGATGCCAATCCGTGCGTATCTCTGGGTTCCAGGCTGATATATTTGTTGAGCACCTGAAAACCTGGGCTGTGAAGAATTTAAACGAGGATTATGGGCGGCAGGATGATGTGACTGCAATTTGGGACACGACCATGAAGGAGGTGAGCAGTGAGGCACCTGTAAAGGACGGATTCAGCCATCTGAGGCAGGGGGGAATTTCCCCAGAAGTGGGCTGGGAAATCTGCCTGCTGGAAGGCTCTGATTCAGCAAAGCTCATTAGCACACGTCGAACTTGCCTCCAGTGGGACTTGAGCCCATGCCTGAAATTAAGTGCTTGCATAGGCAGCTCTTGCATCACTCCTAGGGGTGTGGCTGGAGGTCTTTCATGCTCTGGATAATCTAAGCGGCTGTTGCTCTAAACCAACTCGTGTTCTCATTCTAGCTGAAGTGCTGTGGCTTCAACAGCTACCAGGATTTCAACAGCTCCTACTTCTACCAAACTCATGACCAGACTTATCCTGCAGGTTGCTGCCTGCCCAGCCACGCGTGCCTGGAATCCCAGCTGGACACCACCAGGCAGGTAACCATGGCCTTGGAGGGAAATGGAGCGTAGCAAGGGTGTTTGCCGTAGGAGACAGACTATATGGTGCTAGGGCTGATGGCGCTGCCACACATGGTCTTCCAAATCTCTCTTATTTTTTAGCATACCGAGCAAGTTTTTAGTCTTGGGAAGAAATTCTGTGTTCTTAGTTTTGGGCTAGCAAGGTTCTTGGTAGAGTTTGCTGTCTGCCTTGGGCTCTGATTAGTCAATTCTTGAGGCAGAGCTGCTCCCAGGGAAACTGGTTGGGTTGAGATTCCCAGAAGAAGGAATTGCCCTGATGTTTGGCCACCTCTCTGAGGTCTCTTGCTGATAGATGGTGCATCTCCGCTAGGAGGATTTGCTGCTAGAGCTGCTATGCCTGCATAGCTCTATCAGCCAACCCTGTCTACTACAGAACCGGCTCTCTTTCCCAGGGACAGGTTATGGAACCAACACTGGTTTACACCAACAGAAAATCTGGCCCTCGGCTTGGTATTACAATCATTTCCATTGTTAACAAGCTGTTATGGGCCGGAGAGAGTGGGGGAGAGACTCCCATTAGGGCCGAGATCAGAAGCACTGGCCCCATCATCAGAACCCGCTGTGGCATCTGTGATTCTCTTTCCCATCCAAGGGCTGCTTGTCTGCATTCCAGACCTTCCTGAGCCGCAATGGGAAGATTGTCGGAGGGGTGGCGCTAGGAATCTGTGCGCTGGAGGTACACTTTATGCTTTTGGGGCATACTCATGGTCCAGTGGGTATAGCACTGACCTAGGACTGGCGAGAACTTCATTCTATCCCTGGCTCTGCTACTGTCTTGCTGGGCGACTTCAGGCAAGTCACTGCCTTGCTCTGTGCCTCAGTTTCCCCATCTGTAAAACAGGGCAAGAGGGCCAGTCATCTTTCCTTTGATTGTGCCCTTGGCAACTTGCCTTGAAAGGTTTGGTCGTGTCAGAGCTAAGGCGTGATGCTGAGAAGCCAGGGATATTGCAGCATAGGACTGAGAGGCACTGGAATAGCTCTTCGGGGAATAGAGTTTAAACGACACCCAACGTCACCTCAGGCGTGAATGGCTGTAAGAGCCTGTGGGTCACTCGTATGGCCTATGATTTGAGGACTGGGGAACCTGCGCAGCAAGGCGTGTGTTCATACAGCACAATGAGCTGTGACTCAGGTTTCACCGCAAGACTGGCCCACCTCCAGGGCCCGGGTCTGATCCTGAGTCCTTCTGAGACTCGGGTGCAAGCCCTGTCCTTCTGCAGTGCGGACGCAGCCCAAGCCACAGACCCGAATCGGAAGGTCAGCGTAGCGCAGCGTGGATGTGTTAGTGCGGCTGTGAGACCCCAGATCTAGCCAGTGTAAACCCAATGCGGAGTCTCAAACAAGGGCTTGGAAATGAGTCCACAAGGCCAGTTCCCACAGACCTGGGTTTACAATGCAGTGTAGATGGGGTAACTGGGGGAACTTCTCTGGCCTGTGTTATACAGGAAATCAGACTAGAAGATCTAACTGTCTGTTACAACCTTAAAATCTATGACTCTATGAACTCTTTGTAAATGTCATCCTCTTTGTTTCCCTCTTTCTTAGCTGGCAGCTATGGCCGTCTCCCTGGTCCTGTTTTGTCAGATCGGTGCGAACGCCTGAAAAACAAGGTTTCCTCTGGAGATACAATCTGTGTCTCCCACCATCCATACTTCCTCCTGCCTTCGCATCTCCCTGATGGTTACTGCGAGAGTAACCAAACTTTTTTATCAATAGCTAATCACAAATATTTCTTATTCATCTGTAATAGCACTCTAACGCACTGAGCAATCAGATGGATACGACACCAATGAGACTAGAGTGAAAATTAGGATGGTGTCTTTTCCGCACTATTTTTTTTGTATGTTTCAATGATAAATTGGTTCTGATTTTTTTTTCTTGTATGCTCAACAAGAAATTAGCTTAAAGGTGGCAGCCTAGATTTCTAAAAGTGGAGAATGAAACCAATAGGCCCCCTACCATGTGTTATTATAGACCCTCCCAAAACATGCACTGACGGAGAATCATTTCTGTAGCTCTTATTAATATACTTCTTCCTTTCATTTGTCATATGCTTTCAGCTATGACACTGTGAGCAATGTTGACGTTTGAACATACTTTCATTGCACCTGAGTTGCAAAGAAAAGGGCAGGTCACCCTTTTCAGAGTGACTGATTCAGGCTCTCTGCAAACACAGGCTGATCTCACTGCATTGGCTACTTCACATTTTGAAGGTTCTCTTTGCAGCCATCGCAGCTAGAGACTGGCCTACCCCCCTTTTTTAATGAAAGCAGAGACTTGGGGGAATAATTATGAATTCCATCCATCCCTCTGTCCTCACTAGAGCTTTAAACATGCCCGACAATCTGGGAAACATTAAATGATGCACTTTTACTGACGTAGCACATCGTGAATTTGAATCCTAATGAAATATTTGATGTCCCTCTTTCCTCCTCCTTGTGTGTGTTTGGAAAAGATTGAGCCGAAAGTGTTTCCCCCCCCCATTAATATTTTTTCTGCCAGTGTCTTTTTATTCATATCAGTTGAAATATCCATGATCTTTCTATTTGGAAATTCTTAGCATGGCTATTGCAAGTTGCTGCTTGAAAGTGACAGGGTTTAGGAAAGAGCAAAGCTGGTTTAGGGGGGCAGAAATGAAGATTTCCTGTTTCTCAAACTCCCAAGGGCTTTGCACCGGGGTGAATCTCATCCTTCTAGAATTAAAGTGTCTAGTTAATTTCTGAAAGGAAGGTGCATTTTTTGTGCATGTTATGCATTTTTGGGCAACCCAAGGCTTGCTATACAAACAGTCCCTGCCCTTAATAATCTAAACAGACAAAGGAAGGACAACAATCTCCATTTTACAGACGGGGAAACTGAGACACAGGGAAGGGACTTGCCTCATCCGAGGTCACACAGGGGATCTGTGGCAGAGCCAGGAATAGAACCCATGTCACATGAATCCCAGTCCCGCCCCTTAACTACAGGCCCCTCCTTCTTCATTTTGGGGATCCTATTCAACAAAAGATAGTCCCGCCCCACCTTCGATAACTCTCTGTTTGTAATATAGTGACGGGAAGCTGTGGACCCTACAGACACTGACCCTGCAGCAGTCCCAGTCTCTGTCCCCTAGGGAGGAAGGAGGCACTCATTGCCTCACAGCGCAGCCTGCTCCCAGCCCCCCACCCCTTCCAACAGCCACCGGGTGACGGTTGGAATCCCTGCAGGGAGCAGGAGCCAGGCGAGCCAGACTGCGGCGGGCCCATGGGGTGCGGAGCCAGAGCCCAGGACACGTGAGCCCCAGGTTTCATTGCAGGGCTGGGAACCAGGCCGGTGAGGGCAGGACGCTCGGGGGAGCCAGCTCCGTGGGTTAATTCATGCTCCAGGCCCCTGTGCAGCAGTGCCCCCAGCCTGGGTCCTGGGGATGCTGAAGCCCTTGATACAGGACTGCAGGGAGACGGGATCAAATTTCACCCACAAGGGAGTCCAGGCTAGCGCTAAGAGCGGCTGTGATGGCGAGTGAGCTCTCCCCTTCCCACAGCCCAAGAGCCATCGGGTCCATAGACTGTAGGGCCATGACCGTCGTCGACTACAGAAATCTCCCGGGCGGGGGCTGGATTTCCTCACTTCGTGGAGATCCTGTTTCCCCAAACGCGGTGACGATGGTCTGAGCGCAACCACTGAGTGTTATTTATGTGACACGCTGACTGGGGCCATATCGGGCCAGGCGCTGCACAGATCCTCCCAACCAAGATCAGGGCCCTAGAGTGCCAGGCACATAGATGCACAATAATAGACTGTCCCTGCCCCTGAAGAGCTTCCAGTCAAATGCAATAAAGGATTATTACCCCATTTGAGATGGGGAAACTGAGGTGCAGACAGATGATGTCACATGAGGGGTCTGTATCACAGCCAGGGATCAAATTAAAATCTCCTTACCCATTAGACAGAACTCCCATGCCTACCATCAGCTTTTAAATTCAAGTATTTGCCCCTTCTTAAGTAAAAGCCTCCAACAAAACCTAGCAATATGTCGCGTTGCTAATGGGTGCACCATAAAACCGTGGTGGGCCTGGATCCTGGTAAGAGGCTGGTGTTTGAAGCAGCAGGTCTTGGTTAAAACTGCTCTGCCGTTTCTCCAACCCCCAGTCTATTCTGCAAGCGGCTGTGCTGCCCAGTCTCACCATGGCTCCCCCGCGCAGTACCTACGCCACTCTGAAGACAGTAATGATTTGCTTCAACACCATTATATTCGTGAGTCTGTGTTACCACACACGTTCGTGTAGGTGCATTTTGGTACCGCCAGGGTCCCATTGTGCCAGGGGTGGCACGGCCCCTGCCCTGCCCTGAAGAGCTCACAGCCTAACCAGACACCGGGTGGGAGGGGAAACTGAGGCAAAGAGTGGGGAAGAAACTCGTTCAAGGTCACCCAACAGGTCTGGAGCAGAGCAAAGAGGAAAACCAGCCAGTCCTGTGCCCAGCTGCCATGCCCAGCGTTTAGGGGCTAGACCCTCCCGATGTAGCTCTCTGTTGACACTGATGGAGCAATGCAGATTTATATCCACGACAGAGCAGGCCCTGGGCATTCAGGTCCCATGGCCGTCCACCCAACGTTCACGTCCACCCACCAGCTGAGAGGAACCACAGGTTGTGTTCTTCGTGGGCAGACCTGAGCAAGGAGGAGGGACTGGCCCCGGAACAGCACAGAGGTGCTGGCTCTCACTGATGCTCAGGTGATGTGAGTCGGGGGCATGGCCGCAGCTCTTGAGCCACAGGGTCAGCACCCACACTGGCCTGCGCACACATCCGCATTCATTCTCTTCCCAGGTCGTCGGCTGTACCATGGTGGGGCTGGGCCTGTGGATTAAACTGGGAAGTGCCTCCTTTGTGCGGGTCCTGGGCGCCACCTCGGTGTACTTCACCCACGTTGGGTATTTCTGCATCATAGTGGGCAGCATGGTGGCCGTGCTGGGGTTCATGGGCTGCTGCGGCGCGGTGAAAGAGAACCGATGCCTCCTGCTAACGGTGAGCACACACTGCTGCCTTATGGCTGCCAGCCAGGGCGGAGTCTTGGACCACACAAAGCCCCCTCCTTGAGCGAAGGAGAGACAAGCGTCCTGTTACTATGCACCCATTGATGCAACTATGTGATTCACCCCACCTGGACATCTGATCCCCCCCAGATTTAGCCCTAATTACAGTTTATGCTAAACTAAAGTGCTCTCACCTGGATTCCCAAACTATGCCATTCCGTTCTTAAGGGGTGACACTCACCCCTATTCCAGGGGAGCATGATCTACATTCCACATACGCCCTTTGGCAACTGAAGTGGTCCCCAGCCCTCCCTATTCTGGGGTGACCGACTGCGTGTGCCCTGCTGTCTACACAGGCGAATGAGTTGTCTAAGAGAGAGAATCTAAGTCAGCAGCTCTCTCCCTAGCAGGACACCTCTCCCATTTAGCAATCCTGGACGGGATGGATGGACACAACCTCCCAACCCCTGTTCACCTTCATCCAGGAAGCCACAACCCTTATGGGCTACATCCTTTTACCGTTGTGTAAATTTGACTTTTACGCCTCACTAATTAAACTTCGCAATCCCCTGCACTTTCGTCTTAGTCTTCACGAGCTGAAAGAAATTGAGACAGTGGAAAAGGCCTACATTGGGTGTACTAACAGCGATCTTCCAATTTCCTTTTACGCCCCTCTTTTACAGTACTTCTTAATAATGCTGATAATCTTTATTGCCGAAATTGCAGCAGCTGTCGTCATATACGCGTTCACTCCATTTGTGAGTATCAAGAATTCACTTCTGATGTGGGAAATTCTCATTCTCATTTTCCTTGACAAAGATTCAGGCCTGATCCTACAAAGAGCACTTTGGCATCGTGTCCTTTTTCCAAACAGGGGGGAAATTTCCAAAGGGAAGTTAAGTGCCAACGTTTGTGAGCAGCTTTGAAAATCCAGGACTTGTTTTTGAGTCGCACGAGACCCAAAATATCTTGCGCCGCCTCTTTAAAATCATGCCCACAATGCACCAGAACAAAATGAGTCAGAGTTTCCAAATCAACAGTTTGCCCTTATAGCCAAGAAGGCTAACGGCATATTGGGCTGCATTAGTAGGAGCATTGCCAGCAGATCAAGGGAAGTGATTATTCCCCTCTATTTGGCACTGGTGAGGCCTCATTTGGAGGCGTGTGTCCAGTTTTGGGCCCCCCAATACAGGAAGGATGTGGAAAAGTTGGAGAGAGTCCAGCGGAGGGCAACAAAAATGTTTAGGGGCTGGAGCTCAAGACTTATGAGGCGAGGCTGAGGGAACTGGGCTTGTTTAGTCTGCAGAAGAGAAGAGTGAGGGGGGATTTGACAGCAGCCTTTAACTACCTAAAAAGGTCCCAGGGAGGATGGAGCTAGGCTGTTCTCAGTGGTGGCAGATGACAGAAGTAGGAGCAATGGTCTCAAGTTGCAGTGGGGGAGGTCTAGGTTGGATATTAGGAAAAGCTTTTTTGCTAGGAGGATGATGAAGCACTGGAATGGGTTACTAGGAAGGTGGTGGAATCTCCATCTTTAGAGGTTTTTAAGCTGCGGCTTGACAAAACCCTGGCCTGGATGATTTAGCTGAGGTTAGTCCTGCTTTGAGAAGGAGGTTGGACTAGATCCCTCCTGAGGTCCCTTCCAACTCTAATCTTCTATGATCCTGCCAGGTTCATAGAGTTTAAGGTGTTATGATCTAGTGCAACCTCCTGCACAACACAGTCCAGAAAATCTGAGCAAGCATCTCTCCTAAAAAGGTGTCCTGTGCTGATTTAAGGACCCCACGTGAAAAAGAATCTGCCCCATCTCTTAGGAATCTGATCCACTGATTACTTGCCCTACCCGTTAAATACCATCCATGCTTAGCTTTACACCCACCCCCTGCAGTAGCAATAGGTCTCAAGTTAAGTGCGTGAGTAAATCTTTGCAGGATCATGACCCAAACTAGGAACAAAGTGAGTTCATTAGTTTGGGGCTGGCAGGCAGCTGTGTCGCTGTCAGCGTTTATCAAACCATTGTGCCACTTAGCTGTCTCCAGGCTAGATCTTTGGCTGGCATATCTCAACTCCATTCTGCTGACCTCAGTGGAGCAATTCTGGTTTACCCCAGCTGAGGATGGGTCCCTGAAAATGTAGGTCCATGCTCTGGCATCCGATGATATCCTAAGAGAAAATATTTTCTTGCTTTCGACCCATTTCCTTTTCACATTTTAAGGCTCGCAGTATTGTCCTCGACAAATCTCTGTCTGCCCTGAAGAAGAAATACAGCGGCTATAAACATGACGATATCGTGTCCTACGGATGGAACGCATTCATGCTGAAGGTATGGGATCCTCTGCCCCAAACACCTCGCATTTCAAAGCCCTCCACACGTTTGTTCCCAGATATTTATTACACAGATTACACTAGCTCCTATAGGCTCCATTGTGCCTGGTGGTGCTCACACTCAACAATCCCTGCCGTGAAGACGTGGTATGAGAGGAAGAGCAGCCTAGCGGGCGCTAGCCTAGCCTGTAGAAGACCCAAGTTCAATTCCCTTTTCTGCTACATACTCCCTATGTGACCTTGGGCCAATCACCCGGCATCTCTGCAGGTCCCCATCTGTACAATGGGGGTAACAACAGAGGTGTTGGGAGGATAAACACATCACCGCTTGCGAGATACCCAGATGGTAGTGATGGGGGCCACGTGCGCATCTTAGGCAGATACAAGAATTCACCATCTAAATAGGCAGGACAGGAGGGTCGTTGTCTGCCCATCCTCCAACTAGGAAAAGGGGCGTGTCCATGGAGTCAAGCTGAATCACAGGGGCTGAGGATCTGAGCTGTAGATTTTTGAGGCCAGAAGTTTCACAGAGTTTAGGGCCAAAAGGGATCACCGGGCTGAGCCCAGGGCAGCACAGGCCACTAAACTCCATCCAGGGACTTAGTTAGACCAAAGCATCCTAATCCTCAGAGACTAAACTGCTGTGAGCCACAGGCAGAAAATAGGGGCCACCCCTGCCTGCAGCCCCTGCCATAGCAGGGAATAGGTTAGGTGAGACAAACCCCTGCCCCAGCAGTGACCCACACCCCACCCTGCAGAGGAAGGAAGAAAAAAACCCAGGTCCCTTCCAATCTGAGCTGGGTTTTCTTCCCAAATCCAAATCTGATGACCCAATCATGCGAGCAAGATTCAACCAGCTGGATCCTCTGTACCAGCTCAGAGCTCTGGTCCCTCCCATCTGGTGTCCCATCTCCAGCTGTGGTTGATTTCTGATGCTTTGGAAGAAGGTGGAACCCCCCACCCCCACCCCAGAATACAAGATGGGATGATTTTGTTCATCTAGTCTCACCTGCAAAACACAGGCCTTAGCACCCAGCATTTACAACACAAGCAGTTGATAGCAACCGAATGGTTAAACTTACTTTTTCTCTGTTAAATCACCATTTAAGAAAACAGGCATAGAGGAAATTCTGCCAGGATACAGCAGGGAAGGGGAGGTAGGAATGAGAAATTCAACATTCAAGACCTGGCCTTTAACAAACCCTGTGGTGTGTCATTTCTAGCTAAACTGCTGTGGGGTTCATAACTACACAGACTTTTCTGGCTCTGCCTTTCAAAAACGGACCAGCCTGAGTTATCCCAAAAGCTGCTGCAAAGATCCAGCGAGTTCGGCATGCAATGGACGCAACGTGAGCAGTGAGGTCATCAACCAGGAGGTAGCAGCCCAATTTGGGCTTTGAAAACAAAATCAGCCTAAACTGACTGCCGGTTGGAGCTGGAGGGAGCAATGGAACACATGTGGGGGGGTGAATACTTTCCAGACATATCCCAGCACCCCCAGGGATCTCGCAGCCGGATCCTTGCCTGTGTGGTCTAAATTCAAAACCAGGAACCACCTTGTACACCACTTAAGTGAAGGCTGTGGGGCCTAGTGAGCAAGGCACTGGGTTGGCTCTTCCTGCAGCATGACATTGGGCAAACGACTCCCCATGCCTCAGTTTCTCTGAGGGATAATGAAGCAGACCTCTTTCGGAAAGTATTTTGAAATCTATGGATTTAGGCACAGCCATAGGCCTGGGGCCAGTTAGCCACACAAGGGTTAATTCCACCCCCAACACCTCCTGCCCCTCACGAAGGGAAGATACAATAGTTTGCCTAGCAAATGTCCTGAAACCAATGGGACTCCCCCGGAGGAAGGATTGCCATTGCTTTTCAAAGCAAATCCCCATATCACGATAGCTCTCGAAGCAGCCTGCGCATCAGTGTGTTTTTAACCCTGCAGGGTTGCTTCAACAAGCTGGTCTCCCTGATCAAAGAGAAAAGCATGTTGCTGGGCGGAGCTGCCACTGGGGCCGCGGCGCTGGAAGTGAGTTTTAACCCAAGTTAGCCTGTCTTAAAGGGACGTACAATGAGCCAGCTGTACACAGATTGACCACGGGTACATACAGTGCCTGACAGAATGGCAGGGGCCTGATCGCAGTTAGAGGCTGGGGGGTTACACGTCAATATAAGAACATAAGAATAGCCACACTAGGTCAGACCGATGGTCCATCTAGCCCAGTGTCCTGTCTCCAATAGTGGCTGGTCCCAGGTGCTCCAGATGGCATGAACAGAACAGGGCAATCATCGAGTGACCCACCCCTCTGCCAGTCCCAACTTCTGGCAGTCAGAGGTTCAGGGACACCAAGAGCACTGGGTTGCATCTTGACCATCTTGACTAACAGCCATTGATGGCCCTATCCTCCATCAGCTCACCTCATTCTTTTCTTAACCCCGTTAGACTTTTGCCCTTCACAACATCCCACAGCAACAAGTTCCACAGTCTGACTTACGCTGGGCGAAGAAATACTTCCTCTTTTTGTTTTAAACCTGCTGCCTATTAATTTCATTGGGTGACCCCTGGTTTGTGTTTTGTGAAGGGGTAAAAAACACTCCCCTATTCACTTTCTCCACACCAGTCATGATTTGTAGACTTTTATAATATTCCCTCCTTAGTCATCTCTTTTCTAAGATGAACAGTGCGCATCTTTCTAATCTCTCCTTGAATGAAAGCTGTTCCATCCCCTGGATAATTTTTGTTCCCCTGCTCTGTACTGTTTCCAATTCTAATATATATTGGTTGAGAAGGGATGACCAGAACTGCATGCTGTATTCCAGGTGTGGGTGTAACATGGATTTATACAGTGGCATTATGATATTTATTGTCTTATTATCTAAAATTAGTTTTACCAGCCTGTAATTGCCAGGATCGCCTCTGGAGCCTTTTTAAAAAATCAGCATCACATTAGCTATCCTCCAGTCAACTGGTGCAGAGGCTGACTTAAGCCATAGGTTACATATCACAGTATGTAGTTCTGCAATTTCATATTTGAGTTCCTTCAGAACTCTTGGGTGATACCATCTGGTTCTGGTGACTTGTTACTGTTTAATTTACCAATTTGTTTCAAACCCTCCTCTACTGACACCTCAGTCTGGCATAGTTCCTCAAGTCTGTCACCTAAAAAGAATGGCTCAGGAGTGGACTGAAGACTGATGCAAAGAATTCACTTAGCTTCTCTGCAACAACCTTGTCTTCCTTGAATGCTCCTCTTACTGGGTTTGTTTATTCTTTTATTTGGGGCTTACATTTAGTTTAAGCCTCTACTGTGATATTTTTAAAAAATTTCCATGCAGCTTGCAGGCATTTCCCTCTTGTGACTGTTGCTTTTAATTTCTGTTTACCTAGCTTCTTCCTTTTTGTGTAGATCCCCTTTTTGAAGTTAAATGCTACTGTGGTGAGTTTCTTTGGTACTTTCCCCCCTACGAGGATGTTAAATTTAATTACATTGTGGTCACTATTATCAAGCCATTCAGTTATATTCACCTCTTGGACCAGATCCTGTGCAACACTTAGGACTGAATCAAGAATTGCCTCCCCCGTTGTGGGTTCCAGGACTAGCTGCTCCAAAAAGCAGTCATTAATGCTGTGTAGAAAATTTGATCTCTGCGTCCCATCTTGAGGAGACATGTTCCCAGTCAAATATGGGGATAGCTGAAATCCCCTATTATTTCTGCTTTTATAGCCTCTCTAATCAAACTGAGCATTTCACAACCTGATCAGGTGGTCATTACTATAGTCCTACTACTATGCTCTTATTATACAAGCATGATTCTGTTTTGATTTATTTAAGATTTTTACTATATTTGACTCTATGCTTTCTTTCACATATAACGCCATGCCCCCAGTAGTACAACCTTCTCTGTCATTGCTATATGTTTTGTACCCTGGTATTACTATGTCCCATTGATTATCATCACTCCACCAAGTTTCTGTGATGCCTGCTGTATCAATACCATCATTTAATACCAGGCTTTCAACTTCACGCGTCAGTATTTAGACTTCTTGCATTTGCATACAAGCACTTATAATATTTGTCGGTATTTAGGTTTCTGCCTTCCTGTTATGTAATTAGGACTCTTTTTCATTTGACCGGTTCTCTTCAGTTCCATCCTGTACCTTCTCAACTTCTAGCCCAGTGGTTCCAACCGTGGCTAATGGGGTCTTTCAAAGTGGCCCGCTGGCTGCATAGGGAGCCACTGCCTAAGGACCCAGATGGAGCACATTAAAAGACCGGTGCAGGATCCTTGCTGCAGCCAAGGGGATGGGAGATCAGCGAGGAGGGAGGCAGCCTCCTCACTGAACTCCTTCCATCTAGCTGCAGTGGAGGGTGGGGGCTGCTGGCAGAAACCGGTGGCCCTTCAGGGTTGAAAAAATGTTATCTATGGCCCTTGAGCCAAAAAGGGAACCATGGTTCTAGCCTCTCCTCTTTACTAGGATAGAGTATCCCTTTTAATAAATCCTCCTCTAAATCACATCTCTGTCTGAACTATGTGCTCCTCCACACCTGTTGGCTTTCCCCCTGTCCTTGGTTTAAAAAGTCCTCTACAACCTTTTTAATTTTACATGCCAGCCATCTGGTTCCGTTTTAGTTTAGGTGGAGCCCATCCTTCCTGTACAGGATCCTCCTTTCCCAAAAGGTTCCCCAGTTCCTAATAAACCTAAATCCCTCCTCTGAACACCATCATCTCATTGAGACACTACAGTTCTGCCTAATGGGTCCTGTATCTGGAAGCATTTCAGAGAATGCTACCATGGAGGTCCTGGACTTTAATTTCTTACCTAACAACCTAAACTTGGCCTCCAGGACCAAGTATCCCTATGTCTTGTTACCTCCATATACCAAAAATGTATGTAACGATAATCATGAATTTAGGTGCCAAGTTTTAGGCACCCAGGCTGGAAATTATTGGACATAATCCTTAAGAATTCTATTAATTCTCTCTCTATTTTTCTCTCCCACCACAGCTAGCAGCTATGGTGGTCTCCTTGATGCTGTATGTTAAACTAAGATGACAACATTTGAAGGAACACAGCAGGAGGACTTAAGCAATTGTTCCATTTCCCAAACACCTGGAGTTTTGTTGCATCAGAGAGGGCCCTGTGCTGCATTCCTGCAAAGCTGAAATAGTACCAAGCACTAGCGGTCCTGCCCCATTCAAGCTCCATGTTTAGAGACCAGAAAACGCTGGGAACCAGATCGATATGCAGGATCAAAGTTTGTCCAGACCACTGAACATGGAAACCACTCTACACATCCTAGGTGCATGGTTATTAGTGACAAATGTTCTTAAATCCGTATTTTTTTTTTATTCTCCATCCCCTTGGAGGAAAAATACCGTTTAAACAAAGATAATAAACATGGGGAGACTGATCCTGGGATCTCTGTGTTTGTAAATGTGTCTCATCTCCTGAGATACCAATCAAAAGCTTGCTTACCTGTCTGAGTAGATATCAGGTTTTAATTCAGAACAGATCGGTCTCTTTTTGCCAGCAGGCTGGAAAGGACTGAGATAGGGATATAGGCTTTCAGTCCACTAATGATAAAAGGAGAGAGAAGGGAGGATGTTGGGGTTAAGGCACAGGACAAGAGCTATGTCACATTAGGAATGCTTTACCAGTATGCTACACTGGCAAAATGCTCCTAGGGTGGGCACAGCTATGCTGGCAAAGTGGTATTGCTTATTCCACACACCCCCAACAGCAAAACAATCTATATCGGTAAAGTGTGCAGTTTTGCTGGCATAGCTGCGTCTACACTGGGGGCTTATGCTGGCACAATGGTCAGTCAGAGCTCTCACCTCTTCACACCCTGTCTGCCGCACCTATGCCAGCAGAGGTCTGTCGCATGGACCTGTCCTAGGGCTCGGGAGAACCCTAGATTTTTAAGGCCAGAAGGGATCCTTGTGATCAGAGTCTGACCTCCTGCATAGCACAGGCCAGAGGCCTGTCCCCAATGACTCCTGCATCCAGCCTGCCACTTCAGTGATGACAGAGGCCCAGTTACAGACAGCAAACGCCCCTCTCCTCAGACAAGGGTCCGGGGCCCCTCACACCGGGGGTCCTGCTAGAGCGTCCCGCTGTCAGACCCCCAGCCACCAACCGCGCAGGCCGGGAAGAACACGCCCCGGGCCTGGCGCAAGGAGAAGGGCCAGAGGCCCCAGCGGGAGCAGAGGTTATGGTGGCCCTGGCAGAGCAGCAGCAACCTTTGGCCAGAGGTCGTGGCCTGAGGGGCAACCCGGCAGGGACAGAGGTCGTGACCTTGGGGGCCGAGGTCACAGCCTCAGCAGGACGACCACCCCAGGCCAGAGGTCGGGCGGGGGTGGGGGGAAGGCCCCAGGCCCAAGGTGGGGCCAGGCAGGCCCCGCCTCAGGGCAGGGGGCAAAGGTCACAGCCCCAGAAAGGGCAGCTGCCCATTGGGCCAGGCAAAGGTCATAGGCCAGCTAATTAGCCCAGAACACACAGGGGAGCAGTCACGTGGTGCAGCCCAGACCCACAAAGAATGATGGGAAAAACACCCTCAGCCCTTGGCCCGCACGGGCACTATGAGCGGATAAGGCCTGGCTCACTTCCACTGTGATTGGCCAATCTAGCTGTCAATCGGCCCAGACTTCCAATCACCCCTCAAATCATTCCCCCCAAAGTCCCGCCTGACTTGCGTTGCCAAGGCCATTGAGTCTAACATAGCTCCTCTAATAGGTCCAGAGTCCTGTCTATCAGCTATAGCCCCGCCTCTTCCCACTTATTAACCAATGGATTTCCATGTAGGCAAAGTAAGGATGCCTGATTGGCTCATATTTTGTCACTCAAACGCGGGTGTCCTTCGCTCATCCTCCAATAGTGAGGTAGAGGGGGTATGTTACTTATTATTGGCTTAACTGTCTGTCAATCAAACTTAGCCCCACCCCCACGTATACGCCAGTAAAGTGGTGTCTTGGACGTTTTCAGCTCGTGATTGGCTTATGTACGTGTCACTCAATATTAAGCCCTGCCCAAGCATTGCGCCTTCCAATACAGACGTAAAGCGGGGGATCTCTTCCGTGCGAATGGCTCAAACGGCTGTCAATGCAATTCACTCCTGCCTTTCACCCTTCAATAGGTTCGCCGGATAGGCCGGACCTCAGCGTTTGCCATCTGTGATTGGTCCATAAAAATGTCAATCAATTATAAAACCAGCCCATCCATAATCTTCTCCAATGGCAGGCCAAAGGCGAGCGATATTTCATCTCTGATTGGCTTTATTTCATGTCAATCAACTGAGCACTCACCTACTCCTCTTCCAATAGAAAAGCACATTCAGGCACCCTTCCATATATGATTGGGTGAGTCTTCTGACACTCAGCTGTAACACCCACCTCCTACTCCTTTAATAGGCCAGTCAGGTAAGCTGGCTCCTTCTTTACCGGGATTGGTTGCCTGACCTTGTCACTCCGCGCTCCCCGCTTGTGTGATTGGCTTGCGAGCCTCGCGGGGGGCGGGGATGTCGGCGGAGTCCCCGCCCCCCGATCCCACCGTGCTTTGCGGGGGTGTGTGGAGAGCTCGGCCTGGTTCCCGCGTTGAGCCCTCGCCGCTGCCGCCTCCTCAGCGTCTCTCGCCGGCCTCAGCCGCCGCCATGTCGGACTATAGCCCGGCCGGGCCCCCGCCCTCCGGAGGGCCCGCCGGTGGGGGAGCCGGCGGAGCCGCGTCTGGGGGGCCGCCCCCGGGAGGAGCGGGCGCGGGAGGCGCGGGGGGGCCCGGCCCGGGCGGAGCGGGGGGGCCGCCCGGAGGGATCCGCAAGGACGCCTTCGCCGACGCCGTGCAGCGGGCCCGACAGGTGAGGGGGCGCGGGGCCGGGCGCTGGGCCTGAGGCGCGATGGGGGCGCCGGGGGCCATCGGCGTTGGCGGGGGTGGAGGTGGGGGTAGGTGGGGGAGGGGTTGGGCCGGGAGCGGGGGGGAGGGGGCGAGAGGGAGGGGGGCTGGGAATGGGGGGGGCCGTAGGGGCTGGGAGCAGAGGGGTTGGGGTCCTGGGTGTGGGGGGCGAAGTGTTGGGGGAGGGCAGGCCGAGCATGGGGGGCAGGCAGGCATGGGAACGCCCCAAGGCGGCTGCCCCTGTTTCCCACGGGGGAAGGAGGCTAATTCCCGTCACTCATCGGGGGAGGGGAAGGGCCGAGTGGTTCTACATTTAGGCTCAGGATTTCATGGTTATTCTTAGTCTGCTCCCAGGGTCTCACTTCTTACCTCATGCATGTGGAAGAGGGCGAAAGCCGGGCCCCTGGGGCTGTTCCCTCAAGTGCAGCCCGCAAAGAGTTCTGCTCAGCCCTCCCCTATTTCCGCCTGCAGCACCCATTGGGGCATCATCCCTAGACCTGCATTAAATAGGGATGTGTTTGGTGGTCCTCAACTTTGGGGCTCTTTCTGTTCTTGTTTCAGTATGACTCTCCCCAAAGGAGAAAGTTGGCAGCGTTAAGCTGTGTCCGTACATGATTGGTGGTTTATCTAACTTAATGGGCAGCAGGGCTTGGATGTTGCCCCGCATCCCAACTTCTGCTGGTGTCCCTTATTTTTCTGCCCTTGCAAGGCTGGCGGAATGCAATAAAACCCCAGAGCTATGGGCCACTGACGCTTCAGTTCGAACACATTTGTCACACAAAGAAAGCCTACAAAAATAAGCACCCGACACTTGGAGTGAGGGGGTGGCACTTCCCATTGAGGTTGTGGGGCAAATGAGCATCTCTCTCAGCTGGGCAAACCATTTCAACGCATGGCTTCATTTCCTCTGACTACAGAGGAAGCAGCATAAATGCTGACAACTGAAACAGAGACCGTTCAGATGAACTATTGTAATTGCAGAAGGAATTTCTCAGAGTTGAAAATGTACATATGCTATGGCTCATGGGCACCAGTGATTGGCCATAGCTCTGAAATGCAGGCTCTTCTGCTAGTTTTGCTACTGCAAGAAATAGTGGGATGCCAGAAGCTGGTGATTTGGCAATATATTTTATGCTAATTTTCTTCCCCACTTTTAGGTGTATTTTTCTGTGGTATTAAAATCTTGGAGTGTTAATGCATCAGTGTATCAGATGGATCTTCAGTATAAAACTAGCAACTTAAGTTTGGGAAATGCATTTCTAAATTCTTAATGTCTTGGTTGCTGTGTAGTTGCTACTTGAAATTTGACTTTTAAAATGAGAGTATTAATTTTTTGTTTTTAAGGGATCAAAGGGCAAAATTGAAACAAAATGTGCAACCTTAAATTAGGGATAGGTTTATGTTTTTAATAAAATGAAGGGGGTGGCTCAGTGCACTAATGGGGTATAAAGCTTTTCGGTTCTGTGTCACTGGTTGAAATTGAGTCCAGCTTGGTGGCTGCCAAAAGTACTTTCCATGTAATGGTGTGGCTGGGGTCCTTGATGAAATGGCTGGGGAGTCCACAAACAGGTGTGCACTTAACTTTTGTCAATATAGTAATGTTGGTTTAGGATGTGATTTTATACTGACAAAAGCCCTAGTGTAGACCCAGTTATGACAGCAAACAAATGCTTTTCCAGAATAGCTTCCTTACTTTGGGGACCTGGGGAAACTGTCCCCAGTACAAGCACTGTTAATCTGCATCTCCACTAGAAGGGTTTGCCAAGATTGGTATCTTACAGCTATCGCAGCAAACCTTTTCTGGTTTCTGACTAGGCTTCAGTCTGCTTCTCAGTGAACACATCCACAACACACACAACCACAGTTCGATTGGCTTCCTCACCAGAGAGGCGAAGTATTGAATGGGCCATGGAGACTGAACTATCCCCTATCCCCCAAAGAAGAGTCCCTCCAGGTCACTTGAGAATTGCAGCTCTTCAGGGCAGAGAGAGCCTTCTGTAAATTGTACAGCAGCAAGCTCACTGACAGCACTTAACGATAATTACTAATAATAGTGGATGACACACATTGCTGAGGGCATTGTAGGGAAACTTGCCTTGCTGTTGGACAACCTTGGCTGTACTTGATTTGGCTAGGTAGAGAACTTTGACCTCCAGAGCTGTCAATCTTGCACCTTTTATGAACACTATAAAAATGACTTATCTGCCAATACCCAAGCACAGGATTTTCTCTGTCCTGCAACAGCTGAGCACATCACCATGTCCTCTACTATCTTCAGGTGCCTGTGGTGGTGTCAGCTCCTGTTGAGCAGAATCCTAAACTTGAGTTGCAGCAGGTAAATAAACAAGGGAGCTACTTCTAAAAAACCAATGTTAATGCAATGTTAAGGTTGTGAATTTAAATGGGAAATACAAAATAAAATGTTCATCTGGTAGCCTTAGTTCTGTCCTATTAAAGCTTAATTGTATACATTAATCTAACCTGTTATTGAAATAATGCATATTTGTAGGTACCAATTGTTGTTGGAGAATATACTTAAATCACGTGTCCTGTGTGCACAAGTTCAGATTCTCAGAAAAACACTATTGCAATGCTTGACTTCTTAATTAAAATTTGCAGCCATAATGTTGTATTAACAGTTTTTTGCATTTAATTTCCTAAGTTTAATGAAAGAGGGAAATCAGTGCCTCAAAGAGTTGTACACTCATGTTAGTACAAAATTAATGCATGCGCATACTTAATAGACACCAGTGTATACTGGTGCTTCCAGAGAGCTAGCTCGAGTGTAAGAAATTTTGAACTGAGCGTGGGCTAACAGTTCTATCTACAATACTTGTGATCCTGCCTGAGAGATAGAAATGAGACAAAGTGTGATGTTTGTCTCAACTGGAGTCCAGAAGTGGAACTCTTAGCTAGTGAAATTTACTGCTGCACATTCTACTTCCACGCTCTCAAATTATTTGTAGTTAATGTAGTATAGCTCTCTTGACTGAGGCTTTTATGTCTGGTAGGTATAAAGATTAAAGGTACTGATGCTTTTGAGTTATATTAATGAACAGAAACAAGGAAGGTACTTTACTGCGTTCTTTAAAAACGGTATTTTTGCATAAAAATGTCACTTTTTGGCTGAAATAAAGTACAAAATTTTCAGGCCCAGAAGAGTGTTTATCAGAAAGTTTAAGCACGTGAGTTCTTAGTATTTAATAGCTACAATTTTTTAGCTTTAATAGTGTTTGCTACATGCAAATACTATAATAAATGCCATAACTCTATTCATAGACCTAGGTTAGGGCGCGTTTTTTAGTGCTGTAAATAACACGTTAGGCCTTGCTTAGCTTACGCGTGGTTGTTTAATGTAGTCATCTGAACTGTGTAGCCTAGCTTAGGACTTTTAAAATGTCATTGCAGTGTATTGTGTGATATATATATATAATGGACTGAAGGTCCTAGGCCTTGAGAATTCTTTGCCTTTGCTAATCCAGTTGCTTTTACTTTCCCCATTGTTGCTAATTTCTGGCAGGATTTTCCGTTTGGTGGTAACTGTACGATGCCAACTACTTTCTTTTCAGATAGCGGCTAAAATTGGGGGTGATGCAGCTACTACAGTGAACAACAACACTCCAGACTTTGGGTTTGGGGGTCAGAAGAGGCAACTGGAAGATGGAGGTACTACAGGGTGTTCGTTGTCTATATTTGAACAGCACCATTATACAGTGGAGTGCTGGGCCTTATATAGTGCTTTTCACCTGTAGATCTTGGGGTGGCTTTGTAGTTTATCCCCATTTTACAACTAGGACATCTGATGGACAGAGAAGAGAAATGACATGTCCAAGCTCTGACAGAATGACGTGGCAGAGCCGGAAATAAACTCCATGTCTCTGCACTCCTAGTCCAGTACTCTGTTTGCCCGAAACCACGAACATCTTTGATTCCAACACCCGTAGAAGTGTCAGGGCCTTTCAGGGGTGGGTGAAAAATTCCTGTTCTCCAAGCACAGGATGGAAAGTACTACATAAATGCTAGATGCCACAGACACTTGGATTTAGAATGTTAATTTTTATTTTGATATGTTTCCATTGTTTAAATATTACAAAGGTTTCCTTAATGAGGCTGTACATAGCTCGCATCTAGCCCATCGTACTGCCAGATTTGGTCTTCTATGTCAACATCTCTTGGAGGGTGGAGAACCAGCTATCTGTAAGTACTGGAAAGAGGCTGGCTTGCATCTAATATACTCCCTTCTCTTTTAAACAGACCAGCCAGAGAGCAAGAAACTGGCTGCTCAAGGTGACTGTAAGTACAACTTATGTTAAAAGGGATGGGGAAAATAACTCTGGTACCTGGGGATCGTTTGTTAACCGTATATAACCCCCCCCCCCAGATAACTGTTGCTCACCTGGAGTGGTCATTTCCCATTGAGGCTGAGAAAACGAGTGGATTCAATGAAAGATGTGAGAGGGGGGAAGATTTGGATTAGAAAAGCATAGGAACCTGTTTTTAACCTGCTGGGATCTTTACCTTCCATAAAGTCTGCCTGGATAGTAACTGATTTACTTTCAGCTTTTTGGCACTATTCTGCATTCTGATGTGTGAATTCATAACCCAAAACCTTGCATGATTTTCCTTTTCAGCAATGTCAGCTCAACTTGGACCGATCCATCCTCCTCCCAGGTAAACTTCACCTTCTCCCTTCACCCCAAAAGTCTCAAGGCTTGAGTGAACTGAACATTCAAATTAACAGATTAATAACACAGCTCTTGTACTTGAGACAACTGTGAGGGAGGGCGGGGAGAATGGGCAATATTGTGATGCCTCGAAACTGAACAAGCTGCTTTGCTCAGATATGATGCTTGCCCTTGGATTTGTGTGACATGCCATTGGGTAGACTGGTCACACCTGGCATTTGTGCGCCTTGTTGGTAGAGAGGAGGACGTGCTTCTTGGCCCCCAGTGCGGTATTTCTAGCTTTTGTGCAGCCTTTGCTTTAGGTTTCATAGCTTTGGCTTCCATAAAACCAGAGCACAGTGTGCAAATCTGATACAGTGGACTCCAGGACAATTAACTAGTTGGCCGTGGGTAACCCCAACACTTACGCATCCCCTAGACTGGTGCCAGTTACTCAGTCACCTTCTGGTCGGTCTGTCTGTCCTCCCAGGAGAAGGCAAGCCCTTTCTCTTTTGTTTCTGATTGACACAGGTGAATATCGGTTCCTTTTTTGTTACCCTCCCACTCCTTACTTTAAGCCGATGACCGTTTCCCTTTGCAGGTCTACAGTGACTGAAGAGTACAGAGTACCTGATGGCATGGTGGGACTCAGTGAGTATTAGACAGGGAGGGAGCAGCCTGCAGTTGCTTTAGTGAAAGGCTTTCACTGTTACCTTTACTCACAAATACCTTCCTGGCGTCTCAATGCCAGTCACTGAGCTTTCTGCAGAAAAGCTCAGTTGTTCTTGGCTCTTTGCTCTTATCCCCTTCACTGTGTTGGGTTACAGTTATTAGATCTCTGTCTAGCATTTGAATCTTATCCTGACACTCCGGGTGGTACTTGTGCCAGCCAGGAGAGAGGCAGGGTGGAGCATTTCGTTGTATCCAATGCACCGGCTAGGACTCCCTGCTTTAAATGATAGGGATTAGATACTGAGGGCAACTGCATAGCCAGGTGTGTTGTCACTGGTTGTTGGCACTTCCATTGTGCACTTAGATTGTGGTCTGTGAGCAATGGCACGGATTCACAGCGGTGTTGTGAAGGGCTCCATGTTTCTCTCCCAGGGAAATGGGAACTTTCAGTCTTGTTTGGCTGATCAAGAAGCAGTATCTGGCTCTGAAGAGAGTCCAGCTGAGACCTTTGCCAGAAGGAATGGTGGCTGTAACACTGGGCTTCAGGCAATGTCATGCTATAAGCAGGAGAGAAAACTGGACTCGGTTGCAAACACGATCTGAGCCCAGGAGGCAGCTGGTCTACTAGATGTGGTTTCAATTGGCTTGGCTTTTGAAGCTCTTTGAGGCTAGAGGAGGAGTTGGCTGAGTTTGGGTGCACCCAATTCCCTTTTAGAGGGTTCTGATTCCTTTAGGCTGCCCAGGCCTTGCGGTGAACAAGGCCCTTCTGAGAGTCTTTAACTAGATTTAATATTTGAATCTGTTACTTGTCTTCTCCCTTTTGACACCCATAGGAGACTTGCATGGGGCAATGGACTCAAGTCCTGGGTTCTGTTCTCTGCTGCTGCTTCTGTTTCCCCTTCTCCAGAAAGGGGGTAATGAAACTCACTGGCCTTTGTAGAGTGCTTTGAGATTCATGGACAAAAAGTGCTGTATGTTAGTAGTTGTGAGAACTAAGATCATCCTAGAACATGCAGTGTTCTGGGACCTCCCAGGACATTATATTTGAACAGGTTTTTTTACCATTCCTCCAGTAGAATGGAAGGTTTCTATCTTCTGTATGGAGATAGAAGGATATTGGATTGTTTTGTTTTTAAAGTTGTTGCAGATTATTAATAGTCCAAAACTGAATCATGTGAAGTATTTTTTTCTTGAGACCTGTCTGCTAGTGACATTTCCTTTCCCTGTACCAAGCTGGAGTTTCTTAGCAGTTCTTCTCCTTTCCTTTGTATTCCAGTTATAGGCAGAGGAGGCGAACAGATCAACAAAATCCAGCAGGACTCTGGCTGCAAAGTACAGATATCGCCAGGTACGGAGGGTGTGTCTTGGGAATCCCTCGTGGTGTAGGAACCCTGCAGAGAGCTCATCCATATGCAGCTGACATGTCCTTGTGGGCTGGGAGCTCTTCTGTCATTTAAGTTATACGTTTGTACCAGTGAGCATAATGACCCCTCTGAGCAATGGGTGTGGTAGATTCTCTATCCTCTGACGTCTCGAGTATCTGGTGTTGGGCTCTGTGGGAGTTCTGTGCAGCCTATGTTACGCAGGTCAGACTAAATATTATAATGGTCCTTTCTGGCCTTAAATCTCTGAATCAAAAGCTGCCCCTGGTGTTGAGTGTTACCCAGAAATGTTCTGATATGTTTTGGGGAGTGTTTGGTTTAACAGTGCGTTAGACAGCTCTGGCCATGTCTTCACTGCAATAGTGAGTTCGTTCATATATGATAGTGCCTAGCTACGGCAGTGGTGCCCTATAAATATCATTCATATAAAATGGCAAATGCCATCAGCACCAGCAACATAACAGGGCATGTCAAGCCACATGGCACAATGTGGATCTGCTTAGAGAACTCAGCCACCCCTTCCACATTTCTACCACTCACTCAGCCATTCCCCTTCCACATTTCTACCATCTGGAGAGGCTCCTGTGCTAACATCAAGGCCAAATGGCCTAGGAGCATGTTCTTTAACACTGTCTTCTCCTACAGACAGTGGCGGATTACCGGAGCGGAGCGTTTCTCTGACTGGATCTCCAGAATCTGTCCAGTGAGTATGCCCTTTTTTCAGCCACAGGCCCTAGTGGCAGTTTTAATTGGCCATCTGTCAGGCAGGGACCAGTTGCTGAACTTGAAGCTCAGATCTTGAAAACTTGCTTTGTGTTCGCTGCCTCTCCTCCCTTGTTAGCAAACAGCTGAGACCTTCAGCAGTGATCACCTGCCTTCTGCAGTGCTGTCCTTGTGGGTCTGCTGCTGTTTGGGTTTCTTTTTCTTGGGAACTTTCCCTGCCTTCAGGGAGGACAAGGGCCTTATAAAATTAGTGGGGGGAAAGAGAGACCCTGACAAATTCATATCCCCTCCCATTTCCAAACAGTGAAATTCTGAGTGGCAGGGTTGCAAACCTAGGGTTTCCTACACCCTCATTAGAAGGGACTGTTAGCTTCTTGTCCTGAGCTGGGGCAGTTGTAATGTGGCAGGGTTTGGTCATAGGATGTAGTGCCAAAATGCCCAGCTATAGATGCAGCAGTAAGACTCTCCTGACCTTATCGCCCAGGGCTCTTGATGACATTACAGCAACGTCCACTTAGATTTATATCCATAGGTCAGCTCTAAGCAGAGGGCAACAAGGCAACCTTGCTTTCTTAGCAAGGCCTTGCTGTCCTTGACTGAACAAACCCCCTCGGGAACATGCATGGCTAGATGGAAACCTGCGCAGGTTGTGTTATCGGGGCTGTCCTGGAGTCTTGTGACTTGGCCTATAGGGATGGGAGCTCATGGACAGATCAGCTTCCTGGAAGGGCCAGTGCAGTGCCAAGGGGCTGTCCTGTGTGTCACGTTGTTAGTGTGGTGTGTATGAATGGCTGATAGTCGTTGTCCGTCCGTCGTCGTGGTGTCCCTGTCTCTGCCCCCCCCCCCCCCGTTTCCGCTCACCATGGTGGCTATTTTTTTCCCCTTTCCCCTCACAGGAAGGCAAAAATGATGCTGGATGATATCGTGTCACGGGGTCGCGGTGGGCCGCCTGGCCAGTTCCATGACAACGCCAATGGGCAGAACGGCACAGTGCAGGAAATCATGATCCCTGCTGGGAAGGCAGGGCTGGTGATCGGCAAAGGGGGAGAGACCATTAAACAGTTGCAGGTAAGGGCTGGGATCCACCTCGGCTGTGGGGCAGGTGGACAGGGAAAACTTCCCATAGTTAGGGTAGGGAGCAGTACATCAGAGCCATCCCTTTTCCTCTCACTTAGCAGTTTCCTCTTTCTGGGATGTAGGCTTTTCCTGCATTGTGGCTCTGCCCCTCTAACTTGTTGCCTTTCTCTATCTTGATCATTGAAAGGCTTGTGCTTTAGGGCCACTCTGATTCAATCCTGCAGCACTCACAAATGCTGTGTCTAGTTTGCTGTGTCCAGCTGTGCCCTGTTGACCACGCACCGCGGCTATCCTTTTTTATCAGGGGACTTAGTAAATGCCATACAATGCCCCTAAGCTCCTGTCTGTGCAGGAGGGGTTATGTTGGTAGTGTAAACTCCATATTCGTGCTGCACTGGTAGATGGGTGCCAAGCCCACCTTATAACTTACCCTGGTAAGTCACTGTCTTGCAAGCCCCAGTTTGCTCTGGTGCAGCCCATTTACACCTGTGCAGACTTCCCTAGTCTAGATAAGCCCCAAGGCAGCTTTGCTTTAGCTACCTTTATGGCCGTGCTTGGAGACTGAGTCACACATGCATCAGCCAGGGTGCAGGGAATCCTGCATAAATGGGAAGGGCTAGGAGTGTAACTCAGTGACGTGTAAAACCCTGGAGATGCCAAAATCTCCAAGGAGGGACTTGTGCCCTCGGCAATGATGGTTCCAAGACTGGTCTCCACTGGCAACTGCAGTGTCTGTATTGGGACTGTGGCTTGTGATACAAGAGCTGAATTCTTGGATGAGTCTCTTGAGACCATGACGAAGCTCTTGGAGATGGTTAGTGGGGAAGGTCCGATTCCTTCTCCTTCCCCTGTCAGAGCTTGGTGTAGGCTGTGGCAGGTGCATGGCTTGCTGCTGTAGCATCCACCACTGGAACTTGCCTGACTTGCCTTAACCCCTTGCTGATGTCTTTCAATCTCCCTCTCCTGGCTGCAGGAACGCGCTGGAGTGAAAATGATTTTAATTCAAGACGGTTCCCAAAACACCAATGTAGATAAGCCCCTTCGGATAATTGGAGACCCCTACAAAGTACAGGTAAGAGGGGCTAGCTTCCTTAGTAGGAGTGGTTGTGTACACAACCCTTTGCGTGGAGAGCGAAGGCAGGAGGATGACTGCCCTATTTGTCCTGGGGGAGGATTTGTTGTGGATGGTAAAGGCGGTTCCTGTTCCGTGGTTCCTTTAGCGGTCACCTGCCTTCAGGCTGTTCTGGAATGGATGGCTTTGTCTCAAATCTTGTCACTGTCTTAGTGAACTACTTGGATCCCTACAGGGGCATCTAGAACACCTTACAAATTCAGAATTGGTTGGCGCACATGCCTCCTCTAGTGAAACCACATTAGGTCCCCAGCACAACCCTGTTTAGGACAGGAAGTGAATAGTGAATAAAGTCCAGCTGAGAGGAAGGATCGGCTTGTGGTTAAAGCATGAGGCTAGGGGTCAGGGGACTTGGCTTCTGGTCCCTGAGCTGCTTCTCCACTTGCTGTGTGACCTTCGAATAGTCATTTCTTTTGTCTGTTCCCCCAAAACTATGCTTCAAATAAGGTGTGGAAATGAATTTGTTGATGCGAAACTTCGGAGCGTCTTGGCTCAGGGCACAGTACAGATATAACATGTTGAAATTATGTAGGGAACCTGCAACTCAGGATACCTGGGTTGTCAGACTCTCTGTACATCTTTGGGCAGTTTGATACCCTCTCTGTGTACATCTCAGTAAAAGGAGGCTGAATGTACATGCCCATGGCTTTACTGTACGTCCTGATGTTTATAAATCACTGAGATCCTCTCTGAAAGCTGCTGGACAGGTGCAAAGCAAGCACATTAGTCTTGGGTCTTCTTATGAGCTGCATTTTTCCCAGCCACTTGCTAGCAGCTGTGGCTTTTATTATGGCTTTCCTGGCCCACTGGGATCCTTTCTGTTTGGGGCCCCTGGAATAAAAGCCACTTAACCTAGCAAATCATCCCCATGTATTTAAAGAACCAGTTCTTGGCTGGTTGCCTTGTGGTCCATTCAAGCCTCAGTGCTGCTTACCCTGGGAGCCAGGCCTGCTTATGCTGCTGTTTCTCGTTTGCAGCAAGCATGTGAGATGGTGATGGACATCCTGCGAGAACGTGACCAGGGAGGCTTCGGTGACCGAAACGAATACGGTTCCAGGATCGGTGGAGGAATAGATGTAAGACCGTTTTGCCCTTTAGTTTGGGGGACAGTCTTCCCTCGTGGAGCAGTCTGCCTGCTGCTGGCTCTGTCAAGGGAGGGGTGTTATGGACCCTGACAGTAGGGGGCAGCAGTCACCAAAAAAAGCCCTAGGCCTTGTGTCCCTAGGAAGTTACTTCCTTGGTCTTAGCTGTGTTTCCTGGTCTCTAGTTAATTTCCCTCTTGAACCTTGCTCAGGTCCCTGTGCCCAGGCATTCTGTTGGCGTGGTTATTGGCCGGAGTGGAGAGATGATTAAGAAAATACAAAATGATGCTGGAGTTCGGATACAGTTCAAGCAAGGTCAGAAGCCTAAATATCTCTTCTTCCCCAGAGAATCCCTCTAGAGTCTTAATCTGGGTGGTTGGCACCAGGTGCTCTTAGCCCTGTCTCTACAGCCCTCACCACCCCTGTACCTGAGTGCTGCAGCTAGTGGTGGGGTTTGTCTGACAAATGCAACGTGTTCTGGGGCCTGGCGCTTGTCCAGAGCCCTTGTCTCAGTCGGGCGTGGCAGTGTGCGCTTTGCTGAGCTGGCTCCTTTGCTTGTTTCAGATGATGGGACGGGTCCTGAGAAGATCGCCCATATTATGGGGCCCCCAGACAGGTGTGAACATGCTGCCCGGATTATAAACGACCTCCTGCAGAGCCTTCGGGTAAGTGCCGTTGGGGTGCCCTGCTCCAGATGTTGCCCAGGAGGGGATGGCTCCCCGCCCAGAGTGCTTTTTAGCAGAAAATGCATCCTTATTGGTTGGTGAATAATGTAATTCAGGGAGACTGAGTCTGTCACCTCTTAGATCAGAGTGAGGCCTAACATTGGCCAGATTACCCTGCTGCTGTGGGCAGAATTCATACACCTTCCTCCGGAATGTCGGTGGCTGGCGTCTGCTGGGAGATGGGGCTCTGCTGACCTCAGGTCTGATCCACTCTGGCCACCCATGTTCCAAGGAGCCCTAAAAGGGGCATGTGTTGCTGCTTTTTTGCTATATGATGGATAAAGGGTGCATGAAAAGTCGAATTTGTTCCTACTTCTTTTAAACCTAGAAATAATCGGGACTGTGCAATCTTCTTCCCTAGTCTTGGGAGGCAGAAGCTCTGTTTGTTTGCAAGCTCTTAGCACCTTAATTGAAAACTAGTGTTACAAATTAGGTTTCTTTTAATCAAAATGTTAATTAGGTGTTAACAGAAACATTTAAGTGGTGACTCAGGGCGTGTCTACACTACTGGTGCTACAGTGCCCCCTTCCTGTAGATGCTTCCTACAGTGACTGGGGAGAGAGTTCTCTGATATAAGTAATCCACCCTTGGTCTACAATTACCTCGGTGGTTTGGTGGCAGTCGACTGGAGTTACATAAAGAATTTGTGTAACTCCTGTCAACTGCTGTGCTTCTCTTTCACGCCATCTTCACTGCACGGTGCCAACGGGAACCGCGTTCCCATCCACGCAGCGCTACGCCACTTGTGGGGGTGGATTAATAACTTCGACTTCTGGATCGACTGAGCAGGTCTTCACTGATGGTTACAGCCCATGAAAGCTTATGCCTGCAGAAATTAAATTTGTTAGTCTTTAAAGTGCTACAGGACTCTCGTTTTTGCGGTGTACAGACTTAC
Source organism: Mesoclemmys tuberculata (assembly GCA_007922155.1). Taxonomy (NCBI): domain Eukaryota; kingdom Metazoa; phylum Chordata; order Testudines; family Chelidae; genus Mesoclemmys; species Mesoclemmys tuberculata. Next base: position 1,767,486 of record ML675714.1, read on the forward strand.
ACGGCTCCCCTCTGGAACTTTTCATTTGTTTCTTGCTTCTTGTCCCACGAAGATAGTGTAGTTAGCAATTTAGCACAAGCTGCTCCGGAGGCAGAATAGCTGCACCCCTTGGCTGGAGTTGTGTGTTCCCCTGAGGGCTGATCTTCCTGTTCCCACCCCGTCAGTAGAGAGCAGCACAGAGCAGAGTGCGTGCCATGAATGCCCAAACAAAGGACTCTTGGTGCCAGCCCCTCCTCTGGTCACGAGCACACATTCTAAGCTTTCGGAATCCTCCCCCCCTTTTCAAAATGCCACTGCTCTGGCAATGGAGGCACATCTTGTGGAGAGGCAGTGATGTCCAGTGGTTAGAGCAGGGCACCTTGGACAGCATAAGTTGAGTCAGGAGCCAGTGAGTAGTCTGTGGCCTGTGCTGCTGGAGGTCCGGCGAGGTGATCGGACCCATCCCGTCTGGCCTTAGTCTGAGTGTGTTCCAGCTCCACTGGTGACGTGGCCATCTGTCATAGGTGGGCACGTCGTCGTGTCCCCCTCTGTCCACTGAGGATCCTCCCAAGCCCCCTGAAGGTGCCCTGAGCTCATTCGCTGGAAACGGACTGTCCGTATTACATAATGCACTCAATGCTGTGTTTCAGTGTTACAAGGGTATTGGGGAGTCTTGAAAATCACCAGGAAGCAGGTTAAGTAATTTTTGGGTAGCCCCTGAGCTGTTCTGCCCCCACACCAATGGGCTGCCCACAGTTGGGAATGATTAACACATGGGAGAACCACTTCCAAATGTCCACTGAGATGCCACAGCCCAACCCTCTGCAGACTGCCTCTCCCCGGCAGTGTGCCACGCCATCCCCTAGCACTGTGTCCTGCTGCCTGGCGAGTCCCCGGGCTGGCTCCTCTCTGCTGCCAGGCTTTCCATCTGGGCACAGCTACATGGAACTGCTGTGGGAGACGGCAGCTCAGGGTCAGTTTTAGCTGGGGAGGAGAACGAGGTATGTCCCCTGTCTCCTGCATTCCTCTCGCTCAGCTAACCCTGCAGCAGTGCCCAGTAAACCTGAGTCACCTGGACTCCAGAGGTGAATGCCCAGGATCCTTTGTGGGAGGCTGCTGGCGCACTGCATGCTGGGAACTAGTCTCGGGGGGCTTTACCCGCCTGTTAGACAAGGCTGACTCATCGTTTATACCAGGCCCATGAGAATCTAACTGCAGTTGGTTGTTGATGCCCCTTCCCTGAAGCTGTTTCTTCTCTTGTCTTGCAGAGTGGCCCACCAGGTCCCCCAGGCCCAGGCATGCCCCCTGGAGGCAGAGGCCGTGGCCGAGGACAGGGTAACTGGGGGCCTCCTGGAGGAGAAATGACCTTCTCTATCCCTACTCACAAGTGTGGGCTGGTCATTGGCAGAGGTGAGTGCCCTTTGCCATTGGTGCGCCTTCACGCAGCGATTCCCAGCGTAGCCAGAGCTCACAGCTCCACCTGCTTTTCCAGGTGGGGAGAATGTCAAAGCCATAAACCAGCAGACGGGGGCATTTGTCGAGATCTCCCGGCAGCTGCCTCCCAACGGAGACCCCAACTTCAAACTGTTCATCATCCGAGGCTCCCCACAGCAGATCGACCATGCCAAGCAGCTCATCGAGGAGAAGATCGAGGTGGGTGCGGGAGTGTCCCAGGTTTCCACCTGCCCCGACAAGGAAGGGCAGCTGAGCGTTGCGGGCTGACCTGGGGCGTTGTGGTTCTTGTCACTTATGGATTATTTCCTCTCTCCAGGGCCCTCTCTGCCCAGTTGGACCAGGGCCTGGGCCTGGAGGGCCCCCGGGCCCTGCTGGCCCAATGGGCCCTTTCAACCCAGGACCTTTCAACCCAGGGCCACCAGGAGCTCCCCCTCAGTAAGTATTGGAATCTCCTGCCTGTATGGAGTGCATGACATGCTGCAGAAGGGCACTTGTGTATGATATGGGTCCCTCTCTGAGGGAGATGGAATGAGCAATAGATCCAGGAGCATCTGGTGGCCTGATATTGACGGGGGAGGTTGCTCCTCTAGTGTATAGGAAATCCTGTACTAGGGTTATGGTGCCCTAACTTGGGACCACCTTCCCCTCTGGGAGCAGGAAATAGCTGAGTTCTGCAGGGGAAGTTGCTGGCCAGAGGCCCGTTCCGCCTGCAGAGAGTCCCGTGTGGGGAGGACAGGAGAATGGGGAAGACTGCAGAGTTGGCACTGGATCTAGGTGGACCAGGAGCAAGGTCACGGGCACTCGCCACTTGTGGTGGGGAGTTATGCTGCACAGGGAAGATTAGTCTCACGCTTGCCCTTCAGTGGAAGTGGACACGGACGTAGCCTATACAATGGATGGGTGGATTTAACCCCGCCAAATCTTTCCAAAGTCAGCTGGCCTCTTCCATCCTCCCTGGGCGTTGTGGTGTGCAGTTGGCTCTGTTTATACTGGGGTAGCACAGAAGAGTCCTGAGTCCGGACTCCATGGTGCCTGGCCCTGTACAAACCCAGACGGAAGGGGGCAGAGCAAAGGCTCGGGTGGGCTGGTGCTGCAGTAGGGATGTGAGGATGGTCCCAGCTGTGCAGAGACTTTGGGGCTTTCCCATTCAGTGTGACTTTGTGCACGTGTCCCAGGCAGGTTCTGCTCCTCCCTGCTCTGCGGTGCCAGGTATTGCCCTTCCTCACCAGTGTCTCCCTGTTCTTTCAGCCCTGGGGGTCCTCCCCCCCACCAGTACCCTCCCCAAGGCTGGGGGAACACCTATCCACAGTGGCAGCCTCCAGCTCCTCATGACCCAAGTAAGTACAGCAAGCCGCACCCTCCAAGGGCAGGGTCGGCGCCGCAGAGCAGATGGGCAGGCAGCCCTTCAGCCCTGTCTGCCTCTGCCCCGTCTGCTCTCACCCACCTGTGGCTCCTTTCCAGGCAAAGCCGCGGCGGCAGCAGATCCCAACGCAGCCTGGGCAGCGTATTACTCTCACTACTACCAGCAGCCTCCTGGCCCTGTGCCCGGGCAGCCACCAGCTCCGACAGCGCCACCCGTTCAGGGAGAACCACCACAGCCACCCCCGGCCGGCCAGTCGGACTACACTAAAGCGTGGGAGGAGTATTATAAAAAACTAGGTAACGCTCCTGGGCAGAATCCTTCCGCCTACAGCGTGGGGGGCTGTGAAGAGCCAGCTCAGATACTGCCTGGGATGAAGAACGCTGCGGCTGGATGGCAGGAGTGAATCCAGTGTGAGGGTCTCAGCCCAGCTCCTTGGGACTTCAGAAAAGCCTCTGTAGTGGACACTAACTGGCCCCCTTGTTGATGGTCCTACCGCAGAGGCTGAGCATTGAGGGTCCTGAGGACTGAACCCCAGAGGCAGGTCCCTCTGGCTCCGGGCAGGAGCAGATCGGCCTGTCCCTGGCACTGAGCAGTCAGACCCAACGGAGGGAAGCTCTCTGAGGCCCAGTGGAGAAAGGGGCTTCTAGGTGGCGCTGGGGTTCTGCGCTTCTCCAGGTAGAAGATGCAGGGTCGTGCCTCGAGCATGGGCACATGGCATGAGCCCCGGCAGTCCTGGGGTGCTGGCAAGTTACCAACGTTACCTCAGAATCCACGCCAACTTCCCTGTTCCTAGCCCCAGCCAGAGGGGCCACTTGGTGAAGTGCTGGTCTCCAGCCCACGGGCACAGGGGCGCTAATGCTGCTCGCCCACCTGCCCCGTGTCCCTAACACTCGTTCTCTGCCCACAGGCCAGCAGCCCCAGCAGCCTGGAGCGCCCCCACAGCAGGACTATACAAAAGCCTGGGAGGAATATTATAAGAAACAAGGTGAGTGCGGCCTGGACTCCTCTGGGGACGTAAATCGGTGAGGAGCCCAGCTCCTGTCCGCTGACTGCTGTAGACAAGGGCAGGCTTCACCCTGTGGTCACTGACTCATCCCCATCTTTTCTCCCACTTGTAGCAGCTCAAGTGGCTACTGGCGGAGGACCAGGGGCACCACCGGGACCTCAGCCAGACTATAGCGCAGCCTGGGCTGAGTACTACAGACAGCAGGCTGCCTACTACGGACAGACACCGGGGGCTGGGGGCCCGGTGCCGCCACCCACACAGCAGGGACAGCAGGTGAGTGATCGGCCATGTGCCCCGCTGCCTGCCTTCAACCCCCCGCTGTAGCTCCTCCTGCCTGGGTGAGAACCTCGGTCCCACAGGAAGTGCTTTCTGAGCGGCATCTTTGTGCTCGTGCACCGGCTCCCACATCGGTCGTCGGCGGGGATTGAACGCAGGACACCTCGACCTACAAGCACGAGCTTCTACTGCTTGAGCTAAAGGACCGAGTCCATTAGCTGGAGGCAGTAGCAGACTCGTAAACCTCTTCTATGGATCCGCCACTAGGTGGCAACACAGACCCTTGCTGTTCATGCGGATTTACCTGACAGCTACCGTAGACACGGGGTGGGCTGGTTGGAGGAGATGAGAGCTCAGGGAAACGGACAGAACTGGTAAAAGCGATTCTCCAGCTTCTACTGGGCTCTTAGCTCTGGCTCACAGGTCCATTTTCAGGGGCTAGGACTTCTTAGGAGGGTATGAGGTTGTCATCCATTGGGGGGGTGGGGGGAATTGTTTTTGTTAGCCCTGGTAGTTGGGGAGCGATCGGGTTGTAGAGCTGTTTGAATATAGCGTGCTTCAAAGCAGGGGAACTTGTTTTTGCTTTCAAAGAGAACCTGGGTTCAAATTCTTACGTTTTTGACTAGTGTCTCCTCCCTGAGGCGAGAGCTGCCCTGGGCACAGACCTGGTGACACTAGATTCACTCCTGCTTAGCCTGTCCTGCTGGTGCTCTCAGGATCTAGCATCGGGACAGGCTTAGTGGTTACATTCCATGGCCACCGTTTTCACAAACAGAATTCTAAAAATCAGGTTTCATCCACATTTAGGCACCTGACAGTGATTTGGTTTGTTTCTGGCACCTCCCGGGGACTTCATTTGGTCCTGCTTGGGGCCCAGTGCCACTTATGTAGCTGCCTAAATATGGACTTAGGAACCAGCCTTCAAGCAGCTCCCTTTAGAAATGCGTCTCCGGGCCATGGCTTTCATCTGTTCTTCATTACTAACCAAAGCTGCTGCTTCCAACACCCAGATTCTCTTCCAAACTCGACCTGACCGTTTCCTTTTCAAACACACTGCTTCAGTGGTGGGATTTCCAAGTGTCCAAGGGAGTTGGGAGCCGTGCGCCAGTCTCCGCTCCATTCCCTAACTTAGCCGTGCATAGCCAGTGCTGTGGCAGCAGAGGGTGACCCTGTGTTGCTTTCAGACTCTTCCATCCATAGCGGTGTCTGTCAGGGGTAACTGACTCCTGTCTCTCTCCCCGATCCTTGCAGGCTCAGTGAATTGAATGTGAACTTCTCACCTGTGAAACCCTTTTTGTTTTTGGAAAGAGAGATGGCCGCTGTTGGGGAAGGGTGCCGGCCTCGGGGTCTGATTGCTGGGTTTCTTAGCGGAACCTCAGCTGCTCCTCCTTCGAGTCTCTTTAAAATAAAATAAAATAAAATAAATAAATAAACATTTAAAAAAATCCGAATCCTTCATGTTGAGCCAGCTGTAGAAGATAGCGAACTAAAACCGCTGCAAGAATTCAGCCCTCCTGAAACATGGCGCTTTCAGGGTAACGTTTTTCTTTTCATTTTGTTTTTAAAAAAAATAAAAAACTTTACAAGGAGAAAAAAAAATCACTCTGCTTTTTAGTTAGAGTTGGAACATTCCTCAAATAAGGTGTCGGTGTTTCAGATAAAACCACCCCTTTTCCCCTCCCATTTTCCCACTATTGGGACTGGTCTGTCATGTATTTCGTCTGTTCCAGAGGAAATTGAAACTGAAACAAACAAATTGTACGCTCAGTTTTTACTTTTTACCGCTTGTTTTTAACTTCACAAATAAATGATAACAAAACCTCCCTGTGTCTGCTGGGTGGTGTCTGTCTCTCTGTCCAGAGGATTTTTTTAAGCAGATTGTTTTCATGATATAGCTGTTGTAAAACCTGATGAACTAAGAGTTCCTGTGGTTTTTTTATAGTTTGAGCAGGCAATTGTGCTTTGTTAAATAAAATGCTTTTTTTGTTTTGAAACCAACTCGGCTGCACTGTTTCCGAACCGAGCAAACGGCGATATGATGCGTTACACGGGCGCTGCTTGATAGGCAGGGGTTTATGCTGCTGTCTGTCAGCGAGGGGTCTGATCTATTGAGATGAGGTTATCCCCTGGTGGGGAAAGGAACTGCTTCTGTCATCCATTCTGAGGAATGGTCAGTGCTGTGCTCGTTCAACACCCCTGTGGTCTGTTGCTGAGCAATCCCCAGGGATTGTCGTTTCACGGTTAGTACAGGAGGAATGGATCTGGCTGTGGGTTCTTAGCTGGTCCCCTCGCTGTAGTACGCGAGTGCCTCACACTTATCCATATATTTATCCCCACGGACCCCTGACTGGCAGGACAGATAGAAAATGGGAGGCGCAGACTGTGACTTGCCCCAGTCCTCTTGCTGGAGTCAGTCCTTGACCTTGGTTTCCCCGGTTCTAGGCTTGTACCCTAAGTGCTAGCTGCCTCTTGCCACAGCTGGACAGACAAACCTGCCTCTAGTCAGGCTCTTTGGCTGGTGCAGGAGGGGGTCAGAGCAGATTGAGCTCTGAGTTTGAGATGCACCAATTCCCGACTCGCTCTGGAGGGTCAGGGCAAGACGTTTCTCGGAGGCTGAGGGCTGCAGCGCACCTTTGGAACAGTTCTTTCCCACCCGCCCGCTAGACAGTCCCAGCCTTGGGGTGACGCAGCTCCTGGAATGAGCACGGGGGAGACTTTCCCTTCTGTGGGACCAGTTCCTGTGCCCCCTCTGCTGGCCTCCCTGTTCTGCCCTGAGCTGCGCTGCCAGCTCCTGCGGGAGCTGAGCCCACAGCTGAGGGGAAGAGCTTGGCCTGGAGACATGTTAATCAAATGACACAGATGTGGGGGCTTTGCCAACTCCCTACTAGCTAAATCCCCACTTGAGTGGGGTGAGCGTTAGCCCTCCATTGTAGCCTCTAACCTTAACTAGGGCGGCAAGCGACCCTAGGGTAGGCAGGCCGTTCTCTTCTGCCAATGTGCTGCTGGTATTTTTTTTTTCTTCCCCCTTAACCTGTGACTTGCACTGAGTCTCTCCCTCCCCTCCCACGTGCTGTTGGCTTTTCAGACGCTGCTTTGTGCGAACCTTGTGCAATGTGTTTGATGTTGGAAAGCATGTTTCAAAAACCAACCTCTGTATAAAAGCTGGCACCTGTTTGGGGTGCTCATGCCGCTGTAGCTGAATTTGCATTCACTTAAAAAAACAAAAAACAAAAGGATTTTTGGTAATAAACTCATTGTTTCGATGGATTTGGTCTTCTCTTGGCTGCTACTTGTCGCATTAGAAGAACCCCACCCGCTTTCCATCCCATCTGTCTCACTCCTTCAGGGATGTCCTGCTCCTCCAACCGAGGGTCGAGTTGGAAACGTCTAGGTCTAATACAGAGAAGTGAGGGAAAGGGGGATGCAAAAGGGGGGTCATGCCTACAGTGTCCCTCTTTAGCGGGGCGTTAACTCAGTGGCTGCTTTGTAGAAAGTAGAGCAGGAATTTCACCCTGTGGTTTGACTTAAGGCAACTGTGATGGACCTGTGGCTATCCCACCTCAGTAAGGGCTAAAGGCTACATCCTCTGCTCCCTTGGCAAATACCTCCCCCCTCTGCCAACCCAAGGGTTCCTGCTGCATGTTTCTATGCTCCTAGGCGCTGCCTCTCATTCTAAAGCTGTTCGGAGTCTCTCCAAGGCACCTTGGCTGCTTGGACAATTCTCAGCAGACGGATGCTTGCCTTCAGGGGGTGGGGTGGGTGAAGGACCGACTGGGAATGAGGGACCTGTACCATCACCCTAAGTCTGTGCTGTCCTGGCTCAGCCAGGAGAGGGCGCTCACGCCCTGACCGCATGAGCCCTTGGGGTGGAGCAAGGGCAGGGCCATGGGGCTGGAAGCTGAGCCTTGATTTGAATACAGCCCCAGCCATGCACGGGCCCTGGGGGCAGAGGCTGGTACCTGGCCTAAACGAGGCCGTCAATAATGGAGCAGCATTTGGTGAAGATGACGTCTTCCGGCTCCTCGCCAAGAATCTGCAGGACACAACAGCAGCACATGGCCGGGACTCAGCGCCAGTTCCTTCTGCTGTCCTAGCGCCTCCCCCGGGCCTGACTGAGCCCCCAGCTGCTGGCCTGAGTGCCCTCCCCTTGGGAAAATCCAGAGCCCCCCTGTGGGGTGGAGGGGTAGCCCTCGGTGCTGCTCAGGGCTGCTGGATGTTTGGAGTAGCTCAGACCCTTTCCCTCCCCTGGGCTGTGGGCAGGGGCTCTCGAGCAGTGGGGTGAGCGGTACGGCAGATCCTGCTGCCAGGGGCGTCATGAAGCAGGTGGCAGAGGCTGGGCCAGGGATGTGGCCAGCTGTCACCAGCTGGGCCCTGGTTGCTGCTCTTCTTACCCCTCCCCCCACCTCCATCCTGCTGGGAACTGCCCCCCTCCATCAACCTCCACAGCTGGCTTCATTTGCCTCCAGTTAGGGGGAGAGCCCTTCCTCCCATGCAGGAAGCCAGGGGCAGGGCTGCCCGCAGAGGGCTCTGCTGGGCCATGGGGCAGAGGGAGGGTGGGATGGGAAGGGCTAGCGCCCCCCAACCTACGTTTCGGAGCAGGTTCTTGTGCTGGTAGTAGGCGAGGACGGGCTCGCACAGCGAGTAGTGAGTCTCCAGCCGTTGGCGGATGCTGGCCTCGTGGTCGTCGGCCCGATGGCCGGTCTGGCCCCGCAACAGCAGTCGCTGGATCATGGTCTCCGTGGAGCAGTCGAACATGACGACGATGTTAGGAGGCCGCCCCACCTGTGGCAGGGTATCCCCCTGATCAGGGGGGGCAAGGCCCTGGGGCCGCGCACCCACTTGGGGGAAGGGGACGGCCTGGGGAGACATGGGCACTGATACAGGGCAAGGAGAGAGGCCCTGAAGAAGAGGGAGCCAGACAACTGCCAGCGCCAGAGCATCCGTGAGCCCGGTAGGGAAGGGATGCTGGGGCCTGCAGGGCAGAGCGGTGGAGTAGTTGCAGCTCCAGCCTGGGCTGAGCCCCCGCATGTCTGCTGCTGCCTCCCCACCCCTCATCTACCTGCTGGGGGGCAGCACAGGCCCAGCCCCTCAAGGCCCGTGGGTCGTTCCTGGCCCCTGCAGATCGCGCTCCCAGCCTGGGGCACTTACCACCTGCTCGAACTCCTTGGCCTGGTGGAGTTCACGGGGGAAGCCGTCGATCAGGAAGCCCTTGGCCTCCTCCCTCTTCAGCAAGTTGTCGTTCAGCAGGTCAAGGACGAAGCCCTGGGAAGAGGGGAGCCCTGCCCCTCAGCACTGTGGGGGAAAGGCTTTGGCCAGAGGGCTCCCCCCGCCCCCCCGGCTGTATGCGCCAGGTCCCTGCATCCCCTTGCCTGAGGGACTCAGCCTGGCACTGGAGGGACCCCAGAGCCCTGCTCAGCTCCTGGCCTCGCCCAGGCAACTGCTGGGTGGGGGGGAGATTGCTGAGCCTCAGCAAACTCATTCCATGGCAGGTGCCAGGCCCCAGCTGGCTGCTGGACTGGATCCAAACGGGTAAGGGGGGATAGCAGCTGCGGGGGAGCAATGAGCACGCCCAGGTGTGGATGGGAGCAGGGCCCAGGCAGGAGCAGCAGGGTGTGGGGCAGAGCCTGCCTGGGGGAAGGCTCTTGAACCCTGGGGCTCTTGCAGCCTTGGAACATTTCTTGGGGCCTCTGGAAGAGCCAGGAGCTGAGCTGATTGGTGGGATCATCCCGAGGGGAGGGGGAGCAGGGCCCCTGTCGTCCGCAAGCGGGGGGCCTCACCGATGGCACAAGTGCTCCTTTCAGCATGATGTCCTTGATCTGTCTCCCCTGGCCCGTGGGCCGGCTGGCTTCTGCTCGCAGCAGGTTCCCCAGGCCCAGGTGCTGGAATTTGTATTTGGCAGCCAGCCTCTCGCACTGCGTCCCTTTGCCGGAGCCCGGACCTCCTATCACGAAGACGATGATTGGCGACTTCAGCTTCTCTGCAAGCGAGAGACAGAGGTTGGGTCAGGAGAGACCAAGACGGGCTGAGGACGAGGTGTCTCCCCTCCAAGGACTGCTTAGACCGATGGGTGCAACTGTTGCAGCTTGATGGGGAAAACCAGCGAACGAGAAGGGAGCTGGAGTGCCTGGCGCTGGGAACTAAACGAGGCCGAGCCCTGGTCCGGTCAGTTGGCAACTCCTCCATCTTAACCGTGTTGTAGACACGCTGCTGACATCCCTTGTGAGTTAGTGCTGGGTTGGCAGCCCTCACTCACCCCGTCTGTGAGTATGACTGCTACCATTGCGTGGCACGCTTGCTGTCCGTGGCCCATCCTCCCCATCGGCCCCACGGGTGCCTGTTAGTTGGTGGATTTAGGGTGTCTGTTAGAAACTAGACTGAGTTGCCAAGACGTGTGACAGGAGTTCCAGCGCACTTCCTGCTGGTGCCCAGGAAGCTGCAGTGGTTATAAACCAGAGCAGAATCTGGGCCAAGGCTTTTCAGTCACTGCCAGCTGTTACAAACCCGCCACCTCAATGCGACCTGCCCCCGCGAGCAGGGCCTCTGAGCCAGCAAAGCTTAAACGCCTGCTGAGCTGTTCACAAACGCCAAGAGCCCAGTGTATAATGGACAGAGTATTTCCCGAGGCCTTGGTGTGAATCGGCTGCCCCTCAACCACATTTAATCATCCCCTAGAGCAGCGGTTCTCAAAGTGTGGGTTGCTGCCCCGTTTTGATGGGGTCACCAGGGCAGAAAGCCCTAGCACAGAGCTCCCGGCTCCAGGCTTCATAAGCCCCAGCAATTTAGCTTGGTGGGGCTCCCACCGTGTGGGGTCCTTCTTTCCACGCCTGCGCATCACATCCTTTACTGTGGCACTTCCTGTACTCAGGCGCCTGTGTTTACCTGGCAGCCCACTCCGCACATGTTGTGTTCAAATCAGTTTGAATTGTTGCTGTAGAAATAATTTGAGCAATAGACCATTTTCTGAAGAAAAGCAGAGGAAGAGGGAAGTAAAGGGGAGTTGAAGGCCACTTGCAGCAAAAGAAGGGCTGCTAACGAGGATTCAAACAGCAGTAAAAAACTAAGAAACCAAAAACATGATCCAAAATATTTGGAATATGGATTTACATGGGCTGGTTTTCAGGACTCATGGCCACGGTGTGTGGTGAAGTTCTGGCAAAGGAGAGCTTAACACTATAAAAAATGTTGCAGCATTTGGACACACAGCACAGTCCTCTTCAAAAAAACGGCTGGATTTTTAAAAACAAGGGGGGGGGGGACGGGGACTAGAAGACAGTACTGAGAACGTAGCTAAGGCAAACGGGAAAGCCCTTGAGGCACTTTTTGCTGTGTCCTACTGGAAAGCTAAAGCTGGGAATCTGCACACTACTGGAGAAACGCTTTTTCTGCCACGTGCCAAGAAAGTGTTTTCAGTTACGGCAGGGCAAGGTGCAGCAACTCGGCTTGATTCGATTCCCTTGTCTAAAACACTGTTGCCAGGCACAGTCACAATCCGGCAAGTGACGTCCCTGAACAAGTGATCACCGAAATCAAGCAAAGTCCTTTTTTTCCATTCAGCTTGATGAAACAATGGGTGTGCCGGGTGCTGCTCAGATGTTGACATACATAAAATGTGAGAGTGACAAGAAACTGCAAGAGGAATTTCGGTTCTGCAGGCCATTACCACAACGTGCTACAGGGGAATGGTTCTTTTCACTTTTGGATGCTTTTCTCTCTGATTCTGGCTTGGAATGGCAGCACTGTGTAGGAACTTGCAGTGACAGTGCTTGTGCAATGACTGGAAGGAACAGCGAGCTAGTCACCTGAGTGTAGGCTGTTGCACCACAAGTAGTTTAGACTCACTGTATTATACACAGGCAAGCCCTAGTTGCAAAGAAAATGCCACCCATTCTAAAACAAGTTCTCAATGAAGCTGTTTGCACAGTCAACTTCATTAAGAGTAGCTCAACAAATGTACATCTGTTTGGAGTTATGATGAGGTGGCTGTCTCAGGGAAAGGTTCTCAATCATTTCTTTGAGATCAGAGAATGTGAGAATTTTTCTTTCAAAGATTCCATGCTGGCCAAAAAGTTTGCAGATGTCAAGTGGCTTACCTGGCAGACATTTCTGAACACCTAAATATGTTAAATACCTCATTTCAAGGGCAAGATGCTTCCATCTTTTCTCTCACTGAGAAAATCGAAAGTTGGATCAAGAAACTTTTTGTTGTATGCTTTTGCAGACGGGCAGTTTTGAAGTTTTAAAATTTTTTTAGCGGATGACTTTTTGGATGAAAATGCCTTGCCAAAGCACAACTTGCAAGCTATTATCATAAGCCACCTGGAAAGCCTTAAACTGCTGTTTTGGCAGTGAATTACCAAAATACTTTAAAAATAAAAAGACAGCTTGGATGTGTTGCAATAAAAAACAATCACCCCTTTTCAAAAGGGACTCCAGCCACCATTTCCACATACTCTGCAATATGCATCTTATTAATATTTGGTAGCTTAATTTTATAAGTAGGCCCAGCCTAGCTGAAATTACATGGTCTACAGGCAGTACTTCCCTGAAAAGGATTGGGAAATAGAGGCATGGATTAGAAATCCCTTTAAAGCAGAAGTGACTGCAAGTGCTGTTATGTCACTTACAGCAAAAGAAACATTAATGGACCTTTCCTGGGATGAGACATTGAGGCTTAGATTTTCTGAGCAACCTCTTGCTAACTTCTGGATTTCTGTGCGAGAAGATCCAGAGGTGTCATCTGCGGCGCTGAGAGCATTTGTGCCATTTTCATCCACCTACCTGTGTCAAGCTGGCTTTTCAGCACCGACTTTACTGAAAAGCAAATACAGGCCCCGTCTCGCTGTTGAAGATGATGAAAATCTCTACCTCAGCCACGCAGAGCCCCGCTTCAAGGGTTTATGTTCATCTATACAAGCTCACCCCTCCCATTAGGTGCATCTTTATATTTTTACTGATGGATATAAAGATTGTCTTGAGAATTAAGATATTTAGTGGCTGCTTTTTGTAGCTATGTAATGCATTGTTTATTTAAAATACTAACTATTCACACAGGGCACTGAGGTCATGTAGTAATTTTTCATGTCAGGAGGGGTCCCACCTGGTACAATGAAGTTTGAGAATTGCTGCTCTAGAGACATCTGATCTCCACTCCGTACAAGGAACAAGCAGCCAGATCAGTTACAGGCTGCATAGTGCCCCTCAGATACCCCGGGGAGGGGGAGGGGGAGACAATATAAGAGCATAGATGCAAGATCCACTCCAGCTGAGCAGTCTTTATTTCTAGCCTGGATAAGCTGGTGGAGGAGCAGGGCCTGACCTTGTGATAGCAGACTGGCTTCAACCTGTAGTGAGAGGCCTTAAAAAAAACAACCAGCCCAATTGCTACATTGCAGCCCAGCCGCTGGAAGCTACTGGGTACTTTTCTTTCTCAAAAGGAATTTAGGGCTGTGAAGAAGCTTGGATTGATAACAGCAGGATCCAGCATCCCATATCAGAACTGGGACCAGCTCTCTCTCTCTCTCACTCATACAGGCACGCCGCCCTGCCCTGCTGGTACACACTGCCACATATACACACCCTTCCTTGGCAGAGGTGGACACGCACACCCTAGTCCATGTGCATCCATCCCTACCATGGTGGGGTGAGATGACAGTTTGGTCTCCATGCCCCAGTCACTCCTCAGCCGCTCTGCTGAGATAGGCCCAGGGGGCAGGTGGAGGAGAGCCGGGCGGTTAGTCCTGGCTGTGACTGTGCTGGGCTCAGTTGTTCTCCGGGACCAGGAAGAACCCCCTCCCTTCCCGAGACTTTTCACACCAAGCTGGGAATGAGTTTTGATCACCCATGGGAACTGGATTCCATATCCCATGCTCCCCACAAGCCCCCCAGCCCCCACTGCCAACATCCAGCATGCCTCTTGCAGAGAGATCAGGGCAAGGCCAGGACGCCGCGCCCCATCAACCCCCACTAAGGCAAAGGGCTGCTGGCAAATACATATGGTTTTGGAGCCAAATGTCCTCCTACCAACCTGCTGGAGCCAAATCTCCTCCTACCAACCTGCTGGCCGAAGCAGGGTTTCCTAGACGATTCATTCGGTAACACGACAACAAATTAAATCCTCCACCAGGCCTAGGGCCCAGCCCTGCCATACTTGGGCAGGTTTGTCCCTTCCCCATAACACAGAGGCTGTTTCCTCGCCCTCCCTCAGCTCTAACCACTCGGTCCCGCTGCTGGGAACGGAGCCCAGGTGCCCCCCCGCCCACGCTTTGACACCCCTTGAGCCGCGCAGACCCCCGCACAGCCCATTACCCCGCAGCTCGGGTCTCAGCGGCGCGGCGGTTTTGGGAAGCCGGGCCTGGCAGAGGCCCATCTCGCGGGCGCTGCCCGCCCTCCCGGCCCCGAGGCCCCGGCCTGGCCTGCGGCCCTCGCTCCCGCGGAGCGCTCACGTGGCCGTTTCCGCCAGGGCTTTCTGACGTCACAAGGCGGCCCGGGCCGTGGGCACGGGGCCGGCGGCGGGGGGGAGCAGGCGGCCTCGTGACCAGAGCCGTGGAATCGGGGCCCTGCGGATCGAGCCCAGCTCGGCGCCTCGCTGCGCCTCAGTTTCCCGCGGGAAGCGGCTGGTCCGGAGACCTGGGGCCGGGCCGGGCCGGGCGCGGCGGGCGGCGAGTGTGTGCGATCCCCCCCCGACCCAGGCCCCCTAGCCCCCCGGGGCCCGTAGCCGCGCCTCCGCCTCCCCCCGGCGCGAGGGGGCGCTTCACCCCCCCCCGGCCTGGTCCGGGTTCCCATGGCAACCACCAGGGGCGGCCTACTTCCGCCGCCAGGCGGCTCCCGCTCATGCGCAGTGAGCAGCCGGCGCCGTTGTGCGCGTGCGCGTGCGCGTGTGTGCGTCTGGCGGAGGCCCGCGCCGCTCGGAGCTGACCCCGGCTGGCGGCTGCGGCGCGTGCGCGGCAGGTGGGGGGTCTCTGGGGGGGCGAGGTCCGGGGGGGTAAGAGTGGGGGGGCTGTGGCTGGAGGGGATCCCCGGGGGGAGTGGGGGCGGGGGGGCTCTGAGCGGGGGCTGTGGCTGGAGGGGATCCCCTGGGTGCCGGGCGGGGGGCGGGTTTCGTTGAAGGCCGCTGCGGGCCATTTGTCTCCTAGGCCACTCTGCCCCCCGTGCTGGGGCTAGAACCCAGAAGTCCCGGCTCCCAGCCCCTGCCCCAGCGTGGCTTCTCCAGCAGAGTTTCTGGCCCTCTGGGCTTGTCCCCAGACTCCCTGCGGGGCGGTGGTTTTCTCCTCACCTC
This sequence comes from Mesoclemmys tuberculata, assembly GCA_007922155.1. Lineage (NCBI taxonomy): Eukaryota > Metazoa > Chordata > Testudines > Chelidae > Mesoclemmys > Mesoclemmys tuberculata. The sequence continues at coordinate 1,782,840 of ML675714.1, forward strand.
TCTCCTTTTTAGGGTTTTGGAGTCTTCTGGCTCTCCCTCCCAGCCCAGGCCCCCTCCTGCCCGTGCTCGCTCTGCTAACCTGTTTGAAGCATTGGCTTTTTGTTTCTCTCTTAGAACCGTTTGCGGCAGCCCAGGTGGACGCACGCACCCCATCTCTGCTGAAATGACGTCCTTGGTAAGTTCTCGGAGTCCTCTGGTTCCCACACCTGGGGCCATCAGAGGCCTTGGTTTGGGAAATAGGTGCTGCCTCTTTGGCCTAGGCTGATATGTCCATCCAGTCTGGTGTCCAGTCTCCAAACGACTTGTCCTGGATGCCTCAGAGGAGCTTCTAACCTTTCATCATCTATTATGTGAGAATTCCTTCCTGACCCCAGCTGATGCCCCAAAGCAAGAGGTCTAAGAGCCCTTATCAGTGTTTCCCCAGCTAACATCACAAGTAGTCTTATGACCATCTCCTGTCTGTTTTAAACAAGTTTCTTTGGTCCAGCTCCTCACTTCCATTGTTTGGGTGTTTGCCTCCATAATCCCCTGCAGTGGTGAGTTCCGCGGATTAACATGAGGAACATATTTCCTTTTATCCATGTTAAGCTTGTTGCCTCTTAATTTCATTGAGTGTCCCCAGCTGCTCTATGGGATGGGGTCTCTAACTAGCTCTCTGTGTGCTAATGTACACCTCTGAAATGAAACCTCAATCTTTGTTCTCTCCCCAGGGCACAAGTAGCCAGTCGGTTACGGAGTATGTGGTGCGAGTGCCCAAGTGAGTCCTCTTTGATTTCCCAGCACTCTGCTTGCTTGGCCCCTTGCTGAAAGTTTATCTCCCTGGGGAAAATATAAAGCCAAAGTTTAAGATGCCAGAGTTACTGGGGAGTTGAGGAGAGCACAAATGGGAGCGAGTCCCTTGCGTTGCTGTGTCAAATCAAGCTCAGGTTACTTGATAACTGATGAACCGAATTGTAGATCTCAGCCTGTCTCCCCAGCTGTCCAGCCCTTATTTTGTTTGATCTTCTAAACAATGCGTTTACTGCTGAGTCTCAGGCCGCGTGTGTTATAATACGTCTCCCAGCTGAGGTCAGGGACCTTCATCCCAGACTTGCAAGGTGCCTGCCCTGAAGAGCTCCCAGTCTAAGTAAACAAAGAGTGGGATGGGAAACTGAGGCACTGAGAGGGAATGTGATTTGCCTAAGGTCTCCCATTAGGGCAGAGCTGGGAATAGAACCAGTCCCATGCCCTATCCACTGGACCGCACGGCCTGCTGTATCCTATAAACTGCTGGCTCCTACTGCACGTGCAGTCTCTGGCCACTCAGGTGTCTGTCCCTCCTTTCGCCACAGAAACACTCCCAAGAAGTACAACATCATGGCCTTCAACGCTGCTGACAAGGTCAACTTTGCCACCTGGCACCAGGTAGGGGCCGTGCTCCCCAGCCCTGCCCAGCACACAGCAAGGAAAGCCTGACAGCCACTTGGAGGCACTTCCAGGTGCTGATGGCCTGGCTGCCCCAGTGGGGTGCTGGACTCGGATGGGGCTACAGCTGTGGTTGGATCTGGCACTGGGGCTTGCCAGCAAGGCTAGAAGTACTGGACACAGCATCCCCCATAATGCATTGGACCACAAGGAGGCCTGTTGCTCTCCCGCCCATGCTGGGGAACACACCAGGGGCCCTCTGGCCCCGCTTCCTGCATTGATTGATTCCTGACACTGCAGAGGAGGACGAGGCCTCTCTCAGTGCCCCGGCGCAGGGTCCTGGGCGGTGACTCGGTTTCAGCCCGAAGCCCAGCAGTCGCTGTGGAGTTTAGTGGGCAGAGCTGTGGATGGCCTGGGCTGGGTCACTGTCCAGCCCTTGCTGTCGCACCCCATGCACTGTTGGTGCTAGCTCACACCAGCTACGCACCACAGGGTGCTGGGCGAGGTACTGCCATGCAGCACTGGGGGGCCAGAGGCAGCGAGGGGACTGAACAAGGTGGGTTTTGTCTCCCCCCCCCCCAGGTATGGGGAGGTGACAGTCTCCTTTGCTTCCTCCCCAAGGCAAAAATGGAGAGAGATCTCAGCAACAAGAAGATCTACCAGGAAGAGGAGCTGCCGGAGTCGGGGGCCGGCAGCGAGTTCAATCGTAAGCTGCGTGAGGAGGCACGCCGCAAGAAGTATGGCATCGTCATACGGGAGTTCAAGCCCGAGGACCAGCCCTGGGTCCTCAAGGTCAATGGCAAAGCTGGGCGCAAGTGAGTGGCGGTCACATCACGCCCTGTTGGCTGGCGACCGCTGGGTCCAAACCCACGAGCCTCTACAGCCTGCGCTACAAGACCCAGCTATGTTGGCCAGACTCATCTGCTCTGTGAACCAGCCACCCCTGGGGAGGCAGAGCACTGTACTGGGTGGATGGCAGGGGGTGGGAGGGGAGGAATTGCTAGTCTGTGCTGAAATCATCCTTCCCCAGTAATGTTCACCCTCCGCCAGCATCTTTTTTTTACAGAGGACGGGTTAGAGCGTGGGACTATCCAGTGTCATGCCATGGGTCAGTGGAAGAACCCAGGAACCGTAGGTTGCTGTGTTCCTATTATAACCACTAAACATCCCTCGCAGAGCCAGGAGTGGGGAGCCTAAGAGTCCTGCCTCCCCAGCCCCCTTGCTTTAACCACTAGTCTGGTTCCCTTCCCAGAGCTGCAGCTTGAACCCAGGAGTCTTGGCTGCTATGCCACTGGAACAGCCCCCTGGTGCCCCCCTGAATCTTGCTGTCCCTTTCTCTTGTGCCCAGGTTCAAAGGGGTGAAGAAGGGCGGCGTGACTGAGAACGCCTCCTACTACATTTTCACACAGTGCCCTGACGGCGCCTTCGAGGCCTTCCCTGTCAGCAATTGGTACAACTTCACCCCTGTGGCCAAGCACCGCACCCTGACGGCCGAGGAGGCAGAGGAGGAGTGGGAGCGGTGAGTGTGGGCATGGGCTGCCACTGCCTTGCCGTCACCAAGAGCGGAACCCAGGAGTCCTGGCACCCGACTCTCTAACCACTGGACCCTACTCCCCTTCCTACGTGGGGAATAGAACCCAGGAGTCCCGGCTGCCAGCCCCCTGCTCTAACCACTAGCCCCAAAGAGGGATGGTTCCAGGCATTGGCTGACACAGGAAGGTCCGTGCTCATGACAGCTTGGAGCTGGCGGAAGAGATGGGGGTACAGTGTCTGGGTAAGGCCTCGTGCTGCAGCTGGAGTCCCTGGGGCCTGTGTGGTGTAACTGAGTGGGGAGCCCCCACTGCATCGCCAGGAGGTTGACCTGGTGACTGGTGTGGGCCCAGCCCAGCTATTGCTGGAGGCCTCCTCTGGCCCTCTTCCAGGGGACAAGGAGTTCAGGGCTCATGTTGGCTCTGTGGATCATACGAGTTTGGGGTGGGGGGGGTCCCTTCTCCTGGCTCACCCCCTTGGCAATCCCAGCAGCAGCCCTGGGGGGCCGGGTTCCCACCAGATCACGGCGAGAGCAGCCTTTGGTGTCCTCACCCCCACCCTCTCCCACCCAGGCGGAACAAGGTGCTCAACCACTTCAGCATCATGCAGCAGCGGCGGCTGAAGGACCAGGATGATGACGAGGAGGAGAAGGAGAAGAAGACCAAGAAGAAGAGCAGCGAGCTGAAGATCCATGACTTGGAGGAAGACCTGGAGATGAGCTCGGACGAGAGCGAGCTGAGTGACGCCGACGGTGAGGGGCCCCCCCGGGGGCTGAGCCAGCCCTGCCGCCCTGGAACCACCAGTCCCTGAGGTCACCGAGCCAACCCTGCCCTGGGCCTTCAGCCCACGCTGACCTCTTTCACTCCCTTGCCTGGAAAAGCCTGGCCCAGCAGCCCTGCGTCCTGGCCCACTGCCTAGGCCTGTGTCGTGAGCCCTGCCCTCCCCTGTGGCCCGGAGGCATCGTACAGCCCCAGTTCTTCCTGTGCGTCCCATCGGGTGGCCCCATGCCTTCAGAGCGCAGCACTGCCCCCCCCACCCCCCCATGAGAGCCTGAGCTGTCCCCACATAGAGCCCAGGTTCTAGGCCCCCCTTTCTCGCTAGGGCGGTCAGGGCTGGCTCTCTAACTGGCGCAGCTGCGACCCCAGGGCTGTCACCTCCCCCACCAGCTCTTGCCATGCCACTGAGCCAGCCGGGGGCTATTTCCCATAATGCTGCAGGGGAGAAGGCGGCCAAGCCAAAGAAGAAAACTCCACTGACCAAGAAGAAGAAGAAGAAGAAGGGCTCGGACGACGAGGCCTTTGAGGATAGTGATGATGGGGACTTCGAGGGGCAGGAAGTGGATTACATGTCGGACGGCTCCAGGTAAGGGTGGGGCCTTTGTGGCCGGGCTTGTTCCGCCCCTCCCAGCTGGGACAGGTGTCTGGCTCCTTTCCTGTCAGCGTCTGACCTGGGGCTGACTGTGCCCTTTAAGCATGTGCCCATTAAACGGGATGTGCTGTTCCCCAGTGAGGCAGGAAGCCTAGATCTCTGCTGTGCCTTGCAGTCAGTCTCATGGTGTGGCTGCTCCTCCCTGCCCCCCTTTGTGCCAGGCTGTGTCCCAACAACTCCGGTTTCCCTGAGGCGGGGTTTTCTCTCTTGCAGCAGTTCACAGGAGGAGGTGGCAGTGGGGAAGCCCAAGGTGACGAAGGAAGAGGATGGTCCCAAAGGTACGTGACACACCGCTCATCGGAGTTGAGTGGGGCGCTCGGCGCCACCGCAACCGCAGCTGGTTGACTATTCTCCATTGAGGCTGCTTTTCAAGGGAGAATTGGGTTTTCGGCAGCGTTTGGAAAGGGCCTCAGTTTTCCAAGGAGACGTTTGGTGGGTTTAATAAAACGCTGCAGTAGGTGGATGTGGCTGGGCTGACCTGGTGCCTCATGGGGGCTGTGCTGTGGTTACCCCCGGCCCCTGTTCTCTGTGGGCTGAGCTCCCAGCTGGACTCCATCTCCCACCGTGCCCCATGGCGAGGGACTGACGTAACGTACCACCTCCCCTCGCCAAAAGGGAGGCTGCGGTGCATTGTGGGAGAAGTCCCCTGATGACTAGAGAGACCTGAACTCCCTGTGGCGGCACTTCCAAATCAAAAGATTTTAGGTTTAGGCTGAAATTTGTTGGTATCCAGATGGGAGGGACGGGGCTGTGGCCAGGCTAGGTCTTGGCTTGAGGCCTTTTGTGGCTATCTGCCAGATTGGGGGACATGCACCCCCGGCACGCTGCTGAGATCCCAGCCCCACCACAGGGCTTCTGATACCGGTTTCCCACCTCCTTACCTCGCCAGCGCCTTGCTCCCAGGCTGGCTTAGGGAGCGTTTGTGGTAGGGCCAGTCGGTGCCGAGCTCTTCAGCGCTGGGGAAGGGGCTGCAGGGTAAGAACAGGGCTCGGGTTGGGAACGTCCTGCCGTGGGGGGCTCGCTGCTTCTCTGTGGGCATCAAATCGGGGAAGTCCCTTCTTGGGGACATTGCTGAGGCACATAGGCAGCAGGTGAAGGTCCCTGGCCTGCCGCAAGCCGCTTGGCCACAGAGCGGCTACTCCCTGCCCCTCTGAGCCGGCTGTCGGCGGCTCCCCAGGGATCGACGAGGCGAGCGAGAGCAGCGAGGAGAGCGAGGAGGAGAAGCCTGCGGAGGAGAAGGAGGAGGAGGAAGAGGAGAAGAAGGTCCCCACCCCTCAGGAGAAGAAGAAGAAAAAGGGTGAGTGCATGGGGGGGGCGGGGCTGTGCCCTGGGGGGGTCAAGGGTCACGGTCTCAGTGCTGCTTCTGGGAAGTGGGTCAGGTCATCAAACCGGGTCTTTGCGGTGTGAGGTCGAGGGGCTAGAGTTGGGGGCCGGGAGACTAGGACTCCTGGGTTCTTCCCCTAACTACCACTCAGACCCCTTGGCTACTTTCCCTCCCCTCAGGCAGGGCTGGCACGCAGCGCCCGGGGGTGGCTGTGAAAGCTCTTTGAGATCCTTGGAAGGTGCTACAGAAACTCCCCTCCTTCAGCTGCAGAGTGCTGGTATTTACCAGCCGGCCTCTTCCGAGGGGACGGGGTTCCTCCCTGTGCTGCCCCACATCCGCCCCCATCCTGGTGCAGTGTCAGCTGGCCCACGGGCAGGGGAATTCCCCCTACTAGGGTGCGCTGTGCCTGGTACATCTCCCGCACTTCACGGCCCCAGGCTGCTGGCCCAGGTCTCTGGCTGGCCTAGAAATTGGCTCCCTCTGTGCTGAGTGAGGAGCCCTGCGATGGCTGGAGCCAGGGGCCATGGGAGGGCAGAGAGCGAGCTCTGACCTTGAGGGCCTGGGGGGGCTGGAGATTGACAGGTGATTGAAATGGGAGGGCTCACTCTGACCCCCCACCTGTGTGCTGCAGACAGCAGTGATGAGTCGGAGACATCTGAGGAGAGCGACATTGACAGCGAGGCGTCCTCGGCACTCTTCATGGCGGTAACCCCAACCAGTGTCCTTTGGGGAGGGCTGGCTGGGTTGCCTGTTTGGGGCACTCTGGATGCTCGGGGCCTTGGCAGGATCCGAAACCTTTAGTTCTTCGAGCAGTGTCCCTGCGAGTGCTCCACTTTCAGCCTGCATCCCTGCGGCTAGGGTCACAGAGTTTCCGTAGCGGGGCCCGCTTGGGCTGCACATTTGCTCCTCCATCTCGCGCATGTGGCGCTGGGTGGCGAAACTGCCCTCAATTCCTTCTCAACTGCCCTTGGCCTGAGACGGAGTCCCCAGCAGCGCTTGTCATTTCATAGTGATAGTGTTTTGTTACCATTGAAATCAGTCAGTAATTCCTGTATCCCCTCCTTCTTTTTTCCTTTAGAAAAACAACAAATTTTTTCCTTTCCTTGTCATTACCCCCCCCAGGTTGATCACTATAAGGGGGTTATGCCTGGATCCCCTGGATTCAAACAGTGCCTTTCCTGCCAGGAGGCCATCCCCATCAGTGATGGGCACCCCTGTTGCCTCCATTGCTTGGGAGAGGCACACGTGTCCCAGAAATCCACACAGGGCCTTAATCTTAAGGCACACACTCGGAAAGCCTGTGACCTGAAGCTAAAACTCCTAACAATGGAGAGCTCACTGCGACCAGCCTCAGACCCAAGTCCCAGCACTTGCCCTGGACAACAGTCACCATCGGTGTCGAAATCAGCTGCTTCATGCTCCCCGCGGGCCACGAAAAGGAAATCAACAGATGTCTTGCAAAAAGACACTAAGAAGCGAGCCCCAAGTTCGCCCACCAAGGAACAATGGAAAAGAAAGAGGTCCCTTGTGAGATCGGGAGCTTCAGCACCGAGAGGTGTAAGACTGAGTACCTATGACGCCCCTGGGGTCTCTGGTACTGTCATCGCCGGTAAGTCCAAGGACCCCAAGAGGACAGGACTAGACAAGATGGGACCGTCAGATGATAGAGACAAGGAAAAGCCCCAAGCCTCAAAGACTGTACCAGCCACAGCAACCAGACATACCGCACGGGAGGCATCAGCACCTTTGGCGCTGCCTGCTGAGCATTCAGCAGGATGCAGAACAGCCCCGGCACCGACAAAACGGCCTCCCGTGCTGCCGAAGATGCCGGTCCCACAGGAGTTTAGATTCCCAAAAGACCTATTCGTCTCTGAGACACCAGAGTCTCCACGGCTCTGTACCAGGATTGCTGCCGTACTCGCCTCATCACCAGCCATGCCCATGAGACCCACCCGCTCCAGGGCTGCCTCCCCCGTCTCTGGGGGGGATGAGGAGGAAGACGATATTTATTCTGTGCCTCCGCACAGCCCCCCTTTGCAGCAGGGTGCTGCACAGCTTGAGCCCTGTGCTTGCCCTAGGCACCAGAAGCCCGGAGGTGACTCAAGACCTTGGTATGGACACCCATGGATGCCCACCTCCATGCCTGTGCCCCCACAATGGCCCTACTGGAATCCATGGGCCGCTTACCCACAACAGTTTTCCAAGCCACCCAGTAGCCTGAGGGAGAGTCTGAGGCACTCTCCATCGTCTTCAGTATCTAGACCTCCTGAGCCTGAAAGAGACTCTTTCAAGGAGCGGAAGGAACGGGTAGAGCAGAAAGCTACACCTGCAGCCAATATATCATCATCCTTAGCGGGCAAAGCAGCCGTGCCTGCCCCGCCAACATCGGCTGATGATTTCCAACAACTCCAGCAGCTGTTCAGACGGCTAGCACGTTCTCTCCAAATTCCGCTAGAGGAAGAGCGAGAGTCGCAGTGCGACTTGTTTGATATACTTCAGACTTCATCAACCAAGATTGGCCTGCCTATAAATAAGGCCCTCTTAGACCCAGCTAAAGTGGTCTGGCGAACTCCAGCCTCAATATCTCCCACCTGCAAGAGGGCTGACAAGAGGTATCGCGTCCCCTCAAAGGACACAGACTTTTTATTTTCGCACCCCACACCGAATTCAATGGTGGTCTACGCAGTGAACGAAAGGGGGAGACATCATCTGACCACCCCGTATGACAAAGATTGGAAGAGTCTAGATTTGTTCGGACGCAAAGTGTACTCATCAGCAACTCTCCAATTTAGGATTGCCAATTATGTTGCACTCATGTCAAGATACGATCACATGAATTATTCAAAATTGAATGAATTTATTGAATACATCCCGGAGGACAAAAGAGAACAATTCCGGACAATCGTGATGGAGGGCCAACTTCTGGCAAGGACGACATTGCAAGCAGCTGCAGATGTGGCAGACACAGCTTCTCGCTCCATAGCAACAGCAGTGGTCATGAGGCGGGCGTCGTGTCTACATCTTGCAGGATTCCCGAAGGATATACAAGCAACAGTGGAGGATCTTCCCTTCGAAGGCTCTGAGTTATTCTCCAACCAGACTGATGAATATTTCCACTCCCTAAAGGATGCGAGAGCGACTCTGAGATCATTGGGTGTCTACCTACCAGTACAAAGGAGAAGACAGAATAGATACCATGCTACCCCGAGATCTCGAGCCCCTGCATTTCCCCCACCTCAACGACACTACGACCCTGAAATGACAGAGACCTCCCAAATGTAGACTGTCCTCAACACAGCCGTCTACATCTCACCACCCCCCTCAAAACAGCGGTTTTGAAAATTGGGTCCAGGCCTCCCCCAGACTCATGTGCTGAGACCACCAGAAAATGTCCATCTGTTTGGCGACCATCTGACCCCATTCTACATAGTGTGGCAAAGTATTGTCAACAACAGATGCTTGATTTAGTTCCCCTCCCTCCCGCCCACCCATCCATCCCCCCTTCCTGGTCCTCTTTCAAATGAGCACCTGCAGGAAGAAATATGCCACCTCCTGCGCTTGAGGGCTATAGAACCAATTCTGTTCCAACACAGGGGAAAGGCTTTTATTCCAACTCTCCACATACCAAAAAAGAGCGGTAGGTGCAGACCCATTCCAGGTTTGAGAAAACAAGTTTGTCAAACTACAACAATTCAGGGTGGTCACGTTAGCAACAGTAATCCCAGCACTGGACCAGGGGGATCGATTCTCAGCCTTCAACTCCAAGACACACGTTTCCATGTTACTATACACCCACTTACAGGAGAGTCCTCAGATTTGTTCTGGGGCCAGATCACTCCCAGTAAAAAGTACTTTCCTCTCTATGGCACCCAGGGTGTTCTCAAATGTCCCTGCAGTGGTGGCGGCACACCTCCGTAAACAAGGAATTATGATATTCCCACACTTGGACAATTGCCTTCTCAAAGCCCCCTCTTGAGATGATGCAGTCCTGGCTACACAGAGGGCTATGGACCTTTTTCTCTCAACTAGGTCTTCAAATAAACACTCAAAAATCAACCCTGATCAACGTCTGTGCAGCATCTAGAATTCTTTGGGGCCTGCTTCACTGCAGCGGAGACCAGTGCTGCCTCATCAACACACAGATTTGCCACCCGTCAATTTGATCTCCATGATACACTTAGGGCATATGGCAGCAACCAACTTTGCTGGAAAATACACCAGGCTACAAATGCATTGTCTTCAGGTGTGGCTGTGCCCCAGCTCAACTAAAAGAAATCTCTCTCAAAGCCAATTGCAGTCAGTCTCCCTGGTCTGGTGGATGAAGCCCCACAATGTTTGTGCTGGAGTTCCCTTTGTCCACCCACCACCATCACGAATACTGACAAAAGACGTATCCCTGTTGGGCTGGGAAGTAGGACAACACAGTACAGGGCAAGTGGTCCCTGTCACAGGAAATGTTGCACATCAACTTACTGAACCTACGAGCAGCCCGGAAGGGATGTTCACACTTGTTACCTCTAATCAGAAACAAGGACATAAGGGTACTGATGGTCAGCGTTACTTGCATGTTTCACATTCCCCAACAAGGGGGAGCTAGATTGCATTCCCTGTGGACCACCGCAGTGAAATTGTGGAACTCAATTCCCCAACATGGCCTCAAGCTCAGCCACAAACTTGCTGGTTCATCAAAACCCCACAGCAGACACACTGAGCAGGAAATTCTCACAGCACAAGTGGGAGATGGATACTGCGATCCGACAGACCATCTTCAACTGTTGGGGGTTCCAGAACATGGACCCTTTTGCCACACCCAACAACAGCAAGTGCCCGCAATTTTGTTCAAGAGTGGGCCTGGGTCATTGGTCTCTGGGACTGCCTTCCTTATCAAATGGGACACACATCTGCCATATGCCTTTCCGCTGATCCCTTTAATACCAAAATACTACACAAAATAAAGGGCCAGAGTCGTCCTGATAACCCAACATTATCCAGATGAACATGGTTCCCTTACCTCTTACACATGGCAGTAGGCCCACCAGTAACTCTTCACCCAGTTCCACATCTCCTCTCTCGGGAAACGGCCCAGATCCTCTATCCAAAGGCACAGCTCCTCTGTGGTTCCAGGCTGTGGAAATGACCAGCTCTGAAGACATCCAAGAGATGCTATTAAATAGCTGAAGAGCATCTACACAGTATTCTTACCTGCACAAATGGAGATTCCAGACATGCTGAGACAACATGCTAACCTCAGCTATAACCTCCCCTGTGCCACTGGGACTGGACTACATCTTGAAACTATAAAGGTCAGGGCTCTCCCCAAATTCAGAGTGCACTTGCAGCCATCACGGCCTTCCACTGCGAGGTTGACGGCCACTCAGTATTCCCATAACAAAACGGTTTTTCAGAGAAATTTGAAATCTCTACCCTGAAGTACAAGCTCCCACTCCACCGGGAGAGTTTTACCTAGTCTTAAGATGCCTCACTGGACCGCCCCCCCTTTGAGCCCGTGGGGACCTGCTTGTTCATACACCTGTTGATAGCCTTTCTTGTGGCCATCACATCCACTTGAAGCTTAGAGGAATAGTGGCTCTCATGGCATATCCCTCCTTATAATCTTCAAAGATAGTTATGTTGAGACCACATACAAAGTTTGTCCCTAAAATACCTTCCTCAGTCCATCTACATCAGCCATTTCACCTACTATTGTTTTTCCCTAAACCCTGGAGAACGAAACGGGAAAGCATATTCCATGCTTTAGACGTTCAGAGGGCGCTTGTCTTTACATCAAAGGACTAAACCTTTCAGAATGTCATGATTATTCCTTTCATTTGCAGCCAGATCAAAGGGATCAGCCATATCTAAACAGACTTTCACAATGGATTTTCGACTCTATTTGCCTTTGCTATTGCCAACGCGATTTGCACCTCCCACCAGGAACCCAAACGCGCTCTGCACGATCCATTTCCACCCCTAGCTTTCCTGGACACTAGCAATCCCGGACCTGTGTAAAGCAGCGACTTGGGTGTCCGCGCACACGTTCACAGAGTGTTGTGCAAGACTCACGAGCAGATGGTCGCTTAGGACGTGTTTTCACTAACCAATCCAACTCCGAAGGCCCGTCCTTCCAGCGGGGGGCACCCATGGGGACACTGCTTGAAGGAGAAGAGGGGACGGTTACTCACCCTCTGCAGTAACTGAGGTTCTTCAAGGGATGTCCCCCTGTGGGTGCTCCACTTTGCTCCAGAGTTCAGCCCTGGACTCTGCAGTAGAGGAGGGAGTGAGGAGCGCCCATGAGGGGATAGGGCTCGAAGAACCTCAGTTGCTGCACAGGGTGATGTAACCTCTTCACAGGCCGCCGGCTGAGATTGAATGTCCCTTCCAGTCTGCGTGTGCTGAGCTGGGGGCATTCTCGGGGGGATGGGTCTGTCCATGCTGCTGACCATCCCCCAGCAGGGGGCCCCGGTTGCGCTCTGGCCCCAGAGGGGTCCGTCCCCGGTTGAGGGTGCTCTGTTCTGTGTGGCGCTACCATCCAGTCAAGTGGGGCTGGTGGTTTGAGTTGGGCAGGAAAGAGGGACTGCAGTTAGTGCCCAGATTGGGAAGCTGTGGGGGAGGAATCCCTTCCCAGGGAGCAGCATGGGATGCTCTCCCCTCGAGCTAGGACCCACCACTACAGCCTGGATCTCCCTGCCCTTTCTGGAGTCGTGGGGGCAGTGCCCCTCCTTTCTTGGCCAAACCATGGGGAGACAAGTCCAGTCTGACTCTCACCCACCCCTGAGCTGAGAGTCCTCTCCCCTGGCCTTTGTCCCGATGCATGAGGATCCTGAAGGTGGCCTGCAAAGTGAGGAGGATGCTAGGGAGGATGAGGTGTCCAAGTGGGTTGCAGGAGGTGCCCGGTTGTTGCTCTGCACAACCCACCATGCTCGGTGTCTGGGGTACACCTGAGGCATTTTGGTACAATGCTGGCTCCTCTTCTCCCCTCCCTCCCACCTAGAAGAGGAAAACTCCCCCCAAGAAGGAGCGGAAGGGGTCGGCCAGCAGCTCCCGGGGGAACAGCCGCCCAGGGACACCCACCGTGGACGCAGGCAGCACCTCCTCCACACTGCGAGCCGCAGCCAGCAAGCTGGAGCAAGGTACAAACTTGGGGCTGGGGTGGGGCGGGTGGGCACCATCGAGCCATGCCAGGGCATCAGCCTCTGGGCTGGGGCTTCCGGGCCTGATTGAACAGTCACGAATGGCAGCAGGGGCCAGTGGTGCTCTGTGGTCCACCCAGCCCTGAGAGCAGCTGGCTCTCATGCGGGGTGGGGGCTGCCTAGGGACCCAGCTGTGCAAGGCCGGGAAGGAGGGGTCTGCATGCAATGGCTGTGGTGACCCCCACGTGGTTCCTGACCTCGCCTGCCAGCGGGGCGAGAAGCAGGGCAGGGCACTGAGCTGCTGTCTCACTGCAGGGAAACGGCAGGCAGGATCTGGTGACCTCCCGGCAGCCAAGAGGCTGAAAATGGAATCGGGGCCCCAGACAACCTCGGGCAAGTCCACGCCCCAACCGCAGTCGGGCAAGTCCACCCCCAGCAGCGGGTGAGTGACCGGGGCTTAGCCTGTAGGGGCAAGACCCATTGGGCAATCCCATGGGGGTGGGCAGGGCTTTGCAACCTGTGGGATTGAAGCCCATTGGGCAATCCCAGGGGGTGGGCGGGGTTTTGCAACCTGTGAGCTCGAAGCCCGTCAGCCAAACGGTGGTTGTGCCAGACTGGGGGTAGTGTTGGGGGCTGGCTGGTACCACTGTCCAGGAGCAAGCCAAGGGGTATCTGGACAGGCAGGGGGCAAATGGAAGAGCCTTTGGGGTAGGAGGGGAGCCAACACTCAGGCACTGACCAGCTCTTTTGGGGCCAGAGACATCCCTAGCCCCTGCCCAGTGGTGCATGTGGCTCTGCCTGGGATCCATCCCCTGCGGGCACCCCCTTCAACCCCCACAATCCCAGGGCCTCCCGGGCTGCTGCCCAGCCCCCGGTGCCCCTGCTCAGGCCCCATCCTCCCCCTGCAGCGATGTGCAGCTGACGGAGGAGGCCGTGCGGCGCTACCTCACCCGCAAGCCCATGACCACCAAGGACCTGCTGAAGAAGTTCCAGACCAAGAAGACGGGGCTGAGCAGCGAGCAGACGGTCAACGTCCTGGCCCAGATCCTCAAGCGCCTCAATCCCGAGCGCAAGATGATCAATGACAAAATGCACTTCTTCCTCAAGGAGTGAGGGCGGGGCCTAGGTGGCCACACCCCCATCCCGCTGCGGGGCAAAGGTCATCCTGCTTCCTGTGTTCAAAACCTTCCTGCTGTGAGGCCTCGGCCCCGTGTCAGTCGGGGAGACCTGGCACATGGGGACACCCCACCTCACTGGGCCTGATGTGGCTGCTTCGTGGTGGGTGGGGACAAGCCTGGCTGGAGGTAATATCCCATCAGCCCCACGCCAGCCTGGTCTCCCAGAGCACCTGGGGAAGCCGCGGTCCCCTGCCTTGGCCTCTGTGCCCCTTGGGCCTCCCCCAGGGGACCCCTTGGAGCAGAAGCTGCTCTTGCCATCCCGAGGCGGAACCAGTGGCTGTTCGCCCCGTTGTTGCAATAAACGGGTATCTTTTACGTGACCTGCCTCAGGGATGGTGATTGCTCACCAAGGGCGCACGCTGCTGTCCGGTCCTGGCCAGGGTGGGGTCCTGCTCTGAGGGGCTTCACACGCCACTGGCCGGGGCTGATTCCCTAGCCCCAGAGCTTGGAGTCCCGCAGGGGCAGGGCCTCTGCTGCTCAGCCAGGCCTGGGAGGAGCGGCCGGGTGCAGCCCATGCCGCAGCCCTGTGGCCGTCTCCCCCGCCGGGCTGCTCTGGGATGCCTGAGATGCCGGGCTTAATTCCCCAGCCGTGCTGTGCGGTCTGTGGTGAGCATTCCAGCAGCTCGGCGCCCGTCCCCCGGTTGTGGGGGACGCGTGGGCACCAGCCTGGGCCAGCACCGCCACCTTTTATGGTGAAGCTGAGTGTAGAATCCAGGCCCGGGCTGACTTCATCTGGCCTGGGCTGAGCTCTTGCCCTGGCCAGCTAGGCTGTCTCTGCATCCCTCGGGGCTGCGTGGGGCGGCTGTGTCGAAGCGCATCCTCCCTGGCTGTGAGCAAAGTGGGCACCGTGCCCCTCGGCTGGGCAGGGGGCTCTTAACGCGCTCTGGGCCGGCACGAGCTGAGGTCAAGGCTTGGATGGGGGATGTGCCAGGCCAGGTACTGACCTCCCTGTGCCCCAGCTGCGTGGGTGGCGCTGCCCCAGAACCTGAGGGCCCGGCTGGGACATTGAGTCCTGTTCCCAGCTGACTCCTGTTCTCCCGCCTTTTGAAATCTCCCCCCCTCCTCAGTCAGGTTGGGGGGGGGGGGGGGCAGAGGCCTCCCAAAGTCAGTAGCTGGCCTCTTGGCCAACAAGGGGAAACCAACTGCAGCCACAGTTCCTGGATGTGGCCACCTGCCCCCCAAGGAAGCCAGCTGAGATCGGGTGAGCTTGTTGCACAAGTGAGAATAACTTCTAATCACGCCTGAGCCATGCCAGACTGGAGTGGTGACTTCTGGGCAGAAACGTCCCGCTGCCCCCAGCCAGCTGCTCCTCCACCTGCACTGAACGGCTGAACTCGTTCCCTAACGATACGGGCAGCTCCCTCTGCCAGGTGCTCCCTGCCAGTCCCCCAGGTGCAGAGAGCAGGCTGGGGCCTGTCTGAGCTGTTTTTCCAGTGGATTAAGAGCTGATCTGATGTGGAAAAGTCTCGGAGCCACCAGCCTTGATTTATCATCCCAAGAAAGAAAAATCCGCAGCCCTGCCCTGGCTGCTATTTGTTGTTTTTCCTCAGCTCCTAATGAAAACCGCCCGGCTCTGACACAAGCGGGAGGTTATGGACACTCTGTTCAGGCCGGCTGAGCTAGGGATCCGCTTGGTGACTAAGTGTCTCCTTCAGCCCGTCTCTGCTTGGCGAGCGCTCCCAGGCTGGGTCCGCGGCACAGGGCCTTTGCCTGTGTCGCCCCAGCAGCTGCATCACAGGCGAGCGGAGGGCCCTGCAGTGAGGGGTTAGGACCTGGCCCTTAGAGCCACCTGCCCTGGTTGCCGAAGTTGGCAGGGTGGTTTCTGGCTGCCTGCCAGAGAGGAGAAAACACCAAACCAGTAACTGCTGGGCTAGACGGCTGAATAGGACATGTGGGCATCGAGCAGGACTTTGTCACTCCAGCGCTGGAGCAGGGAAAAGCCCCGTGTCCCATTCCAGCCACTCCCTGCCCAGGGCTGGATGGAGCCAGCGCCCCCAAGCCCATGTCTGGGCCCTCTCTGCCCAGGTGCTGGATTGGAACCACCAGCTGGCTCCTGGCCTCCCCCTGTAGTCTATTTCCCTGACGACCTACGACTCTGGGCCAAAGCAGCATCTCTTCCACCAGTGGCTTGTGGGAGTCCGCAGGACTGTTCCCTTTTCTTTTGTGGCAGGATGGAGTCAGCCCCGCTGCTCAGCTTTGGTTTAAATAAATACCCTGCCACTGTCCAGTCCTCCTGGCCTGGCCGCAGAGCCCATGCAGATGGGGCGGGGGGGACAGCTCGGCTCTTTGGAGGCGGCTGGGAGCAGTTGCTGAGGCAAGGCAGCGGGAAGAGCAGCAGGAAGGGCTGGGAGCAGCGCTGGAGCTGACGTGATGGCCCAGCTGGTGCTGCTGGAAGGGAGTGATGAGCTGGGCCCAGGGGCTGTGGCCCCTGCCAGTGACAGAAGAGCAGGGGGCGAACCCTGCCCCATTTACATGGAATTTGGCCAGCCCCAGCAATGAGTGGGACAGGCCTCAGCTGGGTGTCAGGCTCCTGGGTTTTACCCAAGCTTGCAGGGGGGAGTAGAGTGGTTAGAGTGCTGGGGGGGCTGGAATTCAGAGTCCCAGTCCTGGCTCTGCTACCATGTTGCTGTGCAGCCAGGTCCTTCCTCCCCCCCCAGCCCTGGCCCATAGTGCCTCAGTTTCCCCATGCTGTGCAATGGCGTGATGGTCCTGGTCAGAAGGCTGGCCAGACCCTGTGTGTCCCTCTGGCTGAGCAGCAGGGCGTGACAACACTCATGGGCAACGCCCTTCCCGCTGCAGCCAGTGCCCAGCCGCGGAAAGGAAAACCCAGCCTTGATTTATCCCCGGTGACTCCGGCAGCCCTTGGCGCAGCCCCGGCATTCCTTGCATTGCTTGCGCCATTCCCCACATGCTGCTCTCGTTAGCCCTGCTGGCTGGGGGGGGGGGCTGCTTCCATGGGCATCTGCCCCCCCCCCAGGCGCTCACTGCTAAAAATAGCCCCCAGGGCTGGGAGCGGAGCTAACACCTGAGCTGGCCTCCAGCTGCGCCGGCTCCATTCCTAGCACCCAGCTGTGGGCAGAGGTGGCTGCCAGCAAACTCCCCCCCCCCCCCGCCCTGCCTCACAGCTACTTGCCAGCCCCCCTCCCCCCGTTGACACCAGGGCTTTGTTCTGTCTACCAGGGCGGGACTTGCTGAGACCTGGCTCTGCAAAGGTATTTTGGTGCCTAACTCTCTGAGTCAGGGGCCGAAATACCTTTCAGGCATTGGCCATGGATGGCTGCCCCCCACCTCCCCGCCCCCGGGCGCGAAGTCAAGCAGAACAGTGCCTGCGTGATGGCTCCGTGTCCCCGCTCTCCCAGTAGCTTGGCAAGGGTGTGGGGTGTTTACTTCGCAGCGCTAGCTCCATTACAGTCGCCCCCCCGCGCCCCCCCACACGTGCTACATGGCTGTCGCAACAGGCTCTGACTAATGGGAGCTGGGCCCAAGGCGTTCACGAGTGGGTGGGAAAAGCTGAATGCTGCATGTGGCTGTGTACGAGGTGAGGCCTGTGGTCGGTGCCCGTGTCTAGTTGCAGTGAGTTCCGCAGGTTCAGGCCAGCTCTGTCCCCTCCCTTCCCCTCCTCGAGTCAGCCTAGAGGGGCAGTCTGCTCAAAGAGCATTCCCATCATTATGTAACAGCCCGCCACAGCAAGCATCTGGCTTTTTCCTTGCGGGGTTTGTCAGGGTTTCAAACCGCTGTGTTCCTCATGGCAAGTCAGGGGCACGTGCAGCTCTGAAAATCAGAGCCTGAGGGCCCTGGGAACGCCTGAGGGGGAGGAAGTCACAGTGTGTGTCTAGGAAACACCTCAGCCCGCTCCCCTTCTGCTGGGGCTAGAACCCAGCTAGCTTGACTCCCCGCGGTAACCAGCCCCCTCCCTTGGAAGCCCAGGCCACTCTCTTCCCGCTTGGGTCTTTCCATGCCTGCTGTCTCCCCTCCAGCCTGGCAGGGCCTGGCTTCGCTGCCCTGCTTGCCCTTGGCACAGCCAGCGGAGGAAGGAGTGGAAGGAATGTGCTCGCCCGGCCCCAGTCCCAGACGGTGCAGAGCCCTCTCCTGTCGGCGCCGGTGCTGATTTATCCCTGGGGCCTGTAACGCTGCGTGCAATCCCCCTGCCTCGGCCCGGCTCAGGGAGACGTTCCATACACAGCAGGACTAAGCCGGGAACCAGACGGCTGCTCCTTTCCCCCCGCCCCCAAATTCCTCTTCCTCCTTCACTGACCTTTCCCTCGGCATTCCCAGCACAAGTGGGAGCAGCTGAGCATCAGCCCTGCCATCCTCGCGGGTGCTACCTGCCTCAGAGCAGGGGCATGATGGGAGATTCCCCCTGCCCAGCTCGCTCTACCCTGGACCCTCAGCTCCCAGGGGCTCTGCAGTAGATCTCCAGCGAAGCCGAATCCAGCTGGAGCTGCCCTTGGAGGGGAGACCCGCAAATGTCACCCGAAGCATGACAAAGGCCCCACAGCCCCTAGTTACAGGGGACGTGTGGTAGAAACCTACAGGAGTTACCTAGGAAATGGTGGCTGCTCCTAGCCTGAGTCCCTCTGAGCCCAGCACGCTTATGGGGTGGGAGGAGAGCCCTCGCCCTCCATCACAGGCCCCCCATGGAAGCCCTATGGCGGTGGCATGATGCATAAGCCTGGCGTGGGTGCATTAGACTCCGCAGCCTTTTCACAGAGCTGGGGTCTGGCCAAAAGCCCAGCTCCTTGTTCCACTGCAACCCTGTCAACACCTCCCGCAGCTCCACACGGGCCAGGCCCCAGCCCAGAGCGGGTCGAGTGACCCACGCAGGCCTTGGGGTTTAATGACGCCTCCCTCGTTTGACCCCAAGAACCCTAGAAAGAGCGGGCTGGGAGGGACCTCGGGAAGTCCCACCCCCTTCACTGACGCAGGACCATGTCAACCCAGCCCAGCCCCAACAAGCGTTTGTCCAGCCTGCTCTTAGAAACCTCCCGTCACGGGGACTCCCCAACCCTAGCACTTGCCTGGCCTGCGAGGTACAAAGCTTTTCCTCCCGTCGAGCCTCCATCTCCCCAGCAATCCATGTGAACTTTCTAACCAGGCGAGCACTGAAGCTCTGGACTAGGCCTCCAAGATGGTCGGAGTCTGAGGACCCCAATGGGGTGGCAGGGCCAAGCCCAGCAAAGGATCAGGGGCTGAGCAGCAGGAACGGTTAGAGCAGGCCACAGCGCAGGGGAGCTGCGGTGCTGGAGTCACATGCAGGCCGCAGTGTAGGCACCGGGGACGGTGCAGGTGACGTAATGGGATTTTCTCTCTCTGATTCATCCCCAGGCGCTTGGGGGAGGCAGGAAGCTGGAGAGACTGAAGCCAGTTGGCCAGTCTAAGCTGTGGACGGTGCAGAGGGGAAAGCCCTCTAGTCCTTGCTCCCAGAGGCCTGGCAGGGCTGGCTCCTGAGAGATGGAGATGCATCTACGTGGAACAGGGCACAGGCTCCCTCCAAAGCGCAAAGCTCTGGGGAGGGGCTCAGCTCGCCACTCGCCCCTTTCCTGTGTCACACACAGAGCAGCCAGCACTTGAGCGAGGCAAGCTCCAGACACCCCTTCCTGCTGCGGCTCCAGGCCGGGGCCAAACAACCCCACACTGCCTGTGACAGCCTTTCTGCCAGCTCGGCTTCCGCAGCCTGGCCTGAAAAACGGGCCCCTGCTGCTCACTGGATACCTGGTTGCCTCGAGGGCTGCCTGGATGTGGAGAGCTAAGTTGGGAGCCTCCAACTTACAAGGGCCAAAGGGGTTTGGATGCACAGCAAGGGCTTTATGCACCTCTTCCTCTCCCCTTTATCTAGCATGGCACCCTGCCTGGGGATCTGCCCTTGAATCAGGGAGAGACAGGGCAGGGAGAAGGCAAAGTGCTCTCGGGAGGAATTCTGGCCAGGGAACAGCAAAGGGAACTGCCTCCTTTGTGACCCCAGCTGGAGGGGTGTCTGCGGCAAGTGCCCCCTGTGCTGCATTGTGGGAAAGGGACGTTCGAGCAGGCTGAGCAGCGCTGGGAGAGGGAACCCTGCCTGATCCAAGTCAAGCCCAGTAAATCCCAGCTCCATCCCATCCATCAGGGCCAGGAGTCCCCCCATTTCCGGCCGTCTCGCCAGACAGACACACGCCTGGGCAGCTCGGCTGGCCAGCCACACTCATGCTCTACTAGCAATCTGTTACCAGCCCGCTCAAGGCGTTGCATAGTGTTACCCTAACCCACCCCTGCTGCGACCCTATAATTTATGTACAATCCCCCTGCCATCTCCCCCCGCTCTCCCCCCAAAGGTATTTGCACAGCAGATCTGGGTGTAATCAAGTCCAGGAATTTCCATTCAAGTATCCTGGGCTTTTTTTTTCCCCCAAGATTTTTGGTTAACCCTTTCGGATGCAGCAAGGAGGATGCGGATTTAACCCCAAACCCAACAGATCTAATGTCGCTTTCAGTCCAACGACCTGACGACTGGGTGACTTGAGCAGGAGAAACCGACCTTCTCTGAGCGCAGTTCTCAGCTGTTTTGCTGTTCCTCACCTAGCCAGCTCAGCCCATAAGGATTCGACTGTCCACAGGAGAAGACTTTATACCGACTGCAAGAGAAAGACCGGATCTAATGGAGGGATCAGACACCAACGCTAGAGACTCCGCTGGGAGTCAGTCTCTTTCCAGCACCCTTAAAGCCGCCCTGCATTTTGCCCAGCATATAATGTTTCAAGGGCTACGAAGAGTTAACACCGCCCCGGCCAAGCCCCCGGGCCATCCCAAGGAGGATATAAATTAGACATGAGCCACCTTCCTTCCAGAAGCCAAGCCGGCTTAATTGGGGAAGGATGGACTCATCCCAGCTCCTCTGCAGCATCTCGCTCATCCTCCTGGTCAGACCCATTGTCTCCCAGCCAGTGGACGGCAAGGGTCCCATGCAGATGGAAGAGCAACAGCCAGGTACCAGCATCAGGGACCTGCTCTGGGCATTGCTAGGTATGCAACACTTTCTGCTCTTATTCTCAGGCTGGGCAGTGCCAGGGCGGAGGGGGCAGGTTCTTGGTTCGTGGTGGTGTTTTTCCCAACCTCAGCGATTTCTGGGCTAAGGAAAACCAGCATCAAGTCCTGGAGACCCATCACTGAGGCATCTGGGCACCGCCCGAGTTTTAGTGTATTTATCCCTACACCCGCCTGGGAAACGGCGGCATTACGATCCTCTCCGTACACGAGGAAATTGAGGCACAGAGTGGCTACAGTCACACAATGAATCGGTGGCACAGCTGGGAATTGAACCTGGGTCTCCCTAGGCTAGTGCACTAACCACTGTGCCTCCCTTCCTCCGAGTACGCCCTCTATGCTCACAGCAGCTAGAGTGGGTAGCAGAAGGATGAACAGTCCCCCTGGCAGGGAGGAGAGTTCAGTTCACTCTTGCTAAGGCTGCCACCGCAGGGATTAGCTAGTGGCCCAGCTGCAGGTGTGGTTAGCCCCCCTGTGTCAATTATATATAAAATAATTGGATTAGACTGAGCAGATCTGATCTCTAAACCCAGCCATCTGAACGGCAGATCAAGAGAGCGGAGCATCAGAAAGACCTGCATAAGCTAGGGGATGTGCAGTATTGTTTGATAGATGCGAGGGAAATTACAGCCATAAATCCACTCACTGCCTAGGAGACAGCACACTGTAGGTGCTCAGATACCGCAGGAGATGAGTACGGAATAAAGGTCTGGGTAGATCTGCGGGTGGGTGGGGTCGTTAAACCCATCCCTCAGCTCACTATAAATAGCATCATTCTTAATTAACTGTACAAAGCCCATCTATCCTCATGCTTCAGGGCCTGAGGTGAGCAACAGCAATGGGGGTCAGGAAGATACTGCCCCTGCCTGCAGCCCAATTATTACACCACCAGCCACTGAGGATTTAGTCTCTTACTCGGAAGCATCTGGCATAGGTCATGACTGGAGTCAAGAGGCCAAATGAGATGGGCCATTGATCTGATTTGGGGCATCAGTCTGAACAAACGAGGGGGGATGTGAGACCAGACGCCTATTGGCTTGAACCCACAGGAGAGGATATGGGACTCTGGCTTTGTGGTCTGATACAGCACAGTGGGGATACTGAGCCAGCTGTGTGGGTACAACAAATCCTGTCTTTCTTTCATACCCAGGGATCCTAGCAATATAAAACCTCTGACGGCCACGACTTATCCAGCTCACCCACCCAAGATCACTGTGTGCAGGGTCTGATTAGCCTCCTGTAGAATCAACGGGATCCCCAATGAGTCGCTTAAAACTACACAGGGCAAAAAACCCCAGCATCGATTCTCAGTATTAAAAGATCCCATTGACGGTGCTTCCACCAGCTTCTCTAGGGGAAACCATTCCACAACCAGCCACCCAGAAAGCCATCCCAGATCTCCTTTGCTCCTGTTCTGCTCCACTACCCCTAGGACTCTCCTTGTCCCCATTTGGTTGCTATTTGGCTAAGCTCTACGGAAGCCCTCACCCCCGAGTGCCTCCAGCTGCTGCTCTCTGATCTACTTGCAAAGAGTTTTCATCTCCCCAGTGTTGTTTGCCCAGAATTTAACCCTGTAGCGGAGGCACACAATGGTAGACGGGGAATATCCCCGCTTTGCCCAGTGGTGGCTGATCACAACAGGGGCAGACTGAGCCATAGAGGGGCTACCCCCTTCCCTGAAGAAGGAGGTCTCTGATAAGCTGGAGAGTGGAACTGCACATGGGATTCCTGGTCTGGTCCATGCCCTCCACACCCCTCCCCGGCTTGGCGCGATCTCTCTCTCTCTCTCTCTTTCAGAGACGCACTTGCAAAAGGGACCTTCCATGCACGTCCAGGACAACTCTAAACACCTGCTGCCCTATGCCTCCCCTGGGCCGGCCAAGAGCCGTCAGAAACGGAGGCCGCTGGCCGGCGGCAGCTTGTGGGAGCAGCCAGGGGAGCAGGAGTGCCAGCTGCGGAGCTTGCTGCTGCGCGTCAAGGAGCTGGGGCTAGGCTACGACTCTGAGGAGACCATCCTGTTCAAGTACTGCAGCGGGAGGTGCCCCAAGGCCCATACCAACCATGGCCTGACGCTCTCCTTGCTGCTACAGAAGAGTGAGATCCCGGCCCTGGGTGAGGAGAAAATGGTTGGCGACCCCTGCTGCCGGCCAACGCACTATGAGGACGTGGCCTTCCTAGACAACAGCCACCAGTGGCACGAGGTGGAGAAGCTCTCGGCTTCTGCCTGCTCCTGCCTAGGCTGACGTCAGCATCATGGGCGTAGCTCTAATTTTAAAGCAGGCACCGTTTCTTCCTCCCACACCCTCCAACCCGTAGCCCGAGAGAAGACCAAAGTCCACCCCACAGATCCTACAAGCACAGGGGCCTCAACTATTGGCCCCCCTGAAGGGCTCCCTCTAGGGGTGGGAGAAGGGAACTGCTACTAGCAGTACCGGGATGTCAGTCAAAACAACAGTGGCGTTCCCTTCACACAACCAGCGCCAGGCCAACCCCCTCCTTCCACTCAGCTGCCAATCCAGTCCTGTTTCTTTGCATTGCTGAGATGCTAGCTTGTTTGCTAGGGCCTGGAACGTCAAAGATATTTAGGCTCCTAACTTCCACTGAAACCAATGGGAGTTAGGAGCCTAAACACCACTGAGTATCTAGGCTTAAGATCCCACCTGGACGAGGTGTGCATGCCTCACCTATGTGCAGATGCAGGGGGAGAGCTGGACAATACAAGAGATATTTATGGATTCCTAAGTTATTTATTTATTTGGTTTCTTCCACTAAGGGCAGGGAGGGCCAGGGATCTCACTCCCGCGGCTGCCCCGCCTGAGCTTGTTAGAGTCTCTTTTTAATTTATTTGCCTCTTTCCGCTATTAGAGAGTCGGGATTTTTTGTGTTTGTTTGTTTCCAGGCATGTCTTGGGAACGGCTGAAGTGTACATGGTGGTTTCAAACTAATAAAAGCCGGGAAACTGATCAAAAGACGTGTGGCTGTTTTAGGAGAAAGATGGGAAAGGATTATTTCCTTTGAGCTAGCACAGGACTGTCTGTTAGGCATACCACAATGGGGCCCTGTTTGTGGCTGGCTTTTAGGCATTATTGTACAAGAACTATGAATAATAAATTTTGAAAAATCTACATGTTAAAATAAATTATTTTAATGAGGAAAGGGAAGCAATTTAAGTTCACCAAAATTCACTAGAGCCAGCAGTTCCATGTAAAAACAAACAAAACCAGCACATTTCTGTCTGAATTATATTTATCTGCTATTGTCACCCCTTCCCCCGTAACAAAGATCACAGGGGAGATATTTCTAGTTTATAGTTTACTTGTTGGGTTTAACACTGACTATGCAATCAAGCCAGCTTCCCTTGCGCTATGCGTCGTCAAAATGGTGCATTAAATCATTCGTTAATTGCACTGCTGGTGACACAGTAGGTACCTGGGTGGTTGTCGAATAGAGACATATCCGCAGACTCCTCCAGGGCTGTGTGTTGAGGGGAGAAGTCCCCTGGCTTAGGCTTAGCTACAAACCTCCATGGGCAGGTCCCTGAGAGCAAGATAGGGAGAGAATGTCAACCAGAGTAACTGAAATCATTCAGCTCTGCTCCAGCACTGAGAAGGGAGAAAGCCTCATTTTCAATGCTAGGGCTGCACTAGCATCTCTAGCTTGGGTCTGGATCTACGTCGGAACTGGCAGGTTCCTGCAGATGACGGAAATCCTCCTCTCTCGGGGGATCTTCTGGCCATCAAAAAAGGACTTCTCGTCTTTGAGGATCTCATGGGTGAACTCATAGCGAGCCGTGCCTCTGTGAAGGAAGGGAAGACAGGAAGGCTAGCTCAACCCAAGGGCACTGGCCTCTCAGTAATTAGGGTGCTAACCTACAAATAGGGAGACCTGACTTCAATTCCCTGCTCTGTCACTGACTACCTGGGAGACCAGGGCAAGTCACCCAGTCTCTCTGTGCCTTAGTTTCCCCAGCTGTACATTGTGGATAACAGCCCAGCTCTGTCCCACAGGGGGTTGTGGAGATAAACACAGTAAAGATTGTGAGGTGCTCAGATACTATGGGGATGGGCCAAAAAAGGGCCTAAGCTAGAACCTCTAAAGGTGCGCTCAGTGTCTATAGCCTCTGTGCTGAGACTGAAATCAGGGTGCCCAGTCTCCCTCCCCAGCTGCCACTAAGAGAGCCGCATTGTGGCCTAGTGGGTAGAGAGTGAGAGTCAGGAGACCTGCATTCTGTTTCTGGCTCCGCCACTGGCCTGTTGCGTGACCTTGGGTATGTCACATCTCCGCCCCACACTTCAGTTTCCCCATCTGTCAAACAGGGATAATTATACTGGCCTTCTGAGCAAAGCACACGGAGACGTGCCCTGGTAAGCGCTCACAGGGCCTAGGGATTAACAACAGCGCCGCCCCCGTCCCAAAATTAACTCATCTCACGCAGCAGCAAAGAGCCTTCCTTTGGCACCTCCCACAAAATTCTACAGAAGCAGGAGCAGCCTGCCTCTGACAGCAGAGATAAGGTGCCGTTGTGTCCAGGGTTCTCTGCACCCTCACCTGAGGGTCTGTTGTTACCTGAGGATGTACAGCGAACAGCGCGGCAGCAACAGCTCCAGCCAGTCCTCTGGGTTCTGTTCGCTGACCAGCCGCATCACACTGGAGGACAGCAAAGACAGACCCGCAATTGTGCAGCCGCAAAACTAATGCGGAGAAGGAAAGTAACAGTGAGTGGCAGGAATGCAGCCAAGCAGTTCCATTGCACTGTCTGTTCTGGCCCTTTGGAACCATGCATGGAGGTGTCCCACCCGGCCATGGAATGCAAGCACCTCTGGGGTGGAGCGCAGCAGCTGTTTACCAGCGCAGAGAAACACAAGGCAGTTTTAGGTGGGAGGGAGGGAAGAATCTCATACTCAAAATGAAACTGTAGGGAACACCCAGCTATTGACCCAAGTTGGAATTAGGCCAGGCTGCGAGAGTACTCGCCACCCCCATTGAAAAAACACCACAGGATCATCACTGCCAACTAATCCTGTCTTTGCTTCTCTCCTTCAGCCAAAAGAGCAACACAGCTCCCCAATATCATGCTGGAGTCAGTATGGATTCAGGGGAGAACCCCCTACTGAGCCACCCACCCCAATCCCTACAGAAGCTGGGGTCTTTAAGGTTTCTCATCCTCACACTGACTTGACTGTACCCTGCTCAGGATGAAAGAAAAAGCTCAAGGTGACGGATACAACAAGATGTCTCTGTTCTTTCTACCCACCCACCCCTCCTGTCCATTCAATCCTCCAGCCTCATCTCCCTCCAGCCACGGCACATTTGAGCCCTGCAGCTTCACCTTGACACTGTCTATGTGAGGTTTGATGTAGCCGCTTTTATCCAGGTCCAGGACGTGGACTAGCGAGAGCTGAGGCACCCCCGGCGGGAAGGCCGTATCCCGGACCCGCTGCAAGATTTCCTGGCTCTCCTTGCTCCAGCGGGATATCTCCATTTCCCGGAAGCCGTGAATGGCCTGGATGAGAGAACGCCACCGTAAGGGCAGGAGGAGGAGGAGGAGCAACTCGGCTTGTCCTGTGCCCAGGTGAGCCCAACCGTGCCCCCTTCTTCCCCAGCCCCCCCGCTCTCCCATCCCCCAAGCCCGGCCCCCAGGGCCCCCTTCTATTCTCATGGCTTCTAGCCGCGCAGCTCTCCCACCTCCAGGGCCCCAGCCCTTCTTCCCCCAATCCCCAGGGCCCCCAGCCCGGCCCCCCTTCTTCTCCCACCCCCCTTCCCCCGGCCCCCCGCTCTCCCACCCCCGGCCCGGCCCCCCTTCCCCCGGCCCCCCGCTCTCCCACCCCCGGCCCGGCCCCCGGCCCCCCGCTCTCCCACCCCCGGCCCGGCCCCCGGCCCCCCGCTCTCCC
>ML675714.1:1814741-1854929 GCA_007922155.1 Mesoclemmys tuberculata
TGCATTGTGGGGGATTCCGCGACTCGCCCACCCCGCCGTGCAGGATGGGGCGGAGCGGGACAGCCCCAGTGCATGACGGGAAGCCGGGCGGTGGGCGGGGCCCGGCCCGGCTCCATGGGGAGCAGCCGGGGACGAACGGCCGCTGCCCCGCCCCCCCCGCCGGCTCCTTGCCCCGCCCCCAGCCGTGGAGGCCCTGGGCCTGGCCAGGCTGTCGCCTGCGGGGGCCCCCCCCCCCCCCCCCGCGAGGCAGAAACGCTGCTAACGGCTCGTAACGGCAGGTCTCTTTATTGTAACCAACATACAAGCAGCTGAGAGCCCCGCCCCCCGCCCGGCCCAGCAGCCCCCGGGGAGCGGGAGGGGGAGGGGGGCCCCCGGGGGAGGCAGCAGCGGGGGGAAGAACAGCCCTTCTCCGCTCTCCGCGGCCGGTTCGTTCCCGGCCCCACCCGGGCCGGGGGAGGGTTCTCAGTGCAGAACGGCCCTGCGCCAGCCCGCCTGCACGGGGTCCCAGCCCAGCCCAATATTTAAAAGCGCAACAGCTAAAAAGTAAGAATGTGGGAAGCCTCCCGTGAGGCTGACAAGCTTAGCGTGAGATCGCCTCGGCTGCGCCCCGCCGGACAGGCGGCAGCGCCGGAGGCCTGAGCGGGGAGGTAGCCCTCACCAGGGTGAATTGGATCCTCCAGGGGAGGGGGGACACCCCATGCGTGTTACTGCCGGTGGTCAGAGATTGTGTCGCACCGAGCAGCTGACCCTGTTCTTTCAGCAGTGGAGCAGCTGGGTGAGAACAACGTTCTGAGGTCAAACCAAGTCTCTTTGAGCTCAAGTAGCTCACAAGTCAGGGTCTTCCACGAAAACGCAGCAAGGGGCTAGAAGGAGCTGTCTAAGAAATGGTCCAGAAGGTCACCACTCATAGGCCAGAAGTCACCACTCTCTGTCTGGCAAGATGTGTCTTTGTGGCTCTCCTGCTGGTCGTTCCAGTGCAAGCTTGGCTGCGCAGAGGGTGTAGGTCTATGGGGAGATCAGGAGAGACTTCAGAAGCATGTTCTGCTAGAACCCAGATTCCATTTTCTTACACATAGGGATACTCAGAAGGTCCCAAACAGAGTCAGCTGCTCTTCAGGCCTGGATCCTAAAGGAGGGTGTATTTGCTAATCGCTTCCCCTCATACCCAGCCTCCAGCTTCTCCCAGACACATCCTGATTCCCACCTCCACCACCCAGCTCAAATACTTGGTGGGGGCTTCCCCACTTCTTAGCACACGTCCCAGCCCAGGTTACATTGTGACCAACCTTTTGTACATATCCTTCCCTTTCCTCAACAATGAGCCCCTGTGCCAGGCCTGCTTTCCAAGCAACCTCTGTACCACTCAAGACCCTTGAGGGCTGTTATAAGTCCCCAGCCCCATGACTGCAGAAGTTCATGGTCTGAAGATGGTTAGATTGGTTGCAGTTGTATGCCAGCCCTGGTATAACCCTGGGCTCAGTGGTGGCCGTCATGCAGCTGGCCAAAGAGGTTGGGAATTACAAAAATATGCTTAGTCCACCTCGCAGAGGGTAGCATGACCAGGGCACACCGTACCTGTTATCCGGGATGAGCTTCAGTACCCTGAACAGCTCCACTGTGCTGGGGGTACTGGGGGTGAGGTGCCTGCTTCTGACCAGCAGGGCTGGGGTATTGGCCTTCGGGTGGGGGGTGTAGGTGGGTTTGGTCCATGTCTTTGGCTTGAGATTTTCCTGCTCTGCAGCTGAGGAAGAAGGAAAAGGGAGGGAGGTTAGACACAGCCGTGGGCCTAGGACTCAGCCCAGCCCTGGAGGAGATGAGAAAGGAAGGGTGCAGAAAAACAGCACTCATACCCAGGCCATGCTGGAGAGTGGGTCCAGCCAATGATGGGGGTGTGAGGGCCTTTAGTCAAGAATGCTGGGAGAAATCCAACCCCCTAAAGACTCGGGGCACCGTCAGTGGCAACGGAAAGCAGCGATGCAATACAAGTGGTGAGCGTTGCCCTTGCCCAAGGCAGGGGGCTGTGCCGCACCAGTTGGTAAACGCTGCTAAGATCCCACCCAACGGCCATCGAGCCCCCTTGGGAGCCTGCAGAGCCTCTCTCAGCAATTGGGGAACCAAACAGTGGTGGGGGGAATTCATCTTACCCAAGGGCTTGGAAACTCAACGGCCGAGGACCCACTCCTTAAATCATCTCTATAAGTCCTAGTCTAGTCTGCTTCCGCAGCAGCACCTGCCACCCACCCAGCTGGTCTTCGCTGGCGGGATAATGGGCGTCCCAGATTTAGTGCAGTGGAAAGAGGTGCAGAGAGTAGGGCTGCTAGGACGGGGAATGAGTGGAGACCAAAAGAGCTTGGCTCGTTTAGGCCGAGGGGGGATTGGAGTGCTGTCTCTAAACATACCCGGCACAGGGTGGGGCATACACCAGGGTGGGAGAAGTGCTGCAGGAACGATGCTGGCTCAAGCACAAAGGGGGATAAACTAGCCAGGAATAGATTTAGGCTGGAAACGAGCAGCAGGTTTGTATCCATCAGAGAAGGGAGGGCTGGGGACAGCCTCCAATAGGAGCAGTGGGGGCAACAAGCTCTCTAGAGTGGGGGTAAGTTTAGGAACAGGATGAGCTGACAGACAGCTGGCCTGTGGCAGTGGGGACTCAATGACGTCAGTAGGCATGAAGGCCTCTCTCTCTCTCTCTCTCTGGTTCTGGTTGCATCTACCCCCCCCCCCCATCACTCGGGTAGGATCTGTCTGCCCAGGAGGAGTCTCCAGACTCCGCAGGAGGGACACAGGAACAGAACCTGCTGGTTCGGGTTGCTTTGGGTTCTCCGAGTGGCATTCCCAGTTCCCCGCAGAGAAGAAGGACCAAGGAGTCCCTGTGGTGGCGAGGCCATGGACAGAGAATCTCCAGCAAGGCAGATGGAGGAGGGCACATTCCCATTCAGTGTGGAACCACGAGTCTCCTGTCGGGCTGGGCTCTGGGAAGAGGATACAGCTGCTGCTGTCTTCTCCAAGCTGAGAGAAATGTTGCTGGCCTCGTTCCCAGCCTCGGGGTGCGTGCCTTGATGGGAAACCCTGTTACCGGTCCAGCCCCCACTCACCTGGGGTGGTAAGCGGGGCCGATTGCCTTCGCCTCGGGTCCCTGAGTTCCAGCCCCACCGTGGCGCTCAGAAAATGCTGCTTGAGGAGCAGGGCTCGTTCCTCATCAAACTGCTTCCTCTAGCAGGAGGAGGGAAGAGGAGAAATAAGGCTCCAGGACACCGGGCAAGAGAGAGGGAAGGCCACTTCAGTCCCCAAGAGGACATGGAGAGATCTCTGTGGACAGCTCCTTTCAGCTGCCTCCCCACTGGTCGTATTCACGCATCGAATCCCAGCTTCCACCGCCCGCAGCGACTTTTCAAATGGCTTCCCTGGGGGCTCCTGTGCACCAGATTCCAAGCACGCCCCATCTTTGCCCCTGCATCCCACTGCACCAGTGACTAAAGGGGTTGTGGCCCTCAGCATGCCATTGAGAACCAGGGGGAAGGCACAGATACAGGCCCCCCAAAAAACGACCCACAGAGCCAGCAAATCCAGACGCCAACTCAAGAAGGAGGTGGCTGTATAGGGAGTGATTCCCATCCTTCAGCCCCCCAGGAGGAGCTGAAGGCAGAATGGGACCCAGGTGTCTGGCCACGCAATGCAGAGGAAGGCCTCGCTAGCCATCCCAATAGATGCACAAGACATGGCCCCTGCAGGGTTAAACGTGAGCCTGCGTGGTTTGGCACCGAAAAGGACGCAGAGGGCTAGCAGGCAGCCCCTCCCATCCCCCCACCTCATGCCCCAGCCGGATGGCAGCTTCGGTGAAGTTCCTGCGCTCCACCTCGAAGGCTCGCTGCTGCTGCTGGAACGCCTCCCGCTCCTCCTGCAGCCGCTGCTGCTCCTCCAGGAAGTAGGAGCCTTTCAGGTTGGCCGGCAGCTCATCATCATCGTTGGCAGCTGCAATCAACTGCTCCTGGAAGGAGGAGGAGAGAAGCCACAGGCCTGAAGAGGCAACAATCCCCTGGAGATGTGGTCAGCGAGGAATCAAACCCAGCACCTTCGGGTCATGTTGCTTGAGTGAACCGACCAGGGTGTAGTGCCCACTCTGACCAAAGAAGGGAGACAGAGACCCCCCCCCCACTGTGATAAAGCAATAACCCCAAGGAGCCCCCACAAGTGGGGAGGCCCAGCTGCACAACCGGGGCAGATTTGACAACTGGGCTGAAACTGTGAGGGTTTCCCTGCAGGCCAGGGCCTTGGCAGGGAAGCCTGGAGCCAGAGCCAGTCAGCAGACAGACTCCCTAGACTGAGCAGCCTGCTTTGTCTCTCCCTGGTTTGGGCTTGTGTGTTAAGAGGCCACAGCACTTCCCTGAATTCATTCCCCTTTGAACTGGAGCAGAGCTTTTCCAAAGGCATCCCATTGCCAGTGGTGGAGTCAACCCCAGCCCACGGTAAGTTGTTCCAATGGTTAATCCCCTTCATTAAACATTTACACCTTATTTCTAGTCTGAATTTCTCTAGCTTCCTCTTCCAGCCATTGGCTCATTAGACACTAGATGGACGAGCCCTCTATTATCAAAGGGCTGTTCTGCATGTCGCTATCAAGTCACCCCTCCAGCCTTCTCCTAGCTAAGCGCCTAGAGTCTCTCACTGTAAGGCAGGTTTTCAAACCTTAAATCTTTCTCATGGCTCTTCCCTGAACCCTCTTCAGTTTTTCAACACCCTAGGGAGGTGGGGTAATCTCCATCCTTGAAGGTTTTCAAGGTCCAGCTTGACAAAGCCCTGGCTGGGATGATTTAGTCGGGATTGGTCCTGCTTTGAGCAGGGGGTTGGACTAAGGGACCCGGGACCCTCCAGGGGAGATCCCCCTGCCAGGGCACTCACCTGGAACCATTGTCGCTGCAAGGCCATCAGCTGCTGGCTCTCCTCGATCTCCGCCTTCAGCTTCAGGATCTCCTTGTCATGGTCCGTCACGCTGATGACGTGGTCCCCACCCTCCTCCTCGGACCCCTGGGAGCCAGGGCCCACTGCTGCAAGGACGTAGCAAGGGCTTATGGGTCCCTGAGCTCCAGAAGGTGGCATGGGGTGGGTGGTTTCAGAGGAAGGCATTGTTCCTGGCAGCCGGGATGGGGCTGCATGGGGCGGGCGGGGGAGAATTCTACTCTCCACCTGTGCTGGTATCAGCCCAGCTGGTGCGGGGGATGGGAAGGGAGCCCCAGGATTCAACCAACATGGAGGGTGAGTCCCCTTCACAGCCCAGTGGGGAGATTGGGGCTGGGGGGGTCTTTGGTGGGCACCATGGAGACCCCCTGGACTGAATCTCCCTCGATGTAGGAAGTGGGGAGGGTCTCTACAGGGCAGGGTGCAGGGGACAGAGTAGTGAATGTGGGTGCCCCAGAGGAGATCGCTTGTGGGGGTAGAGGGCTGGCACCCCTGATGAGATAACAGCCAGGAGGGCATCGTACCCCGACTGCCGAGACTCTCCGCGTGGTTCTTGGGGCTGCACCACTGCGCCCGGACGCTGCCCGTCAGCGGCTCCCGCATCACGTTGGACGGGCGGCTCCCCTCTGGCGCTGGCTTCCCAGCTCCTGCCTGCACGCAGGGGAACCGAGGTGGGGGTGAGCAACCGGGGAGGCAGCCACCCACGCCAGCGCCCCCCCGGAGGGCAGAGCTCACCGGGGCCGGGCTGGCAGCGCCGCCGTCCTCACCCGGAAGGCCCCCCATGTCCTGACGCAGCTGGTCCAGCAGCTGCTTCAGCTCCACGTTCTCCAGCATCAGCTCCTGCAGCTGCTTCTCCTGGGCTGCCAGCAAGGAGTGGAACATCTCCTCCTCCTTCCTGCCGGGGCAGGAGTGATGTCACAGGCACCTGCCCACAGAGACCCCCCACTGCCCTCACCAGCTGGGCATTCCTCCACTGCCCCCCAGTAACCCCCCCCAGGGACTCCCCTACTGCTTCCAACCCACTCGCTGGGGCAGCACCTCCCCAGCCCCGCACCCACATCACATCTTACTTGCCAAGCGACTTGCCAGTTTTCCAGGTTGCCCTTCGGCCATCAGCCCGGCCCAGGCTATTGAGAATCTCCATGGCTGCAGGGAGCAAGGACAGGCCTCTCAGAACGACAGGCCAGGCCTTAACGAACTAACCCCGCACCCACCCTCCACGCTAACCCTTAGACCCCACTCCCTTCCCAATGTCGGGCAATGGAACCCAGGCGTCCTGAGCCTCTTCTCTAGCTACTGGACAATGCCATCGCCCTGAACTTTAGCTTTGTGCTGAAATCTTCTTCCTCCAGCAATCCCCAGAGCCTCTACAGGGACCTCTCACCCACCACTGAAATGCAGCTGCCCCTGGGGCAGAGCTTGGCAGCTGTTTAACAGCCGCAGGGAACGCAGCAAGTGGAGAGGCCTGAATCTGATGGGAACAACAGCGGGGCACGAGGAAGGCAGAAGATAAATCTACAGAGAAAGGTCACCTCCACCCACCCTGGCTTTCCCCGGCACTACCCACTCACTCGCACGTCGCTCCCTCTTGTCCATCAGGTGCTGTCTCATCTTCTCCTTCAGCCGGCCGATCTCCTGCTCTTTCCTCCTCACCTCGTGGCGGTGCTGCACGCCACGGCTGACAAGGGTGGCCTGGAGCTTCGCCACCTGCTGGGCATCCCAAGGCAGGGATAAAACCAGGGCAGCTCTGGATGTGGGAGCCCTGGGGCAGGGCTGCGCTCCCCCTCCCTTCTCTATCACCTCTGCCCCAAGGGGCACAAGGTCCAGCCTAACGCTTGGCTTGGCTCGACCCCACCTCCATCATTTCCAACGCCACATAAAATCCGCTCTGCTCCAATAACTCAGATCTCCACTGCCCTATGCTGGGGATCCCAGAGTCAGGTTTCCTTCTGGCTCATGCATCATCACCAGCCAGTGCTTCAGCCATGCCCCCAGGTGGAGGGTGCAAAGGGTACCCCAGGGCAGGGACATAGTAGGGAGGGTGGGCCGAGGGGGGTTCTGGGTGGGTGGGCAGTGCTATGGGTGACGGCCCAGGGGCAATGTCCCAGCACCTGCTCCAGCCCCATCGTCTTCAATGAGGCTTTACCCAGCTAGGACCAAGGCCTGATCACCATCACTCCAGTGCCTTCAGGACCTGCCAGCAGCACAATGGCTTGTTGTGTCGCTAGCCAATGGAACTCCCTGCCACAGGAAACCATTAAAGCAGGACTGAATAGTGATGTGGATACCAATAGCCAGAGTTGTAACAATGTGCAGAGATCAACCCAAGCCAGTCTCTCTTAGGGGTCAGGATTCATGTGGGAGGGCAGATCATCCCACAACTGCTTCTGTGGTGTTTCTTCCCTCCCCCCTGAAGCATTTGGGGCTGTCCCTGGTCAGAAACGGGAGGCGGGTGAGATGGGCCGGGTCGGATCCAGTCCGGCGGTGTCCACAGGGGCCGGGACAGGAGGGGGTTCGGAGCTTGCTGTGGGATTCGACAGCCAGGTGGGCTGGCAGACAGGTCCCCCATCCCACGCCCCTCACCTCATTCTTCTCTGCTTTCAGCAAGCCTAGCAGCTCTTTGTCCTTGCTCTGCACAGCCGCGATCTCCCGCTCACAGGCCTCCACCTGCACCTGGCGTGGGGAGAGAGAGAGGGTGGAAGCAGGACAGGCAGCTCCCATGGGCACCAACCCATGAGACTGGAAGAAGTCACCAAGCCTGTCAGGGCCCTGTCCAATTCCCACATCCCTTCATCCCCCAGAGGGACAAGAGGCCGGGAAACCACCTCTGGTAAGTGCGTTGGGGCAGGCCAAAGACGAGAGCAGGGCTGGTGTGATGACGTTTGCCCAGTAAATATCTTTCCTACCACAGGGCGCGTTCTTAGCCCAGCAGGTAGCATTGAGCCCGCCTTGCAGGGTGGGATTAATCCTGGCACAGCACCCTCCAGGGCTTGGAGCACCAACGGCTCTAATGGCAAGACCTCTTCCCCGTCCCTTGGGAAGCTATTCCCTTGCTCAGCGAGGACCTTTCCCTTCACATGCAACCCCTCAAGTTTCCCCCCCTTAGCTCAGCTCAAAGTCTTCGCCCCACCCCGATGCGCTGCTCTCCTGCCAACCGTCAGCCTGTGGAACTCTCCGCCACAGGAAAGTAGCATGCCTGAATCCATTCTGACCTACAGTGACGCGAGCTAAAAGAGGGGCAGTGCAGGAATAAGCCTCAGCACATAAAGATAACGAACATGGGGAGTCTGGAAGGAACTGGGTGTTCCCACTGTCACCAACATACTGCACCAGACTGGATTGTTGGCGAACAACTGCCTGGGGTAATTTGTCTCTGCTGCTGCCGGAGAAACGGCACAAAACTAGGCGAGTCTCCTTGGTCTGATCTGACGCAGTGGGGCTCGGAGGGAGGCTGACACCAAGCCAGATGGGCCCATAGGGCTCACACAGCCTAGATGGGGCTGGCAGGATGCTGGCTAGATAAGCCCTTTGCTCCGACCTGCTGCAAACCGCTGCCGCCCCACTCTCCCCTCCAGCTCTCGCCCCAGCACTGACCTTGAGCTCACTCTGCCTGTTCCTCAGGTAGTCCAGCTCGCCAGTTCTCCTCAGCTCCTCAGCCTCCATGGTGCCCAGCTTGGCCGAAGCCTCCTGGCAGAGCCTCAGCAGGGCATAGGTGCCGTTCACCAGGGCCAGGAGGTCAAAGCCCCCCTCCACGCACTCGTCCACATAGAGCGGGGCCAGCCCCAGAGTTGTCACCTCCTGGAAGGGCAGATGGGCCAGACCGGGGCAGGGGAGTGTCACATCAGGACAAGGCAGGGCTTGGATCCTGAGAAAATCCAACCCAACTCACTCCACTCCACGCCCATTTGTGACCCTGCCTCCCCAATTAGCCCCACCCCTGCCCAGTTGTAGCCCTCCCCATCAACTCCACCCCTCTCCCCGACCTCCCGTGCACTTAGCCCCAAGGCTGGCCAGTTTGACTCCACCCCCCACCCATTGCTCCAGCTCTCACACCGAGGGCGCCCAGGGATCTGTGCCAAGGCAGCACAGCCTGACTGTTGGCAGAGGCGCCATTTCAGGGGAACCCCCCTGGGGCCAGAAAGGTGCTTTTTCTTTGTCTCAGGAAATTCACAATGAGCATGGGATCCCCCTGAGGAAGGAGTTCCAAGGGTTAACGGGGACTCAGGAACCCATCCAGGCAGGAACCAGCTCTTGGCACTACAGATGGATGCCCAGCTCATTGCCATGGGAACGTTAATCCCTCCCTGCCCAGCGCCCAGGATGCCACCTGCCTTGTTGAGGTACGAGATGCAGCGATCAATGTTGGCACCCCAGCAGAAGACCCCGCTCGGCTCGCTGGCCCCCTTGGGCAGCTCCAGGAGGCCACCAAAGTCGGCCTGGCTGGCCCCAGCCCCGGAAGAGAGGCCCAGGTCAGCGACGTACTTGGCCATTAAGTCACTGGTCTCTGCAGTTGGGGAGGGGAAAGGAGTGAGACTGGGAAATCTGGGTACCAGCAGGGGAGATCGGGGTGAAGCAGCAAGCCCAAGAGGTCACAGTCAGTCTGTGATGCAGCAGAGAATGGAACACAAGAGTCCTGGCTCCCAGCCCTGCACTGTAACCACTGGACCACATAGCTACAAACCTAGACAGGCAGAGAAACCCCTAGGAACCCCCACTCCCTACGTCGCTCCTCTAACCACTGCGCCACACTGCCACCCGGGGCTTGGTGCTCAGATACGGAACCAGCTCCCCAAGCAGAGTCGGGGCAAGGAACCACCAGGTCCCTCTGAAGGGCACAGACCCTATCCCTGCCAGGATGTTTGTCTGTCCTGAGCTCCTGGCTTCCCAGTGGGGTGCAGTGGTTAGAGCAGCAGGCTGTGAGCCTGGGTTCTGTTCCTGGCTCTGGGAGGGGAGTAGGATCTAGTGAGGAAGAGAAGAGGGTTAGAGAAGCAGATCTGGGAATCAGGACCCCTGAATTCTGTCCCCAGATCTGACATGGTCCTTGAGTCAAGTCTCATTCCCCCTTTGTGCCTCAGTTTCCCTTCCCCAGCAAAGAAGGGGCAATACCAGCTTCCCCGCTTCACAGAGGGGAGGGGTACCTGAGGCCATTGGCCCCAAAGCCAGATTGTGGCACTCATGGTTACCTGGTGACGGTTCTGCCTCCCATGTGTGGGGGGCACCCCGAGTTCTCCAGGGCTCCCAACAGCAGACAAATGGGAACCAGAGAGGAGAGGGGAGAAGTTCCCCATATTGGTAGGAAATATGGGGGCTCAGCCCCACCAAAGGGGGCATCTAGTCATCCCTCCCCACTGGGGACATCACCCACAGGGCTTCTGACCCAGCACTGCTCAATCCCAGAGCTCAGAGCGCTCTTGCATCAAGATGGGGAAAGGGGGGGGGTGTCCTAACACCAGACACTCTAGTGCAACCCCAGCTCCACCCCCCAAGAACGCATCCAGCATATGCAGCCCCCCCCGCCCCACAATCAAGACCCAGTCCCCCAAATCCACCACCTCCAGCCCAACCCCCCCAACCTACCAACTCAGCCCCACCTGGCCTCTCCATTAGCCAAACCCAGAAACCCCCCCAGCACTCCCCAAATATCCCCCGCCCCCACCTGTAACCTACCCCCCAACACACCCCAGCCCAGCTGAGCCCAACAGCAAACAAAAGCCACCTCCCTGCCCCAGGGGAACCTTTTAAACAGCCCGCCCCCGCCAGCGCCTCTCCCATTGGCCATTCCGCCCCGCCCTGTGGCTTTCCATTGGACCAGGACTAGCCAATGGCATTGGTTAAGCGCGGGGGGGGGTGAGGCCCAGCTAGGGGCATGCTGGGAATTGTAGTTCTTCGGGCCAGGGCCATAGCCCCACAGGGAGGGAGGGAGGTTGGCCGACATCTGCCACGTGTGTCACGTGTGGGGGAGCTGAAGGGGCTATTGATGTAGAGGGGACACATGGGGGCAACACAGCGGCATAGGGGAATACAGGGTACAGAGGGACACCGACGAGGAGCGACGGAGGAACAGCTGTGGCTATCGGGGATGTGCGTGTACAGGGCTAGAGAGCGGAGCAGATGGGGACTGTCGGGGCGCGTGTAGGGAGGGTTAGGGAGTAGAAGGGTGGCTGTGAGACTGTCTATGGGGAATTACAGGGATGGAGAGACAGATTCTCCCCCGCATTCTCCTTTGCAAACCAGCAGTACAGGATATTTCTCCTTACCCGTCCCAGGCCCATGGACCCTACGGACAGTCTCTGCAAGCTGCGAGCAATGGAGCAGGGCCTCCCTGGGGCAGCTGTGCCCTCTCAGCCAGCACCGCCTACGCTGGGCGCCTAGGCACCTTGTGCTGCAGGACACAGGGGGAGGGGTTCAGGAAGCCACGCGCTGGGTCACTGCAGGGAGCAAGGCAGAGGTCCAACCTCAGGGCTGACCCCAGGGTGCCCTACTAGGGCGCTAGGAGGTGCTGTGCATCCTCCAGGAGGCGAAACTGAGGCACAGTCTCCTTGTGGCCTTCAAAGATCCCCTTAAATTCACACAGGAGCCCACCCCCAAACCCCCATTGAAGCAACTTCCATCTGCCTTCCCTAGAATTCACTCCGCAGTCCGCCCACGACAGCATTGGCTTCTTTTCCTACCTAGAAGGCCATTCAGGAACAGACACACTTGCTCTCCTCTCCTCTTTCCTCCTGGGCCAATGAACCATTGCTCCACCTCATATGGTACCAGTGTTTTACCCAGCCTCGCTTTAAAAAGCTCAAGTCACACCCCTGTCCCACCCCTCCCCAGGGACAGAGCTCTACCTCACTCTGTTGCGAGAGCTATTGTGTAGCTTCCCTGACCCACCCCAGAGGGGGGCTCACTTCAGCCCAGAGTGAGCCAGATCCTTGTGCAATGTTGCTGTGTGCTGTTAAATAGCTGCTATGCTCCAGCCTAGAAGTGGCTGCATTTCAGCCCAGAGTGAGCCAGATCCTTGTGCAATGTTGCTGTGTGCTGTTAAATAGGTGTTATGCTCTACTCAGAGGTGGCTGCTGTAAACCCTGTTTGGGATCTTTGCTACATAAAAACATGCAAGGAATCAGATTCTCAGTGAGGCAAAGGCCCCTTTATGTCACTCGAAGCACAGATGAGTCAGCAAAGGCCTGCTGAGAATCACTCCCATGCAGGGTTTGTCCCAGCTGTTGTGCAGAGATGGCCAAAGCACACGGACTGTGGCTATTGTCTGCTCCTTGCAGGTGGGAAGCAGAACTCAAGTTAGAGTGGCCCTTGGGCTGTTCCAAGAGACACAAGGGGACTGGGATATGGGTACCATGAAGGGGGCTTAAAGACACCCCTTCTCACACATCTTCACCTGCTGAGGTCACAGGGGAAAGGACCCAACGCAGAGTGCGAACAGTCGGAGAGTTTAATTTAATAACAATCATTCAGCTAACGACTCTAAACGGAGGGGGGGAGGTGTTCTTATGACTCAAAGGTACCAAAATAAATCAGGTCCTGCCAGACCCTCCCCAGCTCAGACCAACGCATCTCGCGAGCTGTTGGTGGGGCAGCAGAGGGGATACCCAGCGGGGGGGGCCTGTGGTTTCCTCTTGCATCTGTCCATCAAGCAGGGGTGGTAATCCCGTGCTGCCCCCACCCCTCTGCTTTGTGGGGTTGGTATCTCCTAGCTGGAATGATCCCCAGCAGGGCAAAGCACCAGGGGCGGCACCTGCCATGTCACTCCCTGTCCAAGCAAGGCGGGCTCTCAGGGCTCAGCCGTGGAAGAGGAGGAGGATGGGGAAGGCTCTTTCTGGACCAGCTCCGGCTCGTCCTCCCCATCGTGAGGGGGGTGGACCAGCACCTTGTCCAGGATCCCGAACTCCTGGGCTTCCATAGGGCTCATGTAGCGATCCCGCTCCATGACAGACTCTGCAGGACAAGAGCACGGGGGAGGTGACGGCTGGCTCAGGGCACATCACCCTCTAGTGGCCAAACCAGAGACAAAGCAGGGATAAAAGCCTTAACACTGCAGCAGCCATGGGCGATCCTCCTGGAACTCCCACACTGGAGACCGGTGCATCTGGAGCTGAAGAGCAGAGAATCCTAGCTCTGCTGGTGCCCTCCTGCACTGCTTGAGATATTTCACCCCATCAGTACATCCAACAGCATCCCTTCAGCTCAGGCAGATTCCTTCCTGACCTTGTAGTAGCCATCAGCTGACGCCCTGAAGCATGACAGCTGGTCACCCCTATTTCAGGATCTGAACTTTGACCTTTCGGAGCAGGGAGTGGATCCAGGCCCATGAAGAGAGATTTAGGGCCCCACCCCCTCCAATTTTCCCAGTAGTCTACAGATGTTTTGGGAAGCCTAATACATTTGTCCCCACTTTCCTCTCCCCGTCATCCCCCAGTAGAGCCCCCCTCTCCTCTGGAGACCCCACACGGTAGCAGGGGCACCCCCAAATCAGAGGAGACTCACCAATCACATCCAGAGGCTGTCTGGTGTGCTTGGAGTACAGACCATTGATCTGCTTCTTCAGTGTCAGGATTTCCTCAGCCTGGATGGCAATGTCAGTGGCTTGACCCTGTGGGGAACACCCGTGAGGTGCAGCCTGGCTTCATGGAGCCCCTGGCAGGAAGTACTGCCCCCCCACCCCTCACTCGCCCAACCTCAGCAGGGACAGAACAGAGACGCGCCAAGCTTGTTCCCCGCATTGGAGGGAATGACCATAGGTCTCTATCCACTCGGGAGCAAGGAACCTTAGGATAAAAGGGCAACTCCTACCTGAGAGGGATCCCCGGGTACCAGGAGCCAGAGGGAAATTTCGCCCCAATGGGCCACTCGGTCCTCAGCCTTGGGGCTGCTCAGGCTCATCCTGACCTTGTCGCTATGTGTGTCCCCTCCTCCCCCCAGCTCCCACTGCTGCCAGCGGGCAGATCAGCACCTGTACTCACCCGTGCCCCCCCCGAAGGCTGGTGGATCATGATGCGGGAGTTGGGCAGGGAGTGCCTCATGCCCTGGGAGCCGGCAGCCAGCAGCAGCGACCCCATGCTGGCTGCTTGCCCCACGCACCAGGTGCAGATGGGGTTCAGGATGTACTGCATGGTGTCGTAGATGGCCAGCCCTGAGGTCACGGCCCCACCTGGAGGGAGAAATGGAAAATGACCGCAGGCAAGAAAGGATTTCTCCAATTCACCCAGCAGGGGGGTGATTGCAGGGGCCAAGGCCTGAGTGCTGGCTGCGGGGGGAGCTCCTGGCTCACAGTCCGGGTTCCCACTCACCAGGGCTGTTGATGTACATGTGGATCGGCTTCTTGTTACTCTCTGACTGCAGGAAGAGCAGCTGGGCTATGACCAGACTGGCCACCCCATCATCAATCTGCAGAGAAAAAGGTGGCAGCATAGAGGCGACCTGGGGAACTCCCTGCTACAGGAGCCAGAGGAGGCAAATGCAGCAGCTGGGATGGTTTGAGGGTTTTTTTCCAAGGAGGAATCATTTCACGACCATTAACTCTCATAAGCTCAGAAAAGGGAAGATCAGGCTGAGCCAGCCTCCTCCTTCAGGGTGCACGGCTGGCAGGGGTCAGGAAGGAATTCTGCTAGCCCCACACCATACCACACCACTGCGGGGGAAGAGGGGAATAGATACATGGGCAAAAGGGCTCATTTATTTAACAGTGTGGCAAGGCGGTTTGATGGTCCCAGTGTATGTGGGGGGATCTAGCCCAGCAGGACACTAGAGTAGCTGTCATAGGCAGGGGGAGGCCCCGTGGCTAACCCCACTCCCCCATTGGAGATAGGGGGATCCTCACTTTTGAGGATTTCAATAACTCAGTCATGGGTTCGGGGTTGTTATAAATGTGTATGGGTAGGGTTTTGTGGCCTGCCTTGTGCGGGAGGTCAGACTAGATGATCATATTGGTCCCTTCTGACCTATGAGTCTATGAGTCTATGAGACTCTCTTTATCACCTGTTGGTTAGGGGTTGCGTGTGCCCAGGAGGGCTTGGGGTGGCTGAGCCAGAAGCAGACACTTACCGGCCCCATAACGCACACGATCCTCTCCCGCAGCAGCCGGGAGTAAATGTCGTAGGCTCTCTCGCCGCGGCCCTGCAACACACACGGGGAGCTCAGAATTATCGCTGCCAGCACCAGGGGGGACACAGGGGGCTGGGAGGGGGCCAGGATTCATGAT
The DNA here is from genome assembly GCA_007922155.1 of Mesoclemmys tuberculata. Lineage (NCBI taxonomy): Eukaryota > Metazoa > Chordata > Testudines > Chelidae > Mesoclemmys > Mesoclemmys tuberculata. The sequence goes on from ML675714.1 coordinate 1,829,902, forward strand.
CACGCCTGGTTTTGCAGCTCACAAGTGAAATGAGTTGGGGGGGTCAGTTCTGCCCCAAGGCAATCAGCCCCAAAGTAATCATCCGAACAGGCCCTGTCCAGGGAGATCCAGGGCTGGGCTGACAGGGGGCCGTGGGTCAGGACTGAGGGGCATCAGCCCAGCTCACCGTCTGCTCCACCACGATGGGGATGAGCGGGATGTGGTTCACAGGCGTCTGGTGGAGGCTCCGCTGCACCGTCAGTGCCTGGCAGCCGGGACGGACAACACGCTAGGGACAGAAACCCGGCCAGTCAGGGGAAGGAGACCCCCCCAGGAATAGGTCACCTTCTCGCGCCCCTGCCTCCTCCACCCACAAAGCCAACCCCCAACTCAGTCGGTGCCCAGCCCCCATTCGCAGCACCTCCCCACCCTTCTGCCAGCGGAGCCCATGGCAGGGACCCCTCCCCTCATAACAAGGGCCGGCCCCCGGCACCCCCACACCCAGTGACGCTGATTGAATCCTCCCTTCCTGCTCTAACCACCAGACCCCGCTCCCCTCCCCCAGCCAGGGGAGAACCCAGGAGTCCTAGCCCCCAGCCTCCCATCTCTAACCCCTAGACCCTGCTCCCCTCCCCCTCCCAGGAGAGAACCCAGGAGTCCGGGCTCCCAGCCCCCACCCCCCACTCACTGCCATTCTCAGCAGCATGGCCTCGCTACAGCCCGATCCCTGCACCGGCCAGTGCCCAGCCCCTCCCCCACCCCCACCCGGAAGTGATGCTCTGTCCCCCCCACCGCTGGGGGTGGAACTACAGCTCCCAGCATGCATGGCGGCGCAGTGACTGCTGGGGGTTGTAGTTCCTCCAGCCGCGGGGCTGACGATGGGAGAAGGGGTGGTGGGGTCTAATGGTTAGAGCGGGAGGAGGCGGAGCCGGGAGCCAGGGCTCCTGGTTTCTCGCTCCCAGTCTGGGACTTGGGGAGTGGGGTCTAGTGGTTAGAGCAGGGGGCTGGGAGCCAGGACTCCTGGGTTCTCCCATGCCGCCCCCCCCAGCATGATGACTTTGTGACCAGAGGGGTGGTTTTATGCCATGGTGTCACTGGGACACAGCTGCTGACCAGTCCCACCCCCTCCCAGAGCTGGGGATGGAACGCAGGAGTCTTGGCTCCCAGCCCCCCCCCCACTCTAACCACTAGACAGCACTCCCTTGGCAGCGCTGGGGCTAGAACCCAGAAGTCCTGAGTCGCCTCTCCATCATCTCCCTAAAGAGGGGGACGCTGTATTCAGAGCCAGCACGGCTGTGCCAGAAGGAAGCAAGGGGCAGATGATTCCTCTGGCCCTGGCAGAGGCTGCTGCCTCCCCCCCCACACTGTGCATGGCAGCCCTGACTCCCCCCTCCCCCCTCAGGTTCTCTAGCGACCACCTTGATTTTACACCCCATGTTCTGTATCATCCAGCTGGGGACCACGGCAGAGCCTGCAGCCCCCGCATGCACCACGCAGGGGCAGCAATGAGTGAGGGCTAGCCAGGCAGCTGAGGAGCCCGGGGAGGGAGGGGGCAGGGGGGTGTCCCCAACCTGTCTCTCCGTCCAGCCCAGGCACTCCCACCGCTTGGGTGCTGCCTGCACAACTACCCCCAGAGGAACTCAGGTGAGACCTGCCCAATTCGATACACCCCAGGACCCCAGAACAGCTCGAAGAGGTTTGTGGCCCAGGCTGGGGTCGAACCAGTCAGCTGGGGGCAGCCTGAGCCTTAGCTCCCCAGGTGTGAGGGAGGGGAGGGGTCAGCAGGCCACAGAGCTGGGCTCTGACACATGGGAAGGGCACCAGGACTGACGAGGTGTAATTGATGGTGTGTGCCTTAGGGGTGATAACAGAGGGTGAAACCTGGCAGTGATTAGATTGGAGAGATGCCAGGGGCATCAGACGGCTTAGCTTGCACCTCGTTCTCCTGTCGGCGCTGGGGATAGAACCCAGGAGTCCGGATCCCCTGTGCCCCATTCTCACCACCAGACTCCCTCCCTCCCCATCCTCTGTGCTCAGTGGAGTTTCTCTCCGTTTATAATGGTGTAGCTAAAGCTTGGGGAATTCTATATAGAGATGAGCAGTTTGGGGGCTTTGAATCCAGGTTCATTTGAGGATTTAGCTCTTGTACCTCACACATCCTCCCCCAGGCAGTGAGGTATAGTAGTTATAGCAGGGAAAGGGACTTGGAACCTGGACTCCTGGGTTCTGTCCCTGGCTCTGGAAGGGGAATGGGGTCTAGTGGTTACAGCAAGGAGGCTCAGGGGTCAGGACTCTGGGGTTCCATTCCGCACTCCTCCACTGATGTTGTGTGTCCTTGAATGAAGCACTCTCGGTGCCTCGGTTTCCCCTGTGTAGCGGGCGGCAAATGTTCCCCCAGTTTCCCAGGAGCTGAGTTCTTTGGGGCCGTCCATCCAAGATGTTACTGCAGGGCAAAGCGTTATCAGCCCGCCTCCTCCTCCCCTGCCTGCAGTAACTATCCCAAGGCGGCTGGGAAACAAGATAGGCCCCTGCCGCAAGTAACAGTAATTCTCTGCCCCCGGGCGTGTGAGTGCAATCCAGCACAGTACAGAGCCGGGGGGGCAGGGTGAAGGACAATGCCAGGTGCCCAGAGCAGCCAAGAGAACATGCCACAGAGAGGGAACTGGGGTGGCATGGTTAGCGCAGGGGGGCTGGGAGCCAGGACTCTTGGGTTCTATCCCTGGCTCTGAGAGGGAAGTGGGAGCTAGTGGTTAGAGCAGGTGGGGCTGAAAGCCAGGATTCCACTAGAGTCAATGGGGCCAAATCCCGCTGTGTAAACTGCACTGTGGGACTCAGTGGAGTCAATTTGCTTTACAGCGACTGAGGATCCGGCCTCTTTGTTCCTCTCCCTGGCTTGGGAGCCGATTCTGGGCCTGGTGCCTGGTATACGGTAGAAATCCCCGTGCAGGAGGAGCCAGCGAGTGCCACACCTGCTGGAGAGATGCCGGGGTTGCCAAGGGTCACTGCTGAGGTCTGGTTTCTGCCTGGGGCCGCCAGGCAGGTGCGCCGTGAGTCATGGCCAGGGAGTCGCTCCTGCCTAGTTCTGATTCCCAGCCCTCTTTGGGCTCTAGCAGCGGGAGCTAGAGCTGGACCTGGAGCTTCCGCCGTGACCCCGGGGGTGTCTGCTGGCTCCCCCCCTCCCCAAGAGCAGGATGCAGGCACAGGGTGGGATTAGATCTGTTTCCTGTCACGTCTGCCCACTTAGAGGGGTATGGGGCCTTACTCCCCTAAGGGTGCCGGGTGTGATCTGGCCCTGGCTGCCTCAGGGGGGTGGGAAATGGGCCCAAGGCCTTTCCCCTCTACGGGGTGCCAGCTGCCCCATCTGGCTCAAAATTCATTCCCCTCGGACAGCCGCTTGGTGTGAAATGAGTTTGGGAGGGTCTCAGCCCAGTTCCCCTGCAGCGATGCCAAGGACCAGCTGGGCTACGGGGCCAGAGCAGCTGCTCCCTCTTTTCCCATTGAGGCCGCCGGAGGCAGCTGTTGCCCCCATGCCTCAGGTAGCAGGGCGGGGAAGCCCACAATCAGGCGCCGTGACCAGCGAGGTGCAGTGGGGGAATTTCTGAGCTGACATCTCCCCCCTCCCCCACCCCCCGGCTTTCCAGTTGTCCTGGAGCCCAGGCTGCTGCTGGAGTCAGCTCCATACCCCCGCCCCCTTGCTCCCAACGTGCCTCCATTGCTGCACCTTCAATTCACTGGTGGAACTGAAGACTCCCCTGACTCCCAGCCGCCCTGCTCTAACCACTAGACCGCACCGCCTCCCAGAGCTGGGGATAGAATCCAGGCACCCTGGCTCCCCTCCTGGCTAGTAAGCAAAGTTAGTGAGGGAAGGGAAGGCCCAGCTCCCAGAGGCAACCCCTGCTTCAGCTTGGCCTTCCCCCTGGGAAGGAAGGGATGTCTGCCTAGTGGTTAGAGTAGGGGGGCCTGGGAGCCAGGACTTGTGGGTTGTCTCCCCGGATCGAGGAAGGAAGCAGGTACTAGTGGTTAGACCTCTGGCTCTGGCCCTGAATTCTGCTCCCTACCCCCACCGCAGGCACCTGTGGTTTGTTCACAGGCAGATTAGGGCTGTTTACAGTCCCACTTTCCCAGCGCCTTTTGTTCCTGAACTTTTTTATCTAGGCAGGAAAAGAAACAAAGAGCCCGTTCAGCATTGGCAGAGCGGCCCGGGCCCAGCCTCCCACGAGCACGGCCCTGGGCTCTATCAGGGCTGGAATGAGAACAGTGCTCCCAGCCCCCCTGCGCAGGGCACGATCACCCCCGCCTGCCCCAGGAATCAGGATCCAAGTGCTCGGGCCAGCTTGGGAAATGAGTTCCAATGTTCAGCACGCGGGGCCCTGATCTCAGCTGGGGAGGGTCCACGCAGCGCTTGGCCCGGGGGGGGGCGCTGATCTCAGCCAGGGCCTGGAATGCATTACTATGATATAGACAGGACCTGACTGCTTGCTCCTCCATGGAGTCCTTGAGGGTGGCTGTAATGGGCAATCTTTTCAGTTGAATGGGCCCCCAATTTGAAGTGAAGGAAGCCCCCCCCCCACTCCATGCATTTCAAGCTGATTTCCTGCCCCCTTCTCTGCACCCTCCCCCAATCCGATAGCAGTAAAGGGCTGGGATTTCTCTGGCCATTGCTGTGCTGGAAGGAGCTGGAATGACCTTGCACGCCCCAGAGCTGGGGAGCCACAAGGCAGGACTGTATGTGGCTCTCTGTCCCCTCTGTCCCCAAACACTGGGTCATGGCTTGGCTGACTGGAGACCCCCCCAAAACTTCAGGGGGTGCTTTTCTGCCAAAAGGAGCCCCACTGGGTGCCCCCCAAGCCAACGCCGCTTTCAGTTGGTAGAACCAGATTCAGCTGTGGGCTGTGGCCTCTATCCATGGCATGATAGGATCGGGGAGGTGCCGGGGACGTGTCAGCTCACCTGTGACTCATCTCGGGCTCGGCTGTCTCAGGGCCGGCCCCTCCCATCAGACGCAGGCCCACATGGTCCCATCAATTGCTAACAACTGCCTGGTGTAGATGCTGACCCTGTAGATATGGATTGAGACTCCTCTCAGCTAAACAGCTGGGGCTTACCTGTGAGCCCAACAGCAGGTAGGTTCCCGTGAGGGCTGCTTGCTGGTTTCCTCTGTAGAGCTAAGCCATGGTCTCTTTGTCCATCACTGTAGTACCTGCTTCCAGGCCCAGGTGCCCCCACGGGGAAGCCAGATGCCCCTGGACCAAGGGCAGCCCCTGTTCCAAGCAAAACTGGATGGCACTGGCTGGGACTCCCACGGGAGCTCCCCAAGATCTGCCTGGATCCCCCATGGTGCTCGCCCAGGCTGCCAGGCAAAGCTGGCACTGTGGGGAAGGGCATCGGTGGCAGGGTCTGGGCAGGGGTGGGTGAGGCCAGGCAGATGGGGAGGTGGGCAAGAGCACGAGGGGGCTGTGTGTGGGGCAGATCTGCCCCCCTGTCTCCCCTAGTTTGACTCAGGGCAGCATGGGGATGTGCCCCTCAAATGAAGGCAGAATGGATCCTCTGCTCTCACTGATACTAGCTGCCATGGCTGTCACTCCTGCTTTACGCCTCAGTAAGGGAGAGGAGAATCCAGCCTCAGACGTTTTCCCTGGGAACACAGGGTCACCCAAGGCGATTGCCACCTGGCGCATTGGAATCAGCAAGTTGATCTTTCTGCTGCTCCCTTGGATGCAGGGGACTTTGGTGCAGCTGTGCTCAGCTGGTCGCTTTCACTGTCTGCGGCGTAAACCACTGGCCTCACTCCAGCGCGGCCAGGCTGATTTGCAGCCAGTGGAGATCTGGGCCCTCCATTTCCAGGAACTTTCCTCCCTGGCGCTAGGTCCAAGGCTGTTACCATCACTAATCAACACCACGGCGGACTTTGGCACCCAAACAGAGGTTACAGACATTTGCTGGTTAACTCCCTGCACCAAGGCAGGGAGGAATTATCCCTCTTTTTCGGAAGAGGGAAACCGAGGCACAGCAGGAAACGAACTCGCCCAAGGATAAAGGCTATGTGGGTATTCCCTAGTTCCCCTGCTTGGCCCCCGGGGATGGGAATCTTTGGCACCCTGCTGCTACGAAGCCTGGCTCTTCTGCTCCAGCCAGGCCAGCTTCCACCTCTGGCCATCCCTGGGCTTGACCAAACAGCCCGTTACTGCCTGGCAGATCCCAGGGGGCTGCAGGTGCCTGGCATCTGGGTCAATTCTTTATAGGCACACAGGGCTGCACATGGGCTGCTCTCCAGCCATCAGCAGCAGCAACTTCCAGTGACGTCTGCTTTGGGGACTCCCAGCCCTTCCCGCCCGCTGCCTCAGCCAGCCAGCCCCTCCTTTGATCTGGTCAGTCTTCACTCAGGCAAAACTCCCACTGAAGTCACTGGGAGTTTTGCAACTTCCAAGCTGGCTCATGACGTGTCAACAAATAAAACCCCTTTGTAATGAATTCATCTGATTATTATTTATCATTGTGATTGGACCCTACCTGGCGGCCGTGCTGCGACCCCTGGAATGCAACGTCTTTACCACCTTCGTGTTACTCAGCTTTGAATTGTCACTCTATGCAATAAAGGCTCCCTGGGCTTTTTTTTTTCTTTTCATTTATTGGGTTTTTTTCTTAAAACCTTTTCACTTAAGATGCCTCGGAGTGTCTTCCCAAGTCGATTTCATGCCTGCGCACAAGCTGCTCCGTTGGCTTGTTTCAGAAGCGACTGACTCTGGGGAGGGGACCATATGGTATTTATTGTATTTGGGATCAAAGTTACACTAATGCTTTGGCCAAATGTCCATGATTTCTGCAGTGGGAAGCATTATCAGCCCATTGTTTTAGAGATGGGGGAAATGGAGGCCCAGCCTGGTGATTTGCACAAGGTCACGCAGGAAATCAGTGGCAGAGCTGGGACTAGAATCCATGAACCCCGGTGCCACTCTAATAACCCAGAGTTCAAAGTGATGGTGATTCGGAGCCATACATGATATGAGCTTGACTGTGGGGTTTAGTACAATAGAGAGCTAAGTTCTGAATGCATTCACACTGGCACGAATCAGAAGTCACTCCATTGCAATGACTCTGGAGTCACACTGGTATAGCTCAGAGCAGGGCCTAGTCCAGAGGACTAAAGGCTCCCTCCTTCCGTGGATTCCAAAATCCCTTTAATATGGGATTGGACTTGCTCTAAAGAAGAATCATCATCTACAATAGTTTTCAGCTAGGTCTCTCCTGATTGGTCCATGGAGAAAGCTGGGGTGGGAGGAGGCGGAGCGAAGTAGTCCCTCACCTCACCTCGTCCAATCAGGTGGGTGGGAAGGGCACATGATGGTTCCAGCAGTGGGATCCTGGAAGGATCAAATAGGGTGGTAGGCTATGGAGCAGGATGGGAGGTGCTGGGACGTCTCGTCCCCCATTTCCCCCTACTCCTGACTTTCCTGGTTGCAGACGGCTCCTGACTCCCAGCGCTGGATTAAGGCACTTTTCTGGCGAGGGCTCCGGGGGCGTCTCTCCACCTGTGATAGGGATGGGACGGTGTCAGCAGCTGAGCACAACATAGGCAGAGAGCTAGCAAATATGTGGCAAAAGGAACGCAACGTTTCCCCAGAGCAATGTGGGCCACTTGTATCTCTGGAACGAGGAAGGGTTGCATACCCATGGGGTGATTGAACCCTTGACCTTCCACCGTGAGGGGTCGCTGTCACAATACCCACGGTGGGGCACCCCAGGCTGTTGTCAGGCCTGAACCAGCCAGGGGGTGAAAGGGTCCCAGGCACCAGGAGAGGGGAGGATGGTTGCGTGTGCTGTGGCCTGTCTGTTGCGTGAATGTGGGCGTGTGCAGGCTCACAGGAGGGCTTTGTGCTTATGCAGGTTGTGTTTATGTGGACGCACAAATGTCCACACTGCATGTGTGCATTCGTTCCCAAGAAGGGAGCGTGCATGCGGGGCTCATGGCTGTTACCGCGTGTGGGCCCGTGTGTGTAGCTGCATGTATACATGTTGCAGGCCATCTAGACGGAGCGTGTTCCCCCCGTGGCTCTGCTCTGGTGTGTAACGGCGTGTTGGCGCACATGGCAGTGGCCAGGCAGGTTCCAGGCTGCGTGGGCCTCCGTGGTGCCTCCCCCACGTGGCCTCATCACATGTGGCCACGCTCCCCTGCGTTCATGGGCGTTCATGCCTACCAGTGGCCAGCTGAGCTCAGTGGTCAGGGCTTATCGCCTGGCACAGGGCAGGACATGGCAGTGAGGTGGGACAGCGGTGCCAGGCGGTGGGCGGGGGTGTCAGTTACCTGGTTCAGCCCATTCTGCTGGGGGCTCTCAGCTAGGGCTGGAGGGGGCCAGGTCACATCAAGCTTCCCACAGGACGGTTTCTCTGCAACGAGGGGGAGAAAAATGGGTCACATGCCACAGGATCCCTCTGCCTTCTTGGGGGAAAGGATTGTGCACCCTAAAAGATTCCCCCCCAAGAAACGCCGCCCACCCCTACCTCCTGAGATTCAGCCTCAGTTTCCCTTTGCCCTACATCACGCCATCCATCCTAGTGCCCGGGTTAGGGACGGGATGGAACCGAAACCTGAGATTCACCCTGCCACAGACTCAAGGCTGCTACATCTAGGGAGCATGGTCTCATGGCTAGGACACTGGGCCAGAATTCCGAACATCGGGGTTCTGTTCTTGGCTCTGCCACTGACCCACTTCTGCCCTCTGTGCCTTGGTTTCCCCTCCCACTCCGTGTCTCTTTAGATTGAGCCCTTTGTGGCAGGGACTGGCTCTCATTAGGTGTCTGCACAGCCCCCGGCACAATCGGGCCCTGATCTGGTTCAGGATCCATGCGACACCTGGGGGCCTGGTCCCAGTTCAGGGGGGTGATCTGTACAGCACCCAGCGCGACGGGGGGCGCTGACTCCATTGTGGCATCTGGGTGCTCTTGAAATATTCATCATAGCTCAGCTCAGGACAGTGCAGCAGAGCCCTGATCTCCAGAACCATGGGCCCGCCCTGCTTCTGGCGCCCCCTTGCCCCAGGCACAGCCTTGCCAGCCCGCCCCTACCACCGCTGACTGGCTGTTCCTATCGCACCAGCCAAAGGTCGGCCTCGGTCGCGGCTCCCTCCGAATGAATGGCTCAGGTGCCTCGCCCGTCCCGACGCAGCCACCGCCCCCTGGGTATACACACCGGCTTCCCAGGAGCAGCAGCTCAGTGCCAGGTGTGCTGGGCCCAGAGCCCAGCCGCTGGCCTTGCCTGGGGCTGCTGGGATCCCTCCTGCTCTCCCTGGGGACAGCTAGAGAAGCCTCGGCCCGGGCCCCGGGGCTCTCGTGGTGTCGCCCGCTGGCCCAGGTGGCCAAGAGGCACAGACGTGCCCCACGCATGCGGAGAAGGTGGCACGGGTGCACACACAGAGCAGACACGTGGATGTGCCCATGCAGTGGAGGTGCTGATGAGACAGGCAGAGCGTTTCAGGGGAGACAAAGCCCCATCTCTGTGTGGGATGCACCTATCTCTCTACAGCCCGCCAGGACCCCTGGGTTTAACTGCCCCCCTCCACCCGCTGTACCCTAGATCCTCTCTCTGCCCTCCCACCTTCCATGCTCACTTCTACCCCCACGTCACTTGCTTCTTCCAGGCCTTGCCCAGCTCCGGCTCAGCCCGGGAGGGTTGGCAGGTGCCTGGCTGTCTTGCCCTAGAGGTCTTGTCTGTGCTAGCCTCACTTCTGCCCATGGGACCCCTGTGGGGAGCAGAGGAGGGCAACTATGAGTGCCCATTACCCCCACTATCCGGACGCTTTCTGCTGGCCCACCGGGGACACCCCCCTGATGAGGCAGCCAGCAAGGGGGTCCCACCCCATTCCACAGGCGTCCCACGGGAACAGCTCCCGGTCACCATGGTACCAATCTCCCACCAATGGCCCTCAGAGCAGGTCTCCACATTACACATGGGGAAACTGAGGCACAGAGTGGCAAAGGGACTCCCCCATGGTCACACAGGGAGTCAGTGACAGAGTGACAGGAGTCCTATCCACCAGGCCCCATTCCTTCCCCGAGCTGGAAAGAGAACCCAGGTGTCCTGACTCCCAGAGCCCAGCTCTAGGTACTCGGCAATGCTCCCACCTGGTTCCAGGGAAAGAACCCAGGGGTCCTGCCTCCTAGACCCACTGCTCCGACCCCTCGCTGGCATTGCCTTCCTCCATCTGCCCCAGGCCGGTTTGGCTGCCGTGCAGGCTCCAGCACCCTGCTCACCTGGCCGGCTGGAGGGTGTCTCCACTCCGTCGGCTGCCCCTGGGGCGTCCCAGGACGGGGTCCAGCCATATAGGCTTTGCCGTTGCCTGTTCAGCTCCTGTTCCCTCTCCAGGGCCTCCAGCAGCTCCTGCTCCAGCCGGGACTGGGGTCTCTTGGAGCGCAAGCTGAAGAAGGGGTTGCCCTGGGCCGAGGGGGGCTGCCGGCCGGGGCTGGGGCTCAGCAGGCTACTGGGATCCTGGATGACCACATTGGCCCGGCGGTTGGCCTCGGCGAAGGTTGGTCCCCGGGGGCCCTGAGCCAGGGGAGTCTCGAAGCTGTTGCCTTGGGTGACCCTCACCGGCTTCCTGGGGGAGGGGGTCTCGGGGCTGGGCTGCTGCTCGAAGAGCATCTTCTTCTCCTGCAGCTCCTGGGGGGTGCCCCGGTCGTAGGCCCCCCGCACCATGCCCTGCTGCACCAGGTCGTCTTCCCGGCGCGTCTCCCGCTGGATCTCCCGCTGCATCTGCGCCCCGGCCCACTGGCGCTCCTTCTCCTTGGGCAGCGGGGCGGGTGGCTGGGCCTGGCTCAGGATGGGCTTCATCCGCACCTCCACGTACTCCGGGGTGACCCGCGGGCTGGCCAGGCCCCGCTGCCTCCTCAGGGTCTCCTCCCTCTCCTGGTGCAGCCGGATCTCCCGCTCAATGGGGGTCTCGCCGCCTGGCTTTGGGACCTCGAGGGGGGCGGCCAGCAAGAGGTCCCCATTCTCCATGGTCTCCCCCTTCTGCTCCGAGGCAGCTCCTGGATCTCTGGCCCCGGCCGGGTCCCCGGCCCCAGCTGGATCGGTGGCCCAGCCCAGATTGCTGGTACCAGCTGGCTCTTCACCAGCCCGGTCTGCGGTGCCAGCTGGGTGCCCGGCCCCAGTTGGATCGTCAGCAGCAGCTGGATCCTTGGTACCGGCTGGGTCTGTGGCACTGCCTAGATCTCTGGTGCTGGCTGGATCTTCGGTGCCTGCTGGATCTTCAGCACCGGTTGGATCTTTGATATCAGCTGGATCGTCGGTGCCAGGTGGACCTGCAGGACTGCCTGGATCCTCAGCACCGTCTGTCTCCCCGGCACCGTCTGTCTCCCCGGCACCGTCTGGCTTCCCGGCGCCGTCTTTCTCCCCAGTGCTGTCTGTCTCCCTGGCACCGTCTGTCTCCCTGGCACCGTCTGTCTCCCCAGCACCGTCTCCCCCGAGTGAGGTCCCCTGGGGCCCGGCGTCTCCGGGTGGCACCTCTCCTGGCTCAGATTCCTGCACAGCCTCGGCCCCGACCTCGCCCCGGGATTTATTGTTGTCGCCTGCTCCACCTGCCGAGCTGCCAGCCGGTCCCTCCCTCCGGCCTTCCCCGCCCCCCGGCGCCCGGCTGCTGTCACAGGCCCCGTGGGCAGGCCCGCAGGAGTCGCCGGTTGCCACGGGAGACCTTGGCACAGCCGGGCCCGGTCTGGTGCCTGCTGCCCCCTGCTGGCTGCAAGAGACAAGGTCCCCGGGTGCGGGCAAGGGCGTCCCCGACGCCAGCCCGCCATCCGGTGCGTGGGTGGCATCCTGGCTGCCCAGTGCCGGGCGTGCCTCTTCCCCGGCTGGCTGGGGATCGTTTGCTGGCTCCTCCGCCGGCTGCTCCGCCCCGGGGCTGCTGTCTGGCAACGTGTCGCCCGTCTCCACGCCGGCCGCCTGGGCGCTCTCCTGGCAGTCCCGCTCGGCGACAGTGCCCAGCTGTGGCTCCCCAGGGGCCGCGTGGCAGACAGAGTCCAAGGAGGGGGCGGTGCTGGGGGGGTGGCCCAGGAGCTCGCCGGGACTGCCCTCTTCTCTGCAGGTCGGCCGGCCTGAGGTGCCAGCAAGGCCCGGCCGTGCCGGGGGAGCAGAGCAGGCGTCATGGTCATCGGATCGGCTTCCCTCCTCCCCGCAGGTGGCAGGGGACTGTCCGGCTGCTGGCCCCTCATCCTGGCTAGCGGGACCAGCAGGCCCAGGTGCCCCCGCCTCCCTCTCCCTTGGGACGTCCATCCCCTCCTCATCTGGGCACTGGCCAGCGGGGGTAGCCTCCTGGCACCTCCCAGGGGCAGAGCGTGGCTGGGACGCGGCCTCCGTCGCCATCAGGGCCGGACCAGGGCTCTCCGGGGAAACCTAGGGCAGGAAGAGATGGTGGGAGGGGGGCGATTAGATGGGGGGCGTAGCCCCAGGGGCTTGCAGGGTCAGAGGAGAGCTGAGCCTAGGAGGGGTGTTTAAGGGCCATAGAGCCAGTGGTTGCCATGAGAAATGCCTCCATCACGTTTGGCTCCTGAGCCTGGGTGATTTTCCACTTTGCCAGGGTCACCCTGAGGACGGAGGCTCGTGACGCCAGGGCGCCCGCTGCTGGCAACAGCCTGGCACCAATGTGTGGGGTGACATCACGGCTCGGGGGGAGGGAGGCGGCGCACGTCCTTCTTGCTTTGATTACCAGGCATCTGGAGGGCAAGCGGACCTGAGTGGGGGCGGGCACAGGCACCAGCGCCTCGCCATGGGGCAGAACAGGGTTCCTGTGCCCATCTGCAACTAAGCAGCAGTGATCTGCTCTGCTCTGATCCCTGCAGACGCAGCCCAGGACACTCCATGCCACACGCCCAGCCACCCCGCTACCCGGCCCCCCTCCATCACCAACCCCCGCCCCCTCCATTCCACCCTCCGCCCAGCTGCCCCATGGGGGGGCAGTTGTTTCTGGGCAGTGAGAGGCTTTCACCTCCCCCTCTGCACCCACTGTGTGTGCCCTCTCCTGAGGGGGGGCACAGGGCAGGGTGGGCAGTGACATACCCAAGCCAGAGACATACGCGCACAGCTGTACAGAGCTAGCTGGGCCAGCTAGCGCGTGGGCTAGACCAAGGAATATTCATAAAGCCCCCCCACTTTTAAATGCCCCCCAGATCAGGACAGCTCCAGGCTGCCCCTCTAAAGCTGACTCAGGGCCCCCCCACATCCTCCCTCTCTAGTTATCCCCCCTGAACTCCTGAACCTGGTCTCTTTGGAAATCCTGGGGCTCCCCAGCCGGAATGGGCGAGGCAACGCTCACTCACCTTTCTCTGGGGGCCGGAGGGGGGTCCCCGTTTTCCGGTGTCTGCCCCTCCTTTCCCACCCAACCGGAGCTGTGCACCCCTGGCCAGTGGCTACAGGAAGGTGCTTGAGGCCTGACGCCCCTGCCATTTATCCCTGGCCGCTGAGCCAATTACACACGCCCAGCTAATCTGCCAGCACAGCCCTGGATGTCCAATGCACAGAAGCTGCCAACTGGTGAGCACGGCCCCCGCCCCCCGGGGGCTCCCCTCCCTGCCCCTAAACACACACAGCCCTGCATCACGGGATGGTATTAAATATTAACTGTGGGCGAGGCTGCAGCGGGGGCTGGCATCCTGGAGAGCTGGGGGGGCTCCTACCCCACCCCTCTATAGCGACACCCTGTGGGAGAGGCGGGGGTTGGAGTTGCTGGAAGCTCCCTTCGTTCTCTAGGCTCCTATGGGGCCCTCTAGGTAGCTGCCTGTTTGAATCCCCAACTGATCCCTTAGCTAAACTGGCCGGGTCGTTCTAAGTGTGGGTTACATGTAGCGAGTTGTCTGGTCTTAGCCTGGGGGGGGTCCACAAACACTGACTTCTAGGACATCTTACCAGTCCCTGGGGAGTCACCCTACCTTTTCCCCGTGCAAAGAGAGAGGCATTGGTGGTTGGGGAATGACTGGGGTACAGTGCACGTGACCCATAGACAGTGCACAGAGGCAAAGGCGGAGCTGGGAGGGGGGAACTGCCTGGTGAAGGAGGATGGTTCGTACCATAGTTATAGGGCTCAGTGGGACACAGGATGCCTGGCTTCTATTTCCAGAGCTGTCACTGATTGGACAGATGACCTGGGGCATGTCTCACCCCCCCGTGCCTCAGTTTCCCCATCTGTACCAGGGGGGAGAACAATCCTTCCTTCATCGGCCTTGTCTGTTTAGATCACTACTTTGCAGGGCAAGGACAGTCTCTCGTTAGATGCCTGGGCAGCGCCTGGCACAAGGGGGCTCTGATCTCAGGCAGGGTCTGGGCAGCGCCTGGCACAAGGGGGCTCTGATCACAGGCGGGGTCTGGGCAGCGCCTGGCACAAGGGGGCTCTGATCTCAGGCGGGGTCTGGGCAGCGCCTGGCACAATGCGGGGGGGGAGCACAGTCTCAGCGGGGAGCCTTTGGGCCAGTCAAACAAGGAAGCTGTGTCTCAGCCAGCTGGGGCAGACAGCCTGAATCCACCCAGGCTGTTGGCTTCCCCCCAACCCCCAAGAGCGAGGGGAAACGGTAGCCGCTGTGAAGGGAAATGCTGCGGGGGAGATTGGGCAGGGAACCCACCGAGGGGGGCACAGCATAAAGGGGGAGTGGCTCACTTTGGGGTCCCCCCCCAGGGAATATGGGGTGCCCCCTTTGGAATACTGGGAGCCATGACCCACATCGAGGCAAAACTGTGGGACTCAAAGACTAGGAGCCCCTCAAGTTTGGAACTGGGGGGTGTGGGGGGGGCAAGGCTGCTCCCATAATCCCTTGCAGGGTGGGGGGAGATCTACAGTTGCTTTGGGGAGATTATTGATGGGTTCCCTCCACTCTGGGATTCTGCCCTCCCCCCTTTTAACACCCCCCTCCCTGTTCCCCAGCTGCCCTCCCAGGCCCTGGGGAAGGCACCTGGTGGCCCCAGGAGGCAGAGTTACCTTGCAGCTGACTTCGGGCAGGTACGTACCCAGCCGAGGGTGTGATCCAGGTGTGTGGGGGGGAGGGAATGGAGCTGGAGAAGGGGGGAAGCCATCGGTACTGAATATTCCCCCCCAGCTGTTTACACAGGATTAGAGGACGCTGAAGGACTCGGCTAATTCAGTTCAGGTGCAAAGGCTTTGCAGAAACGCTCTTGGCTGCCTGGCAGGGACTGGATCCATCTGGCCAGCCGAGGGCAGGTGGGGGGCCAGGCGGGGGGGCCGGGCCTGGCCACGTAGGTTGGGAGCTGCATGGTGGCCTCTCATTTTGCAGGTATCGCAATCACCAGGGCTGGAGCAAACAGGCTCAGCAGGAAGAGCCGTGGGGGCAGGTCACGAGAGATCAGTCACCGTGGAGAGGAGGAGACGCAACGGGGCATGTGTGGTCAGGGGGCAGCCCAAGGTCACTGGGAGCACGGGGGGTCCAAGTGGGTAATAGAACCCAGGTGTTCTGGCTCCCAGCCCTTGCTGCCCCGACTGCTCGTCTAGCAAACCTGGTCTATGCCCTCATCGAGGTCTCCTCCCTCCCCCAGCCTTAGACCCCCAAAGCACATGGGATTTGTGAGCCTGCGAAGTCTCTTTGCTAGCACAAACTCTTCCACCGCTGGACATTTGCCTGACCCATGTGAACTTCCAACCCCTTTGTTGCCCTGATTTCTCGTCCAGTGGCGAGGAGTTCCGCCGCCTCACTGCGGATGGCTTTGCATCCACTCCCTGCCCTGGCAAAGAAAGATGTGTGGTGGATTGGGCCCCAGTGCTGAATATGGGCCCTGGGCACAAGCTTGCTTGAGTCCTAATGGCAAAGCTGAGCCCAGAGGCTTGTTCAGTAGGGTCTGGCACCCCCCCTCCAACCCCCGTGCACGCTTCAGGCCTCGCAGCTTCCCAATCAGGATGGGCAGAAGGACACAGGAGTTCTGGACACATGTTGGGAGGTTCCCTGATGGCTTGGAGCAAAAGTCTATCAGTGTGCCACCTAGTGTGTGTGTGTTAATGTAGTTGGGCCCCAGACACACAAGGTGGATGTGCTAATGATCGTTTATTGGCCCAGCTTCAGAAGCTGTTGCACTGACATGGAGCCATTCTCCGCGCCTGGGAAATGCGCTTGGGGCTGCACAGCTAAATGCAAGACAGAAGAGATTATTCAGCCTCAGTCGTTCACACGTAGCTCCACCGTCACTCGCGGGATGCAGCCAGTTAACTCGGCTTTGCCAGGCCTGTGGGGGGACGTTGGAGGAGAATTTAGTGACGATAAGAACGGGCGTGCTGGGTCAGACCAAGGGTCTTGTGTTGTTTTCCTGCGTGAGTCCCTTTGAGCGCATGGTGACACTCGTTTCACCCCCTTGGGGCAGTCAGGGCAGTGGACGGGAGCTGACAGTTGCGTGCATCTGTCTGTGCACGCAGGTGTCTCTCTGCATCGCCAGCCAGCTCCCAGGCTCGGAAATTGGCTGGCTGGCAGCTAGTACTGAGGGGGTGGGACGGGGGATCTGATGCTAAAACGTCCCTCCCACACACACCCATGGTGCTCGGGGGATGATAGATGAAGCTGCGAAGGCCACCTGGGGAGTTTTCATCGGGGGATGGGCATTTCCCTAGCCAAGCTATGATTTGGGTGGGGAGCGGGAGACCAAGCGAGATAGGCCCATGGGTCTGAGCCAGCGAGGAAGGATGGGGGAGGGGCTGAGGTGCGGGGGGGACCCCAGGCTCGACGGGCCCTGTCACAGGGTCGCTCTCATAGCAGGGGAGGTGCTGCTGTGGCTCCAGCCTCCATTTCCCTCGGAGCGTCCCAGAAATAATCAACGAGGGCTATTTTCCATGGCTAGCCCTCCGGCAAGGGGCTGCGTCAGTAACAGGAGCGATTCAAAACAACCCTCCAGGTCGCTGAAAGAAAATCCCGTGCCGCCACCCGAACGCTCGTACTCAGCTCGGGCATCATCTGCCCAGCCCTGAGCGCTCCGCCAGCAGTCGCTCCTTGCCCTGCCCCGAGCAGATCTAGCGCTCTGCTTTCTCTCTGGCTCAGCCATATCATCAGGGAAACCCCCTCTGCAGCTCCCTGGCCACCCCTTCGGACCTCAGGGTCGCTCACAGGAGCCTGGGGGGCTCTCCGCAGCTTTCCCCAGACCCCTGCGGAAATTCCTCCTCAGGCTTCTCCCCTACTGATTCCAGAGGCCTGGCTGGTTCCCATAAGCCGTGTTCATTTTCCCCACCTAGGGGACGAGTCAACAGTGTCCCAGGTGGGGCTGAGACCCATGAAAGGGCCAGGCCAGCCACCCTGTGACAGGTGACCCAGCACAGACGTTCCTATGTTACCAGCAAACTTACCTGAACCAAACTCAGGGAAACGGCCCAAATGCCTCGTGGCCCCAGCCGGTTCTCGGCGCTGGAGCTGCTGGTGGAGACGCCTTCCCCGTGGTCCAGCAGGGGCTGCTGTTCTGCGAGGCATTCATGAAGCCAGCGGCGCCACGTGTCCACCCACCCTAAAGGTCACAGGCGCGGGCCAGGGCTGCACAGGGACACACACGGCAGGATTTCCGAGCTCCAGTGCACCCGAGACCCCCGCCCCCTGGGGCTGGAGAAGGCAGAGATGATCAAATGGCGGCTTCTTTAGAGCCCATGATTGCTAGGCTGCCCCGGCTCACGACGTGGAAGAGCAGGGCTGTTGAGAGCTCTGCGCGTGGGGCACAGACAGCGACCCCTCCAGGGCAGGCCTGGGGCCCGCAGCAGTGTGGTCGTTTGGCCCCTTCTCATTGAAGAAATGCACCTTTGCCCCTTCCTGCTCGCCTGGGATAAGCAGATCCTGGCTGTGGGTGATGCTCAGCGACGGATCAGCTGCGGAAATCCTGGCCCATTAAAGACCCGCAGCGAAGCTCCAGACCAGGGCGATGGCACGCACCGACTCTGCCAGGGCCCCTTAACCAACAACTGCAAGCCCCCGGCGTTTCTTTGTGATGCCTTTCGGTGCAAGCTGACTCACCCACAC
This sequence comes from Mesoclemmys tuberculata, assembly GCA_007922155.1. Taxonomy (NCBI): domain Eukaryota; kingdom Metazoa; phylum Chordata; order Testudines; family Chelidae; genus Mesoclemmys; species Mesoclemmys tuberculata. Next base: position 1,847,851 of record ML675714.1, read on the forward strand.
CCTGGTCCAGAGGCGGCATCTCTGCACACGCCGAGCGCCTGCCAAGCCGCTGCCTGGCGTAGCACACCAAAAAGGTTAGGTGAGCCGCTTCTTTTTAACCATTGCACCACTGGGGACCGGCACATGCGGACGTGTGTGTGTGTGTGTGTAACTTGCTCTGTTGTGCTGCACCCATCCCGGGCTCCTTTCCCGTCACCCTTGTGTTGTCTGCTGCCCCTGGGCACCGCAGGCATAACACCCTCCGATGCCTGGCCCTGGGGCCCACCACAGGGCCTTCTAGAGGGGGGAACAGAAACAGACTAGGCAGATGCCCCGGCTCAGCGGGAGTTGGAGAGCACAGCACCTCCTGCTAGCCAGGCCTGGGCTCTGCACCCCCACCCGGCACATGTGGGCGTGAGAGCAGGCAGGTGACCCAACAAGACAGCCGAGGAATGCTGGTAAATAATTCAGCCAGACAACTGATAGTGTCTCCAGCTCATACCCAGGACCGCGACTGGGGCCAGAGTGGGGGGACCAGGAGAGCTCTCTCCAGGGCGTCCAGACCCGGAACCGCTCCAGCTACCTCCGGGAAATTCACCTCCCTCGCCCAAGTCTAACTTTCGCCTCAACCCAAACCGGCCTAACCAGCTCTCCCGAGCCGCCCCCCAAAGCCGCGCCGGGGAAGGCGGCTCGCAGCCAGGTAGTTCGGTGCCAGCGCAAGGAGGGAGAGATTGGATGATGCCATCCAGCTAGCAGAACGGAGGCAGGTGTGCCTAGCAGCGCCTCCTGGCTGGAAGGGGGAAGAGGACCCCCACCCAGGGGGCTGCAAGCCTCGCCCAGCGCCCCACACACGCACCCCTGGCAAAGTCAGCGGATCTCGGCTGCAGCCGCGGTAAGTGAAGGAAAGGGGGGATCGAATATCGCAGGCGTCTGTGAGCGAGGGCTGGGGAGGGAGCTAGGGAGCGGCAGACGGGGGGGAAAGGGTGCACGGTCTCGGGGGATACGCTGCAGGGAACGATCTGCCCCAAGGCACCCAGGTTTTGGCCCCAAGGCCGCCAGTTCAAATGCAGCCCTGCCTCCATGTGATGAAGGAACCGTTCGGGTCTCAGGCCCAGTCCCAGGGGCAACACAACAAGCGGGAGTTAACCAGGCAGAAAGGCTGACGTGCTGAATGGGCCACAGTGCTTCAGCTCATGCCTAGAAGCAGGGGCAGGCCCATAGCAGCACTGGGGAGGGGGGGTGTCAGTGGCAAGCTGAATATTCCATTGTCCTCACTCATTCGCCTCTAGAGGCCTGGAACCAGGAGTCCTGACTCCAAGCGCCCCCCTGCTCTAACCACTGGACCCTGCTCCTCTCCCAGAGCCAGGGATAGAACCCAGTGGTCCTGGGTCCCAGCCCCCCTGCTCTAACCACTGGACCCTGCTCCTCTCCCAGAGCCAGGGATAGAACCCAGGGGTCCTGGGTCCCAGCCCCCTTGCTCTAACCACTAGACCCCACTCCCTTCCCAGAGTGGGGGATAGAACCCAGGAGTCCCGGCTTCCAGCCCCTAAATCCAGAGCAGATCTAACCCCGGCTGCAGGTGTGTGAATGGGGCGGGCGGGTTTACAGCTATTCAGCACCTCCCAGGAAGGGCAGTACCATCCGCTGCCACCTGTCAGACTGGGGCAGACAGTGGGCCGAGATGCCCCTCCAGGGCGGGGTCCGTGGCAAACTCTGCCCAGCCCCTGCTTTGTTCCAGGGACCATTTTCCTGCTCACTCCCGGGGGGCGCCCAGGGGAGTTTGCTGGGCTGCGCAGGGGGAGGATGCTGTGCTCAGGGAGGGATCAGGCGGCCTCGAAACCCAGGCAGCTCCAGACCCCTCCTCAGCTCGGGCACCGGGACTGCCAGAGCCTTGATAAGACTGTCTCGGGGGGCCAGGCGTGGCAGGTGCATTGGAGTGTGTTGCAGGTCCTGTGTCTGCTGCAACCCCGGCTGAGGGCAGCGCATGCTCTCGGCGCTGGGGATCCCTGGGTCAGTTCCCCCATGGGTGGGCAAGGCCCCTACAAACCACACTCACCAGCCACTCCAGCCTTCCTCTGCAGCCACGGGGGCTAGGAAGGAGCAAACCCGAAGTCATTAGTCTGAAGGTGCGGATCCGTGGCTAAGTGCCTGGCGGGGGAGGGGCTGGGAGGCGTGGCTGACTGCCGGAGGGTCATACCAGGCCTCTGAGCAGAACAGGTTTGGGGGGACACTCCCTCCTTGATGTCTGGGGTGCCAGGGCACCCTGCCAGGGCTGGGGATGGCTAATGAGAACGATATCCTATTAGTCAGGGCTAGTGCTTGGGTTGGGCTTGCTGCTGATAGCTGGCCGGGGTAAAGCGCTGTCGGCCACAGCAGTCGCGCCATCGCTCATGAAGTCGGGGGTGTAGAAGGGATTGGGATCCCCATTTATCTGGTGGGGGAAACTGAGGCACAGAGAGGCCAATGGGCCTGCCCTGCATTGTGGTGAGTGAGCCGGGAATAGAATCCAAGAGTCCTGCCTCCCAGCCCCCATTGCTTTAACCACTAGACATCACTCCCCTCCCAGAGCTAGGGATAGAACCCAGGAGTCCTGGCTCCCAGCTCTGTGCTCAGGGCACTATGCCGGGCTGCCTCCCGGCACCTTTAATTGCAAAGGGGAGGGGGACGAGCCAGAGCCATTTTGAGCTGTTTGGACAGCAGGCTCCTGGCCTGGAACAGGGGGAGGATAGCCGCTGGTGAAGCACCTGGGGAGAGAAACCAGCTGGGGTCTCTGCTGCACTCAGTGGTGGTTGCTTGAATGATGGAATTGGGTGCACCTGCCTTCAGTGAGTTTGACGGCTCTCCATCCAGTTCAGCAAATGAGGCTCTGAGCCCCTAGAGAAAATCCCTCCAGGGACGAGGCATGGAAGCCGTATAATAGCGCACAGATACCCCATGCAGGGATGGTTCACCCAGTCCTGACATGCAGCCACCTCTGGGGTGGGATGGGGCCGCAGCATAACAGTGCACAGCCACCCTGCACAAGGGAGGGCTCACCTGGTACTGAAACGCAGCCCCTGCTGGAGTGGGACGTAGCCGTGGTAGAACAACACGTAGCCGCACCATACAGGGATGGCTTACCCCTCCGACATGCAGCCATCTCTGGGGTGGGATGTGGTAGCTCCACAAGAGTGCAGAGCATTGGCAGAGGAGGGCGGTGAGTGGAAACAGGAGATTTGCATCTTTGGAGGCTGCTGACCCAGCAGAGAATTCACTTAGAATAGAAACCAGGGGAGCCAGGAGAGCCCATTGGCTAGCCTGTGGGAGCCTCTGGCTTGCTGCCTCTGTGGCTAGGTCTATTTGCTTGAATACACAGGGACTTCGCTCCTTCTGTACTTTCTGTTGCTCCTACTTCACCTCTGGCAGCCGTTCTGTGGCTGAGGGCTGTCAATAAAGCAAATGGGTTTGAACTTGATTAGTGGCTGGGGGAGAGAACAAAAGTAAAACAGCAGGGTGGGGGAGAAAACAGAGTGAGCCAGAAAGAAAAAGACAAGGAGAGGGAAGGATAAAATGGAGCCAAGATTTTATATGTCTCTGTGCATGCACATCTTGAAAGGCCTCTCTACAGATTGCTTTGTGCAACAGTGAAATGCAACCATCTCTGGGGTGGGGCATGAGGAGTGTTTTACTGGGGTTGGTTCACCCAGCACTGAAATGCAGCCACTGCTGGGGAAGGACGTGGCAGCTGTATAACAGCACTCAGCAACCCCCGCACACAGGGCTTCCTCACCCAGCACTGACATGCAGCCACCTCTGGGTAGGTAGAAATGGAGCTTGGTTGCATGGGAGTGTGCATGCCCAGGGGGGGGGTGAGGGTGTTAGCACGAATGGGGCCCTGCATGCATGAGGTATGGACACGCACGGGGCCTTGCATGCATGGGGGGGATGTAGCACCCATGGGACCCTGCACCCGTGGGGGAATAGATGTGCTAGGCAAAAGGAGGGACATGGCCACATCCCGTTCCCTTTCTCCCTGCTGAATCCTGAACCTGTGCCCATGGCCCACTTCCAGCCCAGCTCCCTGGCAAGTGCCAGCCTCCACCTTCCCTGAACCTGCAGTTTGTCAGAGTCCATTACTAACCGTGGGGGGCGTGGGACAAGGCAGCCCAGGTAACCTCGGGGGCAAAAGGACTCCGCTCCTGTCGGATACTACCTTCCCCATGGCAATTGTCCCAGACATCGCCCTGCCCGTGCCCTGCCCTGCCCATCCTTCTAGGGGTGAAGGGGGCTCAATGCCAGGTCTCTCTGCGGAGGCTGCAGAGACAGGGCGCAGCTGATCAGGCCCAGGCCTGAATTTTTGCCAGTGTAGCAATATCAGTGTGGGTGTGGGTGATTTTCCTGTTGACGTTTCTCTACCAGCCATAGCCCTCGTATCGAACCAAACCACCCAATGTGGTTCTACCAGCCTCAAAGCCCTGCCAGAATAGCTTGTTTTGCTCAGGGTGTTGGTATGAACTGCGCCAGCGAAGCGCTCTTTTGCTGCTAGACGCTGCTGTAATCCACCCCAGAGGCAGCTGCATTTCAGTGGTGGGGGAGTTTATGTGCCCCAGGGTGTCCATAGGTCCCGCTCAGTCTGTGGGTTGTAAACTCAGGTTCAGACTCAGATTTGAGCCCTATCCCCCTTCTCCCCACATGGAAATCAGTCTGACTTGGCTAAGGACCCCCTGCTAAGGGGGTGGGTCAGAGCCCAAATCTGTCACTTTGCAGTGCAGACGCGGCTCAAGCCGTGGACCCGAGCCAGAAGGTCTGTGTGGAGCAGTGTGGACAGATGGTCAAACCCAGGCTTGGGACCAGCAAGTCCACCAGCGCAGGGTGTCCAATGCAGCCCGGCCGCCCCTTGCCTGTCACTGGGTCGCGGCATCCGTCTGTTTCACTGTACAGCTGCATCTCGGTGGCTGGTGTCTGGGTGAGGATGGGGCGCCCAGTGGCGCTGTTGGCTCCTGCAGGCCTTGCGCTGTCAGCCCTTTGCAGCGCATTTGTCTGGCTGGGGCTGGATCACAAGGAGGTGATGTCTGACTCAGCCCCCAGGAAGGAGTAAAAAGGGGGCTCGGCCCATTGCTGAAGGGGCTAGGAGCAGAGATCCCTCCACCCTCCGCTCCCCATACACAGCCCGGTCCCTTCCCTGGACATTTTGCCCAGCTGGGTCCCAAGACCAGGATTCTTCCAGTGGCCCAAACACCATGGGCCCCTCTGCCCCGGCATTGCCCCCTCCGGCCCCTCCCAGTGCCCACCCTACCCGCCATGCCCACCATTCTCCCAGCACCGCCAGTCCCCTGGGCTCCTCTGCACAGCTCCAGGTGCCTGAGGGGGTTTGGGTTTCCTCCCCGCCTCTGCTGAATGCTGCCTCTGGGGCTCCGGGTTTCTAAACTCGTGTGAACTGATTTTTAGCTCAGAAGGGCCTTGGGGGGGAGGTGCAACAGAGGGGAGTGGAGGACACCCTCTCCCCCTTTTCCCCCCCCAAAGGCAGCCATGGTCTCAGCTCTCGCTCTCCAGCAGGGGAATGGGAGGCCCAAGCGAACCTGCAGCCCCCTGTGCCCTGTCCAGACTTGCTGGTGAATCCCACAAACTGCTGCGGCTTCCTGGCCAGGCGTGAAGGCGCCAGAGCCGGGCAGCAGGCCGCTGGAGGAGGGGAAGAAGGGAAAGAAGAGAGCACGTGAAGGGACGGAGGAAGCAGGAACGGAGGAGAAAGCTGGTGCCCATTGACCTTTGGCCAGGTCCTCAGGTTGAGTTTTGCTTTCAGAGGGAAGATGGCAGAGAGTTCCCTGTACACGCAGCGCCTGGAGGCCATCGTGGTGAGTGGACCTCCCTGGCCCGCCCTCGCGGACCCCAGCTGAGACAGGCCCTGTGGTCCTGGATGGCAGCGCCCCCTCCTTCCCCACGCCATCCATCCTTTGGCTTCCCCTAGCAGAGACGCTTGCCCTGCTCTGGGAGAAACCCAGCAAGGCAGTGGCCCCGGGGACATGGGAGTCCCCTAGCTGGTGCCCCCCAGGGGAGGTGGCAGGAGGTCAAGCCAGGGCAGAGGAATCCAGGCCTCAAACCCTACCAAGGGCAAATGTGTTTTAAACCCTCGTCCAGAGTAGCTGGGGTCCTGCCATCGAGGTCCAGGCAATATGTGTTGGTGGGGGCACAGGGGGAGGGGGAAGGCTTAGCCCAGCTTCTGAACCTGCTGGAGCAGGGAGGCCACTGGGCTGAGAACTGGCCTGCTCATCACAGCAGTGATCACCTAGCCCAGCCGCCCGTTCACCAGCTGAATCCTGGAGCCAGGAAGCTCTTAGCTGCACAAGCAGCCTGGGGAGGTAACCTGAGCCCTGCCCCTCCTCCCCCTGCCTGTGGTGCCCCCCTGTGCCTGGCATTGACAAATGAATTATTCAGCTGGCAGTGGCTCCAGAGACAGCTTCTCTGCGGTCCAGGCCTCTCGACTGAGAGAAGGGACCTGGAGGCCTGCCCAGCCCAAGAACGAGCAGCCCTCTGGGAACAAGGGATGGGGGAGAAAGGGGTCAGGCCCCAGTCGGGGATGGAGCAGCGAGGTTGAGGGCCAAGCAGTGGGCACATGGGGGTAGCGACATGCATGGGTCCCACTGACACGGACGTGGGTGAGACCTGCATCTGCAACACGCGTGTGCACGCGGGCAAATGGTGTCAGGAACCGCATGTGTACAGAGGTTGTAACGCAGTAGGCAGATGCGTGTGCAAATGGAAGTGAACAGCAGCAGGGGTACGCGTGTGCACAGGGATGAACAGGAACAGGGACACGTGTGCACAGGTGGTGAATAGGGTCAGGGACAGGCATGTGGATGTAGGGTGAACAGTAGCTGAGACACACATGCACACAGGTTGTGAACAGGAGCAGGATCACGCGTGTGCACAGGGATGTGAACAGGTCAGGGACACGTGTGCACAGGGATGTGAACAGGTCAGGGACACGTGTGTGCAAAGGGATTTGAACAGGTCAGGGACATGCGTGTGCACAGGGATGCCAACAGCAGCAGGGACACGCGTGTGCACAGGGATGCGAACAGGTCAGGGACATGCGTGTGCACAGGGATGCCAACAGCAGTAGG